>CM060954.1:129962468-130517468 GCA_030765055.1 Mantis religiosa
TAAAACCATTTTTATTAAAAAGTTTAAAGATTGTTGAACCTTTTCATGTATAACTATCTTCATTTATTTTTTACCATATAGGTATCTCGAACTCAGATTTCTGAAAAGTGCAAGAAAAGTATAGAATTTCGCAGGTGTTTATAAGGAATCTTGGTAAAATGATGAATAGTTTAATAATGTAAAGACAAACTTTTAATTCAAAGTGGTTCTAGAATAAAATATTATAAAAGATAGTATTTTCCGTTCGGATTTATGTGTGGACATTTTTACAAGAAAATCGCGGATCCTTATGGAAACTTATTAGAGCATTTGTTCACTACATTGAGTCTTCAGTGGAAATACTAAACATTTAAGATAATCCTGAAATGAACAAAATTCGTTATTGTTCAAGCGCTGCATTTCCTTAAAGTATTTTTATGATGGAAACCTTTTCGATTAGTTAAGTAATGTGAAGGAAGAAACTAACTTTTATACGTTAACTCAAATTAGCCTACTGATAACAAATGAAGATTTCTATTGCAAGGCCTCCTGTAATGTTCTAGAACATTGGGAGCTAAAGTTGAACATAAACCTCTAACTCTGTTAGAAGTGGCGCTTATACTCGAATGTTACCTAGTTGGATTGAACTTCGTGATAAACTTAGCTTCGAGTTCGTTGTTCGACATATCGACAATCGACTGTGCAGCAACTGACTATGCAAGTGTTCGTTAGACACCACCTGAAATTTCTAATGTTATACTACGGGTTGCACTATTAATAGTGCAAATTAAGGCACCTGTTCATTATGAATGTTTCATACTCGGAGAACGGCCGCCGATATGACTATAGCAGTTAAAGGCGGGGTATAAATGGAACAAGGAAAAAAGAAAAAAGTTTCATACTGTAGACTTTTGCATTCCGCGGAGTAACACTTAAGACTTCTATTTAAATCACGACCGATTGTTGCTATAAAATTGTCGAAATGAGATTACTGCAAACGATATTAAACATTTTGTTCTATAATTCAATTAGTTCGGAAACTGAAGTAAAAGAATTTCGCTCCCTGTAAAATTGGGGCGCTGACAAGTAGATGACACTCAGTCTATAGAAGTCTTAATATACTGTAACATGCCCTGGTAGCAACACTTTAAAATGGGCTTCGCTCTGAAAGGTTAAATTTTGGCAATATTTCATTTTTATACAGCATCAATTCGTATTTGTTGGTTAAAAATTTAGGCATATGCATGCAGAGGAATGAACCTTACGTTAAACTCGGATATTTTAATTCTTTGGAATGTTTCACAATTGTATATAGCCTTCTGTGTCGAACACCTGTCGTTATGACTCCAAGAATTCGATCGCACTAACACTCTGGCGATTAACGGAGAAACAATTTAAACATTTAATATATAGAAACGAAAAACGACAGCTTTTGTCCTCAAAGTGCACCGATGCTCGAGTTCACAAAATTACCCTACTCGCATTGAGCAGAGAAAATAATTTGATGTAATACAAAAAAATGATGGGGGAAAGTGGAGTTTTGACTTGACGGGGAAAATGTCCGCAGTTTACAGTACTTCATTAAAGCCGAAGTCTTGACTTCACAAATTTCTCAGTCAGTTAAAATGATACGTCGGTGACATTGTGATCAGGAACCAGAGATATCTTACCCTTGCATATTCTGAAACTATGAATGTGGTGAAATGCTGCAATGTAATAAAACCGACGTAAAAATCAGTTTGAGAGTTTTATGTTAACCAGCATCTTTTTCTTGGGTAAAAGCCTCAGATGTGACAATACAAATGACAATTTAAACAAAGCTTCTTCACAAATGTGAACTATATTCAGTAATACGGGCGCCAATAATTTGATATTAACGGAGGAGTCATTATTTTGTTAGTAATTATCTGATAGGGAAGAATTTAAAACTCAAATTACAGAAGCAAAATTATAAGCAAGAAGAGAATCCGGTAAAATAATTAAAATATTAGAACATTTTTTTAAGTCTTCCAACGTTAAGGCATATCGGAAGATGAATGAAATGGTTGAAATGCTTAAACAAGCCTAAGGTCCTGAAATGGTTGAAATGCTTAAACAAGCCTAAGGTCCTTAGAGCTTGGTTATCCCACATTCCTTTTTCAGGATAAGGAAAAATCCTGGGAAAACCTTTACCATTGCCATATAGATTCAAACTCGGGACCTCTTGAATGAGGTAGACATGGTCCTCTCCTTGGTTTAAAATTCCAATATGAGTGAAGTGGCCTATCTTGTTTTCCTATGTGGCGTTAGTGTACTACGTGTTTTCCGTTTTGAATTTGGACATAATCTGGTTATTTTATTATTGCCAATATAGAAGACAATACAGAACAGCTTCCTTGATCCGTAGTAGAATCGATGTACCTTAGATATAGGAAAACTAAATTCTGGTTAACTGACACCCTACATTGACTGTAAGGTACTAGCGTGTAATCACTTCTTACGAAAACAGGGTCATTGACTCTGCGTTAAGGTTTTGTTTGATCCACGTTTGCCCGTATATTGAAGCGGTGATAGCTGCAAGGGAAATAATGATTAAACTGGATTATTGGGTTAGTTGCTGGCAGTGACATTCAGCTGTGTAAAAGGCCAGCTAACGGAACTCCTGACAGCAAGCAGCAACGCGTTTCGTCAACCAAGGCTCGTCCTTTTCCTTTCCTTGTGTACTAAACAAAACTTGGGGTTTCACTGGGAATGTGATGCACTCTATACAAATGATTCTTTTAAAATATTACGCTATCTACTTCTTAAACTACAGGTTTCGTGTGGTGTCAATCGTGGCACTGCAAAGACGTAGCAGGCCAATAAACCAGTTTAGTGCAGGTTTTAGCGTGGTGCACACTGCGACTGCAGCCATGTGAACTGTTTCATTCCTGAGCAGGACAAACAATTCGTTTGTAAATAGTATAGTGCCTATCAGTAGGTATATTGTGTTAGTTTAATTTTGGCAGTTTAATTTTGGAGAAAATCGCCCATCCCGATTACTATTTTATTTCAATTATTGGGAAATCTATTTTAACTTGAAGATTTATAATCTTTACTTAGTGTTACAGGGTTTGAAAGCTTGAATTATACGCATTTTATATAAATATATCTACATGAAGCTCATCTCAAAATTGCGTATGCTTATATTCATATATTTTAGTGTAATTTTTACGCCTGGAATTAGGCCAGTAAATGTCTTTAAAAGCGTTTAAGTGCGTAAATGGCAGTGCATCAGTTTAATCTAAGGGATAGTTTTGGTTTAAAAGTATCTAACGTCATCCAAATAACAGAAAGTTGTAACGGTGTATCATTTTAATCAATTTATGCAACGATACAAAGCCATTTATGGCTGACAAATCAAAATTATTTGCACTTCATATTCTTCTAGTCCAAGATAATTCTAAGGGAAAACGTTTCACAGAAGTTTATACGTATAAACGCAGCTAAGATGCAGGTAAACGGACAGATTACTATAGCATGGATATGTCATTCTGTGAGGGATACCCTTGCCCACTTGGGCATAACCTTGACACTACTGAAGTAGCGTAATGCAATATTCGGATTTTTAAGCAGGTGACTTTGAAATTCCCTGGTCTTTATATCACTAGGGGGGGGGGGGGGAGAAAATAGCCAGTACTTGTAAAACGAGTATTTGAAAATTGAGACAACTAAGAAAAACACTGAAATGGTTAGGGCCACAACATTTAAGAAATATATGGTTTAACAAGATCTATAGGGTTGTGCAGCAATATTTTGTCTATCTCAAGATTTACCAAATATGCGAAGTAATTAAAATGGAGTTAACAAGCTTTTCTTAGAATATTGAAGATGCGTACGTATATTTGTCATATAAATCTTAAAAGCATACTATTATAGTAAAAATGTTCAGCTTTTAACAAAACAAGCTAAACATTTGTCTACGTGAAGATTTTGGATGGAGATTTTAAAGTTTTCTTGCTACTTTCTTAGAAGATTCTGAACTTGTTTGGTGTTTACTTACTTTCAGTTTTTTAAATATGCTATTCTCTCACCATATACCTCGTTTTAGAACGACTTTTGTAGATTCTCGGAGCCTCAAAACATGAATTTCTAGTAAAGTGTTGGTATAGAATTTAGGTGGAATCCTACTTAATATAGAGCAGTAGAGAAAGTAAACGCTAGGATGAATTCCGAAGTTAGCATTTAATCCGAGCAGCTTTGTAAGTACGCAATATCAACACTATCGTAATAGCACATCCCTAACTCCCTTTAAATGAAAAAAAAAAAAGTTCATTGTTTTTGTAAAGACTTCATATTCTATGAAGAATAAAACGTGTACCTTAATTTTTTATAAATAACCTGTTAATCCTTTCAATATCCAATTCTTGTAACTGGAAAACCATAGACTTAAGTGAAGCTGAATTACAGCTCTGGATTTGAAAATTTCCTCTGCGTGAAGTGGGATAAATTCTTTTATTCCTCCAAAATTTTGGAAAGAGATTTCATCTGAATGTCTTGAGTTGCCCTGAATCCAGAATAACATGTGAAATCCCATTTGTGATCATTTTTTAACGGTAAAAGTGTAGGTATACATTTTTTTTTAATTTAGTCCTCCAACGTTGTCATATCGGAAAATGAATGGAATGGATATGATACTCAAATGAGTCCGGGGTCCATGGAGCTTAGTTACCCGACATTCGTCTTACAGGATAAGGAAAAGTCCCGGAAAAAACCTTATCCAGGTAACTCGCCCTGACCGAGATTCGAGCTCGGGACCTCATGAACGCGAGGCAGACATGCTACCACCACGCTACCGAGGCAGCCAGGTATACACTTGATACACCAGAAAATATAATTCTTGTTTAAACTCAAGAACCTTTTTGGTGTTTACCATTTCAGAGATATTTGGTGATATGGTTTGTATGTTCTAATAGTTACTTGAAATTCTGTATTGTATATGGACTTCAAAAACCGACATATCTATTCTGTCGCTTCATTTTCCTGTGTTTTCCGGTCCTATAACGAAATAGTAATATTTTGCGAAATTTTTATTTCGAATAAAAAGTAGTTGACAATGTTTTGTCCTTTGGTTTGCTAGGACCAATTAGCTAATTGGAAGTTAGATTGCATTGAGTTCACGCATTTGCTCCCTCGCTCAATTTCAGACTCTTGAGAACTGCCTTCTCCGCCGATAAACGAAACTGGAACATCTTGATTGGGAAGCAAAGTGTTATTTTATAAGATCATTTTGTAGAAGAGTGGAGAACCATAGTAGGGAAACGAAAGCTACACAAATATACATCTGATCTTTTTCAATTTCAAAATGTTCTGCTAAGTTACCTTCTTCTGAAGTACAAATGCCTAAACTGACGGAAAATGCTGGAAATATTTTATTTTTATGTAGGCATTTTAAGCAAAATAATTGGCAATTTTATTTTCTGAAATGAACATTTTCCACGTAAGTCTTCGTATCTCACCCTTGAAATATCTGAAAGTAAATACCAGGAACAGGCTGTGTTTCACAGACATTTTCTGTTAAAGTCTGTAGTTGTATTCAGGGAGTGTTAAACATATTTCCTATGGAATTTTGATATCGAATTTTTGAGTGTAATGCAATGTTTCCGGTAGTTACTACAGCTAAGTAAAAGGACAAATGAGTAACAAATTCAAATTTGCATAGTACTGATTTGTACAGCTCTACCTCGTGTTTGTTGCCCATGTAGTAGAAAAAGTTCACTCTTTAGACCTTTTTATTTTTCTCTACATATTAACTGGTGACTTGACCAAGCAAAAAGTATGAGTGCCAAATCATAGAGCATCTTTACCTGCAGGTATAATTATTACTTGGAACTATTCTTGGAGAAGTCCTTCAGAGAAACATACTTTTTTTACTACCTAGCGGCTCTTAAGTTAGTTTCTAGAATGCAAAAGGCAAAGCCTGTAGCTTCTCAACGTGGAGCAGTTTTTTGTATGTTACATTAAATACGTCATTTAGCAGCGCTTGTACATTAGCTGCTAACAGATAACCGGAAACCCCTCGGCTATCTCCGGAGTTGTCAACTCTTCCTTTTATTAACATGTAGCAAATATTCCAGTCTTATTTATTCAATAAGGCATAACGCACCATCAATTTGTATCCTACACAATTCACAATAAGATGAATGGAATTGGATTGCAGAATAATAGCATCGTTTTAGAACAATTTGTGAAGTAGGGTTTTCAGTCTACTCGGTTATCGTAAGATCGTAAACATTAAAACCACGTGATAGTTCTGCACATGGGCTCACCATAGAACACCAATATTTTACGGCAACGTCAACCTCAATGTAACACAATTCTAACCGATTTAAGGTTAAGGTAAATATGACGGAGGAGCAGTAGGAGCAACTTAAGTGTCGACGTAATCTTAATTCTGCATCAACAGATTATTGCTATAAACCCTTAGGCTCAATTCACAATTAAAATTAAACGCAGACTAGCTATACATACAAAAGTTTGCCTGTTACTTAATGGAAGTATCAAGGAACTCGATACGTAAAGCAGGAGGCGGTAAACTTCAAACTTATGCTTACATTGGGTATACGAGGAAAAAATATTATCCGTGCTTTCTCAGCTTCTCAGCAGTACGTGATGGCAGTGTGAGTTTTTGCCATTACTGCACAACCATGCTCATTTCTCCGTGCCACGCTATTTTAACGGTTGAACCAGACTCTGCTCCATTTTCTCAGTGGAATTGTTTGTGTCCTATTTGTCAAGATTTTTTAAGTAACGTCCTCCAACGTTGTCATGTCGGACGATGAATGAAACGGGGGACATGTTCGAACGAACCCAGGGTCAATAGAACTTGGAGTTACCCGACATTCGTCTTTCAGGATAAGGGAGAACTCCGGAAAAACCTTATCTGGGTAACTAACACTGACCGAGATTTGAACTCGGAACTTCTTGAACGTGAGACAGACGTGCTGCCCTCTAAGCTATCGAGGCGGGCATTATGAAGATTGAATTTTCATATTATACTATTCAATTTAAACTATATACCCGTATCTTACATTGTTTGTGGCTGCATTATAAATGATGCTCCTCTTACGGTGCGCTATGTTGACGTCAGGTCTTTGCATCAGGCCTTTAAAGGATATAAGCTTGCTGCAAACCAGTACAGCCACAAGTTTGTGCGACCATAACCTCAAAACTATCATGTGTCGATCCGTTTCTTCGGAGTCGTGTACCGACAGTCGCGGCAGACAGACGTGTTTCGTGCGCGCTGCTTCCGTGAGTGTTACAGTGTAACTGTGTTTAACTGTGGAATACGATATCTTCTAGTGAATTGTATTTTCACAATCAGTGCAAGCAGTGTTCTTCAACTAACGTGTACTAGTGCCCTTTGGGTACAGGTGTGTTTCTTTCTCTTTCTCTATTTTTTTTTCTTTTCTTTCCTCACCTATTATGTCTCTCACGCCGGAAACTACCGGCCATCTAGTACGCTCAGCTATCGATATGGTTTATAATACCACTAGTGAATTTCCACAGTTACCAGTGCCTCTACAGCAAGCTCAACCAGTGTCTACGCAGCCAACCCAGGTTTCTCGCACCAATACTTTTAATCCTAATTCACCAGTGCGTCAATCACCCTTACGCCCGTCACAATTACATCTTACCACGTCAACTGCTGCTATAGTTACCGCTAAAACTACGAGTGACGTTATCATGCATGAGACTGCCCCATCTAACAGTTCACCTGCAACCAGCTCTAGTCGCGCTGCTACACATGCTGCGAGTAAACGTCTGTGTACAGCTCCCCCATCAGAACAAACAAGTGCCTCGCGCTATGCTTACACTGTTTCCACGCACAACCGCTTCGCACTACTAGAAGACAACACAGCCATGGACGAGACAAGCAACTCCGAGACACCTAAGGAAAAAGTTCCACCAATTTGCTTGCGCAACATTGATAACTATCAACTTCTATTACAAGATCTAAAAAATAATGTTACCTCTGAATTTCACACAGAGCTTCGCGGGTCTATCCTTAAGGTTCATCCCTCTACTTCTGACGATTTCCGTAAACTTACTACATACTTCAGCTCCATACAGCAGGAATACTACACTTACAGAAATCCGACAGATAAGCTTTTCTCGGTAATTATCCGAGACATCCCTCCTTCGCTCACTGATAAGGAAATCTATGACGAACTGTGCTTACAGAACTACCCAGTGCGGAAGGTCACTCGACTTATGAATCGGTCGAAACAACCCATTCCTCTCTGTGCGGTGGAATTGTTAAATAGCGATGATGGTAAAGCTATACTCAACCTAACTCGCCTGTTCTACAGTGTTGTTAAGGTGGAACATCGCCGTCGTAACACTGACATACCGCAATGCACCCGCTGTCAGAATTACGGTCACACAAAGAACTATTGTCAGCTGACCCCGAGGTGTGTTCGCTGTCTAGAAAATCATCACTTCTCACAGTGCACTAAACCGAGAGATACTCCAGCTCAGTGTGTTCATTGTCATGAAAACCATCCAGCTAACTACCGAGGTTGTCGGCATTATTTAGAACTGAAATTCAGAACACAAAATAGCAACACAAGGCAACAGCCTGGGAATTCTCATCGCTCCCGTCCCCTACAACAATCAGACAATCCTGCACAGCAACCATTACAACCCCCAGCTGCATCACCAGTACCTCCAACTTCTTCACCAGCAACTTATGCCAGTGTAACTTCTGCTTCCTCAACGAGGCGTACTACTGCACAACAAGATCCCTCTGACTCTTCATCTCTCTCGGCTCTGCTAATTAGCCTGTTCACTCAACTTCTAAATTCTTTATCCACGTTCCTCACTCCTCTCTTACCGCAATTTACACAATGTTTCCAAAACGCTCTTCTAACTACTTTCCGAAATGGTGGCGTGTAATAGGCCATCTCTTTCATCACTCACTCTCCTGAACTGGAACGCTAATGGCATACGCACTAAACGTGCCTCCTTCGCTGCCTTTCTCAGCTTGCACAGTATAGATGCTGCCTGTATCACCGAGACTCATCTTCTCCCGAATGAACGTTTCTCTGTTCCAGGCTACAAGATTTATAGATTTGATCGGAATGCACCTACCGCCTCTGGGGGAGTAGCTGTGCTAGTTAAACGTTCTCTGACTCATCATGAAATATTCCTACCTGTGATTCCCGGTTTTGAGGTAGTGGGCGTTAAACTCTCTCTTCGCGATAGCAACGATCTCGTCCTAATGAGTGCTTACAAGCCCCCAAATAGTAAGCTTAATACTCACTATTTCTCTTTCCTTTTCCCAGCAGAAAGCTGCACTCTCTTGCTAGGGGATTTGAACTCGAAGCACACTTCTTGGGGCTGTAGGGTCACAAACCCGAATGGACGACGTCTGTTTGACACTATTAATGCCACTGGTCTTCACATATTGGCTCCCACAGAACCAACTTACTATTCTGGTAACCCACAGGTAGCTCCTGACATTTTGGACATTGGGGTACATCGCAATATACGATTACCTGCATCGATTTCTGCACTGCCAGCGCTCGATTCCGATCACTGTCCAGTGTTGGTCACATTTAACCTCACTCCAGATATTTTGCCACAAATCCCGCGACTCATCGATGGTTTTGTCAACTGGGACATCTTTCGCACACACCTGGATGCTGCACTCCACACATCTTATCAACTGGGTACTGCGGATGCCATAGACACTGCCGTCCACCATTTTACCTCTGCCCTCTCTTCCAGTGTACGATCCTCTACTATCCGCAGTCCTCAACCTCGTCATTTCCCCTCCTTGCCTATCCATATTACTCAACTCATCCAAGAGAAACATCGCATCCGTCGACTGTGGCAACGTCAGCGTCTACCCTGGCTGCGCCAAAGATTAAATAGTCTCATTCGACAAGTACGGACCGCACTAGAGCAACACCGATTTCAGGAGTACCAGCGACAATTAGCCACTATCCGTCCCGGAGATCATACCTTATGGAACATCACTAAGAGGATTCTCCGAGAGCCGACAGTGATTCCACCTCTTCAGGTTGATGGGACCCTTTTGAGTGACTCTGCTGCCAAGTGTGACGCTCTAGCTACTCACTACGAGCGTACATTCACGCCTAACACCTGTCTTGACTCTAATATTCCCTCTTCCGTGGACAGGGAACTCCTTGAGTACCAACTTCGTCCTACAGCGCACAACAGAATTTCGTTCACTACTCCACGTGAATTGTCCCGCTTTATCCATCGTCTTCCCGTTAAAAAGTCTCCCGGTCATGACCTTATCCCTAACGTTGTGCTGAAGAATTTGACAAACAAAGCCCTAGCTTATTTATCATCAATCTTCAATGCTGCTCTGCGCATTGGTTATTTTCCATCTACATGGAAACATGCGGAAATTATAGTCTTCCACAAGCCCAACAAGCCAAAAAATCTTCCCTCAAGTTACAGACCAATCAGCTTATTACCTACACTTTCTAAGCTTTTTGAAAAGATTATTCATCAACGTATTTCTCATTTTTTGATTCATAATCAGATAATTCCGTCTTTTCAGTTTGGCTTTCGCCCGAAGCATGCTACCACTCACCAATTGCTCAGAATCACGCAGTCTATTATTCAAGGTTTCGAAAACAGGCAATACACCGTAGCAGCATTCCTAGATATCGCCCAGGCATTCGACAAGGTGTGGCACAGTGGACTACTACTTAAAGCATATCGCATTGGTCTCCCTTATTATCTGATACAAATCATAGCAAGTTTTCTCACCAATAGAACCTTTGTGGTGCGCATTGCTGGTTTCACATCCACCCGACGGCCTATTTTAGCAGGTGTACCTCAAGGTTCAGTACTTGCACCACTCCTCTTTAATATATTCACTTATGATCTTCCTGATATAGCTCCAGTTTGTACGGCGTTATACGCAGATGATACTGCTCTCTATTATTCTCACGCCAATATTCTTCATGCCATTCAGAAACTGCAAATTGCCCTAGATCAATTAGCTCATTGGTTCTCTCACTGGCGCATTTCCCTCAATACTAACAAGACAGAGGTTAAGATCTTCTCTTTACGACCTTATAGGGATCCTCCTTCACTACGGCTGCTGGGGGAACCGCTCTCATGGTTACCAAGCAATGTGCCAGTGAAATACCTTGGGGTGTTACTGGACACTCGACTTACTTGGAACGCCCACATCTGTCGGTCTGTTACGCTTGCGTTTGCCCGGCTATCAAAACTGTACCCTCTACTCAACAGGCGCACTTCACTTGGTTATGAATCCTCCCTGCTTCTTTACACATCTCTAGTCCGTCCCATTTTTACCTATGCAGCTCCAGTCTGGGGTGGCACCAGTAAGACTAATCTCCGCCGACTGCAGGTACTACAAAACAGGGTGCTTCGCACAGTTACAAACGCTCCATGGTTCATCCGAAACCAGCAGCTGCACCATGAGTTTGGTCTTCTACCCGTTCACCAATACATCCGACGCCTGGCACGTCCATTCTTTTACAATCTCCAGGAGGTCCCTGGAGCTGTTACCTACCGTCTCGGCTGTCGCACTCGCCAGCCAACTCGCCTGAAGCGCAGACTGCCCCAAGATCTTCTCCTGAGTGACGTCTCCAGCACAGATGACTCAGACACGTGATTAATACCATCAGACTTTAAGTTCTCAATTGTGTTACAGTTATCCTCCATATTTAGTTAGAGGAGTCGTTCATGGCTACCTCCATTGTTATGTGTCCTGTTCCTATATATCTTATACCAAACATCTGTAAAGCATAATTGCTGATCGATGGATAAAATAAAAAAAAAAAAAAAAAAAAAAAAAAAAAAAAAAAAAGATCCGTTTCTTCAAAACAGATTGCCATTCTGCTCGTAGCTTCCCCCCCCCCCCCAATTTCTGCCTTGGTTCTGAATTCTTTTTATACAAATGATAGTCGTATTTCTAGAACCAATCATTTTTATCTTTACTGTTTGAGGTAGAAAAGTTCATTTTAATAATTGAAAATTTCATTGATCTTTAAGCTCCCACATTGTAGGAGTCGCCATTAGAAAGTATGACAATGTTTAAATGTGCATACATAACGTTTAAATATACATGGAAAGCGTATAAAATAAATCGAAAATTTATATAATATGAAGTAATCTAAAAAAGGACAGATAGGGGTGGGGGAGTGAGAAGGGGAGAGATTTGCTAAGGATTTTCTAAAATCAAGTGATCCTTTGGCTGTAGCAACTGAAAGTGGAAGATACCGTATTTGGTGGCGGAAAGTCTATTGCAATGACTATGGAAATTGAAAAACTAAATATCTTGGAGATGTGAAAAATTCGGAACAAAATTCCGCTTTCCTTGCAGATATTTTGCGTGCTCGCCGTTTAGAATCTGAAAATTAAAGCAATACAGAAGTAGTTAAAAATAAATAAAAGCCTTGAATCTGGTAGTAGGCTTACAAAATATCTTGCTTTCCAACGTAACAGTAAAAGTCAATATCTATAGTGCAGACGTTGGCAAGTAATAACATGTTGGTATTTAAAAGGTGAGAAAGCGGTGTTAAGGTCTTAAATGGTGTGTAGTTCGTATGGAATGTCTTATATTTTGTACAATATTTTTGGGATCGTTTCTTAAACTGTCCAGTAAATACCAATGTACAAGGAACATTCTTGCGTACATTTACGAACTAATTTTCATGGGTGTTAGCTATTCATCAAATCCAACGTTTTAGATCAGATTACTAAGCGTATTTCCAATACGCCGCAGATCTATTTTGAAGCGCTGTGATAAGTTTTAATAACGTGCTATTGTGAAGTTAGGATGAATTAGAGCCATGTAATTTTGAACTTGTTTACTATAGTTAGCCATGGCCGTGGCTATATGAAATGTACAGAATTAGTGTAATATCGGCCATGATGTTCGGTGCCACCCCCAGTAAACTGACACTAGTGCCGCCCCCCGTGTTATCTGCCACTATCTTACATCGGAAATATCGGGTTATACAGCTAGTGCGAAGTTTGGACACTGACGTTCATTTATACTACCGACCGTGTAGCCTTTCAAACGAATACGGAATTGTATCTCCAGTTTTCGGATTGTAATATATTACTGCTGCCACTTTACAGGTAACATTTGAAATTGTGTATATTAATAAGATTATTTTTGGCTGTTTTACTTACTGCCTGTCTATTAAGCAGAAGTATTGTTTTGAGGTTCACTGAAAAAGAGCATTTTACCAAAAGATTAGCAACTGTAAGTAGCGTCACTCGAAAATGTTACACTGGAATATATTCAGCTGTCTTGCTTCAGCTCTATTGACTCGGATCTCGTAGAGCCTGAGTCCAGGGCCCCAGAAGGTGTGCAATTTATACAACAAAGCGTGATAAGCTCTAATGTGAAGTGATTTTTCTTTGTTTCCAACTACAAATTTCATCTATATTGAACTGATTACATTCACAATACGAAAAACAAAGCACAACTATTTGCATATCGTAAGTCATTTTTGTTGCTATGTGGTGAACAAAGTGCCTAATAAGTTGTATAGATGTATGATAGTTCCACCTCGATGAACTTTAAATATGTAATGACGAATACTTAAAAATTTTACTTAAACTGTTTCAATTAGCTCGACAGATTTCCTGTATTTTCCTTACGTGCAATCGATTGATAGAAAGCTTAAGAATGGAGAGGATCCCAGACTATTTACAGGTAGTTAAGTGATTTTATTATCAGTCATATCTTAAAGGTGTATTAGTCTAAACCGTTATCACTTAATGGAAGATATATATAAACCATTTAAGTTGATTCGGGTGGGCGCGATTTTTTTAAAGTCTCTGGCTCATATGTAAATGCTATTCTCACACCTACATACCAAAACGTGTATGTGCTTTAAAAATATGTTTAGAATTGTTGGTGTAAATATTATCCTTACCTTACTATACATAACTTTTTTGAGGAAATAAGTGAAACATAAGGATATTTCGCAGATACTAGCAACAGTTCAGCGTGTGTAAATATCGACTACAGTTTTGTGTAATAAGTTTGTCTCGTGGTTTACCAGTTCTAGAAAATTCATTCGCATTTCCGGAAAATGGTTCACACACACTTTAAGCATAAGCTTTTGTTTAAAGCGCTTTGGTATGCGCCAATTTGACAAATTAGACTAGCTTTTCCATTTGAAAATTGATCTACGGGGGAAGTGTGTTCTTGAAAATCATTTGAATTGTGGTGGAAAAGAAAACGGATGGAATGTTTTGCCGCCACACCTAACCAATAACCCAAAAAATCAAAACCAAATTCCATGACAGTTCTGTTAAGCGAAAGTTCGGTAGTCCCAAGTATTATCTACCTCAGACCGTTTTCACTTTCTAAGTCCTCATTGTTACCTCCTCTGTTTCTAATCGAAAAGAAGGTGAAAACAATTATGCCAAACCGAGGCGAATGAATTGTATTCGGTTTTGGTAATTTTTTTACTAACACCTTTTTAAATGAAATGTTCACAATGTCTAATCTGCATGATAATGTTTGATGTGTAAACAATCGGATTTCATGGTCGCAAGGTTATTAGTTTATTTATGAAGAGTAATGTTGGGGAAGTACACGTTTCTTAAGGAAAATAATGATAAAAACAGGATGGCTATAAGCAAGGTGACCTTACCTTGTAACATCCTCTTGGGGGACTCTCCTGCTTTCAATATAAACTGGTTTTCTGAAACACATGTTGCTTAGTTTTGCGAAAATATGAAACATTATGATAGGTCTTTCCAAAAGACTAAATCAGTAACTCTAAAAAAATGGGGTTGCCATTTGATGCATTTAAAACGCCTGGCGTTACATTCACATGACTTTCTGTACTATTCTGCAAGATAATCTTTCAAAAACTTGTCTGCTTGAACATCAGATCGGAACTGATTACAACTTAATTGTAGCTTTCTTATCGGTACAAGGGGAATACGGCTTTAAGAGATGGTCAAATATTTTAAAACTGGTCGCTGTTTTTTAGTATCGACCTCAATTAAGTTGGATCGGACAAGGAATGAAATGGATTAAATGAGCTCAAATGATAAAAACTTAGTTACCGAACATTCATCTTTCACGATAAGGGAAACTCCTGGAAAAATAACCTTATCCAGATAACTTACCCTAACCAACATGCGTTCTCGGGATCTCTTGAACGTCGTTACCACCTACGCTATGAAGGAGGGCAGTGGTTGCTAAAAGAGTGAGGACTGATATCTTCGCTTTACATAGCAATGCGATAAAAACAAATTAACGTATTTGAGAATAGTAACATTACATAAGTGGAGCAACAGTTTATCCATGAGTAGAACAATAATTTAAAACGCGACTGAAAGGGAGCGTTTTAAGTTCGAGTGGATAAGAGGTTTGTCCTCTTGTATAATCATTTTATCCTGTAGACACGATAAATTGACAAATATTCAATTAATGATTTTACAATTACATAAGTACTGATACTGCTTCTAATTCATTTGGAGGCATTAACTTCTATGGTAATGTAAAAGTTCACTTTCATGTAGTTAAAAAATAAAAATGGTTGATGTTGCTATTAAAAGGTTATAGAAAGTCAACCATTTACTTTATCCCACCCGTTATCCGCGCAATGAATGAATTTTTACTACTCGCCCCACTCGCCCTAATAACTCAATTTGATTTGAAGTTCAAATTTGTCGTTTCTCCATAGCACTGGTGACTATTAAAATTATCTGTAGGATGAAAGTATTTTTGGGCCATTCAGACAAATATTTCGGAAATGGTGCGTTTCACAAGAGCTATCAGACATCCAATTTTTAAATTGGATCTATTCTTTTTTAAGATGTGTATCTCTTGAACTTGATGTAAAGAGTAAATTATGTTGCCAACACCAGATAAAAATTGAAAATCGCAGAGCAAACTAAATGCCTAATGCTTTGGGCCCTTGTGTAACTAATATCAGGAAAAACTGGCGAGATACTTTTTATGAATTTCATTAAATCAGACAGGTCCTAAAGCACAGCTACAGCAGCTTGACCACAAGGTTGGCAAATGTCAGGAGCATGCATACATTCTAAAATCTCAAAATCGACGATGTTCTGCTTTATGCCCTTCTGGTTCTAAGCACCTCAATTATAAATATATTTAAAATTCAAAAGGCTCAAAATTTTGTGTGTAACTGATAATGACCACTAAAATATAACAATAAACCCCACAGCCTAATGTAGCTATACGGATACACGATGTTGGTCGTTTCTAATTTACGTCCTCTGACGTTAAGTCATATCGGATGTGTGGAATGGGTGAAATGGTAGAGCTTAGATTTACCTGACATTTATGAAAGTCATCCAGAATGAAGACTATTCCCATAAGTGGTATTCATTTAATGAAAATATTCGACGTTCTATTCAATTATTCATTTTTGAGAATCTACTTTTCCATGTGATGAGTAGTCAGGGGTGGAGGATTTTTCTGAAGATCTCCGTGTACATCCTTGTAAGATGCTGGCTGAACTTAAATACCACGTTTGTTAAAGGCTTCGCGTTATTCAGCACGCACGCACACGCACACACACGCACGCACACACACGCGCACACACACACCTTTTTTTTCTAGATTTCTGGATTCAAGGCGCCCTGAAATCTTGATATCGAATTTGACTTAAATAAAATACTGAAACTAGTAAATATTATTAACGGATAAAGTAGTCATAGTTAAATGCTGTGACTCATATCGCAGGTGGTAGCCTCGTGGTATGCAGGAATTGTTAGTGTGCAGATTGCGATGTATCACGTTGTTGGAAACGTTCGTCGTGCATTCAGGAATGTGAGGATGATATAGCCCTTCCATAATTCATGACAAGATTACAATCTGTGTCTGAGTAATGCATTCTACAAAAAAACCTTATTTTTATAGAAACAAAGAATGTTCATGCAAACAAGGTATCCGAATTTGGTAAAATACTAAAATGTTGTATTTTTTTGTTTGAAATGTTAGCATTAGTACTTGAATACTACACGAGAGTTCAAACAACGTTGAGTCACAAGTGAATCTTTGGTGAATTTGATAAAAATGCTTTATCTACGGTTTTAAATTTACCGGCTATATATTCTCAGGAGAGCTAAACATTGTTATAGGCTAGTTAAAAATATTAAATAGTTCATTTGCATTTATTTTTCAAAATTCGCATGGAGAAAAGTTGAAAACTTCGATAGATGATTTTACTCTTAAATTCAAATTAAGTTACTTGTACAAAAATTGCTTTTACAACGATTTGATATAGACTCATTAAAATGTATACTGTATATTATAAATTCTGATTATATGATAGGAAAATAAAATTGGAGTAACTATTTTAATTTTCAGATACGTCTTCTGAAAACCTCATTTTTATGTAGACGTTAGGCTATTCAAGATACGTTTGTGTTTAAAAATTATTTAAAATTAAGCAATAATTATTTAAATAAGCCTGAAACATATTGGAATTGTTCTCCATTCTGAAAAAATCCATCTACCTCCGCCGGATTTGAACTACGACCTCGAGTACCGGGAATCTGAATCTTTCAAGTATCTTCAGTCAGAAGATGCGCCTATACTTCGGAAAACTTTCATGCAGTTTTTATCTCTTACGGTGTCATTGTTACAAAAATTAGTCTTCCTTAGACGACCTGGATTCGAACCCAGCAGGGGGCCATTTTTTTTATAAATAGCTATAATCATGCTCTGCCCTGCATAGTCAGAAAGTACGAATGCTGGTATTAATGTGTTTAACAAAATGTTTTACTGGCATATTGTTCTCTACTCTTGTACAAACGGACATTCCCCTATTTAATTTAAGTTAATCGAGATAAACATTTGTGGGAATCATAACTGCTATTTTTATAGCTGCAAGAGAATATGGGATACGTAGGCTTTAAGCGATTGTCAATAGTTTAAAGCTGATGGGAACTTCTTAAATCGTTTTGTCTTTTGAGTTACTGTTTATATATGCAACATTTTTTAAAAAAAGTTTTTATATTCAAAGCGTCTCAATATTAAACTGTGCTAAGATTTTAAGAAGCAGCCGGTAAAGTAAAACTGCTGCCATGTTGCCCATGGTACGTGATAGCCACCTTATTTCTAAATGTATTACCAAGTAATGTGACATATGTAATAAAATAAATGCGTACGGTACATAGTAAACTGTAAAAATAAATTGATTCTGGGTTCCTGTAGTGTCGGGAAAGGCTGTCTCGGATAAACCATTGCACTACTATTTTTGGTGCTTATTGGCGCATTAGATTTCTGGATTCGAACTACAAATTGGTTTTGTTTTTGTACACTTCCCCGCAATTTTCTGTTTCATTCCTGGTTTTCTACAGTTCTTGTTATTGAGGATCACTTAGCTTTTCCGATTATCACTCCATTTTCATGAAAATGGAATACTAATATTTAATAAAGTGTACTCGTATGCATGTATTTGCTGCCGGTTGGTAACCGATGATATTAGAATGAGTAGTATTTGTTACACTGATTATTAATAGTATGTCTCATAGCAAAACTTATTTTGAGCATCTTATTTGCGTTCGTAACCTACAATGATAAATCAGCAAGTTATTTAAGATCATAAAAAGTAATTAAAAAAAATGGTAATACATGCATTGTGAAATTATGGAAATAAGTCAGCATAAAATTGAGTGTTATTGCTAATATTTCACTGTGCTTTCTTTTGCGGTTTCAAATGGTTATGAACAAAGATTTCAGTTTAAAAAGATGTTTATCAGTAACATGTGAAAATTAGTTCTTCATATCTTCCACTCTGGGCCTAAGATGCTTGTGACCTTGTGTTAGAGATGACGATGGATAACGGTATATTATAAAGATCCGGCTGTCATCCCGGAAACGTCCGAAGAGGTTGAACTCCCCGGAACAATGACGGCAAGTTTCCGTGTTTGTAAACGCAAGTACGCATCCCTCACGATTGTTCACTTTTGTCACGTTTTTCTTCGTGCCTTTGTGTCGTGTAAGTGTAACCTTGGTGCGTTGCCAATGAATCCCACAGTCGTTCTGGTGTCGCCTGCAGCTCTTCAACTTTGACCAGTAGGTGGTGGGCATTGTACAATCCTTTTGCAGTTTGATGCATACACCCAAGAAAGGTTTTGTGACGTCAATTTGTCAATGTAAACACTATCAGCTGTTAAAATCAAGTTATTCCTAAGTTGGCAGTTCTAATTTAGTAAAGAATTTATGGTAACCTTGTTTCAGTTTTAAAGAGTACAAATTAAATATATATTACAGTTCTTAATGCTAAGACAGATATGCATCAAGATGGCAGTAGCGTGGTATAATGCTAATGTAACGTTAAAAGGAGACAAAACCTAACGTAGCTCAAAAGAAATATCAGGGACACAAATGCATCCCATATTGAACACATGTTCATTTGTTAATCGATTCGGAAAGCCTCGGAAGCATTCGTTCAAGCTGCGTTCGCAATACGCGCTGTAATGGCAGCCTGCGTTTATTTCAAACAAGAAGGCAAGGCAGAGGAATATGTAACTTAATCAGTTTTGTTCGTATGATTTATGTTCGACTTCCAGATATAAGGATGCTCACGTAAGTGTCGCATAACGCACCCATGCATAGTATCTATCACTGCAGTTGCCGAAACGGGTATTAGATCTGGCAGCATGAGTGACTCATGTACTTTGATTCTCGCTTCATAGTAAACAGATCCAGTACCGGAGCATATAGTTCAAACCCCTCGCTCTTCAGGCCCTGCTTGCCTTGTGGACAGACCGAACGGTGTATGGGAACCGAGCGGTGAAATGACGTTTACTCATAATTGGAGCAACCTTAGTTTGAATCTTTGCTATATTCTTTTTCGTTTAAATTTAACATGTTTTAATGTGACAACACGCTTCACATTTTTTAAAAATTTGTCCAACGTTAAGTTCACATCGGACGATCAACGAAATGGGTGAAATAGTACTCAAATGAGCCCAGGGTCCATAGAGCTTACATAGAATTACCAGACATTCATCTTTCATAAGGGAAACCAACGGAAAAATCCTCATCCAGATAATTCTCCCTGATGGAAATTCGAACTCGGGAGCTCTTGAATGTGAGGCAGACAGGCTACCATCTGCACAAGAGAAGGGCGCAAGCGTCCTGAGACAGCATTGCGAACCGGCCGCGGAAATGGCTTGAACTTCGATAAATACATGCTTTTTTAATTAGAGCCAACTGAAAAATTCAATGCCATGGCCGGGATTTGAACCACGGATCTACTGGTTTCCGTCCAGTTGCTCTACCCTTGAGCTACCATGGTCAACGTGCTTTCCTGACATTAAATTCTCCAATTGACTCATATTTCCCGGTAGACCACTTAGTTCTCAAATTTGAGACAACCACTTGTGGTGACTTATTATTGTAAGTATTTAATTACTAGGATTTTTATCGTAGATTATTTTAATTAATTAAAAATCACCCATATACCGGAGTAATGTATTTAAAAGGATTAATTCTTTAAGGATTAATTCCTCAATATATATTAATTCCTCATTAAAATACATGCTTGTTTTGCGTAACATTGGAATTTCTTAAATTACAAGCACAATGCTTTTCTTAAATATATTGTCAAATGGCACCGCAGCTGTAATACTGTCCCGTAAATTCTGCGCCACTGTAAAAAAAGCCACAACTGCTTCAAATTTTTGGAGTGGAGAAGCAAACTTCGTCCCATCTTTCACGGGTCATTTTGTTTCGCAAATTGGTACTTAATGCCAGTTTGTGTACTTAGGCCATGATATCTAAATCTTTGCAAACTGTTTTTCTATACTTTTGCATAGAGTAACTTTTTCTGTGAATATTTCTGAACACATTTTTTTTCTCAAAACGATTAAAGATGCATTAAGTTTAATAACAACCTTACTTTGGCATTGTTGGGTTACTTCATAGAAAGGTAGTGATAAATTTTCATATTATAGTTTTTCATGTATGTATACTATCTTGTTTCACAAAGATGACACGGTTGGTCACGTTTTATAGCAAGACTACGTACCGCGTTTATACCGGCAAACCGATTCCGCGCCCTTACAGTAAAACGTTGGGCCTGTGATAATAAGTAGATCAGTAAACTTAGAAGCTATTTTTGAAGGTAAATATTTGTCTATCTTAAACAGTATTATATAATATAGGTTATTCTGCAATTTCATTAACACGCTATTTAAGTTAAACTTTAAATTAATTTAAATTAATTTCAGTTTAAATAATCCATCTTGACAAGTGACACTGGCGTTCTGTAATTCGAGAGGTTTTATTTCTTCGCTCTTTATTGGCCAATTGAAGCGGCTAATCAACACTTCGTGCGCTGTCACAGCTCTGGGATAGACTACCAAATCACTATCGTTTCTTTCAGAGGGGAAGGGTGCTGTGGAAACCTCGCGAGCAAAAAGAAAAATTAAGTTAGTACCCATTGCTCGGAACAGGAAGTGACCTCTCAAAGAATTGGATTGTTTGTATATATAAAAACTTGCCCAGGTGGCTGAACAGCTGTAGCAGTGACTCTGTAAAATGATTTTTATCTTTTGAATAGGAACAGGTAAAACGAATATTCGTTCACAATTACTGCTTTTCTTTAAGTTAACACCTTTTAACCGGTTGTCATATCGACGTGAATGAAGTGGGTGAGCCAAAGGTCCATAGCTTAATTACCCGACAGTTATCTTTAAAGGATAAAGGAAAGCCCCGGTAAAAACTATCCATATAACTCGCCCTCGCAGAGATTCGTCCTCGGGAACTTTGAATGTGGAGATACGTGTACAGAATCTTTCTTTGTGGGTTTTTGCTTTCAGTGATACATTTTAAAGATAGTTCTCTGAAAATTTGATGTATAGGTACCATCAAGCATAAGAAGGTATTTTCTTTTATTGATTCATTATTTGGCAATATTTAGTTCCGTAGAAATGTTATTACATGTTAATGTTAAAATGAAAATCATAGTTGGTATCTGAGATCTATTTTCGGTGTTGAGCGGAATAGTATCCTAATGATTAGAAACACTATTTCTATTATCTGTGGAATGTTACCATTAGTGTTTCCAACTTTTCATACGCATATTTAAGTTAAAATTATAGCATTCTTTTGGCATATCTTCAAATAATTCCGGAAACAGGAATCACTAATATCTTACAACCCTCAAAACTTAGTTTTCGATCTAACCTAAACGTGAAGCAAGTATATTCTCTAATCATGCAAATCAACACAATTTTAGGTAGCGTGTCTGCCTCACGTACAAGAGGTCCCGCGTTCGAATCTTGGTCAGGGTTTTTCTGGGGTTTTCCCTTATTCTCAAAAGACGAATGTCGCGTAACTCTAAGCTCTCTCGACCTTTAACTCATTTGAACATCACTTCACTTATTTCATTCATCGTCCGATATGACTTAACGTTGGAGGATGTTAATTAAAAATACTATTGGTTCGAATCTAAAATTCTTAAATTAATAATTTAGATTTATTACGATAAAAGGTCACACTTTACTATTAAAATTGGTCCTCATGTTATGGCCATCATTTATGAATACCTCTCACGAAACATTGCTTCCTTATGCATAATTGTAATTTGTTTCACATCGCACGAATAAATATTTAATAATTAAGTCAACTTTCTATCACGCTGCTCCACTTATAGTTGTATTAAAACGTCTATGCTAATATTAACTGTTGTAACAAACATTAACGAGAGGTCAATTATCAATTTTTTTTTTTTTTTTTTTTTTTTGCGTTCAACAAGTTTTGTTGATAAGTTATGGAATACCGAATAGCGCATAATTAGTTAGCGGCTTTATCAAACTGCTGAACCTTAAAACATCAGTGGCCCTGATTGATATATGGGTTTAGCCCATTTAACATTGATAAAACGGTAATCTCCTCTTTATCTTGTAGGTACACATTTATAACTTGTATAGCAATTTGTATTCATTCTGTATGAGGGATACTTCAGTGATTAGTGAAAGTAGTGTGAATGTTACGACAGGATATTATGCATGATTTAATTAGTAACATTTGTTCGCAGGTTGTTTGGTGCCCTAGCTGGTTGACCTTATACTCTCTTATCGGTAAGTGTGTTAAATATACATTATTATACGCCTTAGGGCATAGCATGTAAGCTGTGTAATCTAGAAGTTAAGGCTGGTTTCTGTAGAATAGTTTTGTCCACGATTGTTGCCTAACATTGCCCAGAGGACTCAAATGTATTAGGTTACAAATAGCCGTTACAAAATTGAACAAAGATTGGGGCCGTTCACAATGGAATTCGGATACACCTAAACAGAGGTTTGCTAGAAGCGTTGAGGTTAGTCGACGTCAAAATAGTCTGTCGTGATTGTTCTGGCATCGCAGGTCCTATTTTCCATAGCTATTGGTTGCTATTTGTTGTAGTACAAGAGCCGGATTAGGAATATATCACGGCAATTCCGATTGTTTGATGGTGCTCTTTCCGAAAAGAGCGTCCTTTAGTTGTAGCGAGGTCTAGTTCAATTTGTTAGTAACCTCTTCTCGTGTTTACTATGACGTAATTTTTCACTTTCTTACAATTTACCTTGTGGTTGTGAATGGCAAGATATCACTTAAAGCAAAGTATGAGTATTAACTTCGTTATGTTAACCTTCAAGCTTCATTGTAAACAGCCGTGTTCCTCGTCCACTGTTGGTTGCCTGGCTCGGAATATTTCGTATCAAGTAATACTTAGTTTCGGTATCAAAAGCCAAAGCTCGTTTCCACTATGCATGCAGGAATTGATAATGTACGTTAAAATGTTATAACAGTTCAGTTGAGTGCTTGATATATAAATAGTCCTAATTTCCACAAATTTCGATCAATACAGCTGAGTTTTGAAACCATTTCTCTAATCTAATTAAAACGGAAAATAGATTTTCAGTACATTTCTACAAAACCTTCAGAGAATGTTTAAGGACCAGTTCTGAGATGCAGATTTTCAGCGTTTCAATTTGTTACTCCTGGAATATAGTTCTTTATGATTAAGTATTACATTTGTATAATATTAATGAAAACGTAAATTAAATTATTTTACCCGTAAATTTGAGAAAAAAAATCAAGTACAGGATTTTTAAACTTCTTGATGTATCTTCGAGGATTGTATACTGAAAATATGAAAAAAAAATTGGAAGTTCTCAAACCAGCAAAATTGTGAACAAAAAAGACCACCATGCTTTAATTTATAAACATCGGATTTCTGCCATTTAAATGCTGAGGGTTAACATTCCAATTTGATTGTAATTCAGGTATTCTATGGAAATTAAGTTAATTTTATTTTAAATGTCAAATTTAGCATTCAGTACGTGGCCTTAATTTGTCTTAGCGGAATTATCCTTAATATCCATCTTTTTTTCCAAAAATGGTGAGATACGTCACCTCACCTGATACCTTCTTAGATTATCCATGTTTTGTATAGTATACAAACAAGGTGCATAAAGGAAGAACTCGGGTGACCTAATTTGTTACAGGAAATGTTAATTGTTGGTTTCTCTAACTCGTTAACTTGTCAAACAAAGCATTCAGTAATGCTGTAATGTAGTTTTAACTGTTTTCTAAACGAAATGACTTCCATTTTCTTCTAAACTGATAACACAACTCAAACATCTAGTTTTAATTAGGGGAGATATTTAGATCTTAAGTGATTTTCTAGTGTTAGAGCTTAGGCATGTTTTGTGTACAGATATCACTAGTAATTGTCTGTAGAAAATTTAATTGTAATGTTATTTTATCAGAGATAAATCTGTATTTTATTAGCTTTAATTTAAAATATTTTTGAACCAACTATTTTACCTTGGTTACAGATTGGTGGTAGGAAATATTCGTATAATGGATATTTTTTCTATAAAATATTTTGGAATGTAAAACATGAAAAGCTCATTCATAAAAATAGTGATCAAATTATATCCCGAAGTTGTATTGCCTACACTCTGAACTGCACTTTATAAAAGCTTCACAATCTCGTATTATATTGCGGGGAAAATATTTTTAATTAAAAAAGGAATGGGAAAAATTATGAAGAAAATGACTTATGGACGGACCGACCATTTAAACGGTGCGGTGCTTTAAAAATGGCGTCCAAACATTACATCCGTCCTATGGGATTAAAACTTGAAGCATTTCTTCGATTCATTTATATATAATGCTAATATAGCTCTTGGTCCTGTCATGCGTTTTTGAAGTGATATTCACCAGAAAAGGCGTGGAAAATCCCTCTCCATGGCTGGAAGAAGCCGGAAAACAAAGCGGCAATGTGCTTGTATGTGTTAACAAGTGAAATCTGTGCAGGATTTGAAGCGCTGGCTATGACGTGGAGAATATGATTATACCACAATAAGTCCGTATATTATGAGATTACTTTCGCTAAACCTGCCGCCGACACAACTTCCGGTAAAATTACCGCTGAGTATGCTTTAACATAGGATAGAAAGGCATCCTGCATTTTAATGCAAAGCTATGACTGCAATAAAATATAAACGCTTTGTAATAGTTTATATAACTTCCGAGAATTTAAGTCAGGAAAGTATAATCTACCTTTTATCCATACAATAAGAACATTTTGCCTATAAAGAATTTTCCTGGTAGTTAAAATTTGCCTCAGGTTGCTGAGAAAAATATTTTCAGAAAGTTTTCTTACATATTTTGCTGTAGGCTAAAGCGAGTCAAAGGTTCAAAATCGGATTGCTATATCTTACCTTTGAAATTCCATCAGGTTTCAAGAAAACAATTCAAAATTGCAAAGTATTTGAATTTGTCATAACCCTTTTTCTTGCTATGAAAAGTGTAAATGTTACACATCAGGGTTTGTATCCCAAAGCAATTAGTTTAAAATCTTGTTGAAATCTTGACACTCCATCCGTAATCTTTCTCAGAGGATGCTGAAGTTGTCACATTCCTTAAGTCACGTTCTCGTGAGAGGAACGCAGTCGATCAGAGGCCTACGTACCTGTGTTGTGACAGTCCTGTGTTTGTGGCCTTGACATTCCAGAACGCATTAGCACTATGAATGTTACAATCGCATCCCTCCCCCAATGCGCAAGTTTCCACAAGTTTACATCAGATTAGATGTATACCTAACCATCTGAATTATAGGGAATCAACGGAGAAAGCCTTGAAACACTAAATGTTGCATAAGAAGTCGTCGGACAACTTGGGAGGGAATTGGTTTTTTTCTTCAAGTTGGCGGCCCTTGCCGTGGATGAATTCGCTGCATTAACGAGACCTTGGCTAGAGAGAACACCTTTCCATTATTGCAAATTGCTGAAGATCTGTAGGTTCTTCTCTGGTTAACCTGAATGTGAAGGTGAAAGTAGAAACTATATTCTCAAGTGTTTGGTTTGCTCTTGTAACCGCTGGTATTTAACGGAAGAGCTACACATTTAAACGAAATTGGAACCATAGACCAAGTTTCTATCTAAATAATTTAAACTTTTTGTCACACCTGCTCTTTCACAATCATAAGATTTTTCTTTAAATTGCATGTAAATGTCTTTAGTATTTCGCAGAAACAAACACTTTTACTGTGCTAATGGAGTTTGGCGCACAATGCACATTTTGATAACATAAAAATAGTAAAATAGTATTTAAAAATTAATATAGAAATAGTAGAAAATTATATTCACTCGCCTGGTTCCTCTAGGAAAACTTCTAGCTTTTAAACTCCGATCTAATGCTTTTATCTTAAGAATACCTATAGCAGAATCTTAATCTCAGCTTTTAGGATAATTCTCGAAGTTTCCGCTGAAGGTTGAATAAGATTAGCTACAAACCATATCATATGAAACCCATTCGAAGCAATTACATGCTTTCAGGTTAGGGGAATTTATGGAATCAATTGTTGCAGCTTTATATACTTAGCAAAATCATTGAGCATAGTCGAAGGTAAAGGTTGTTTTTGGACCCATAAATTTGATTTTCTATTTTCTTAATACGGATCAAGTTTCAGCTATGTGTATGCTAAATAGGACTGCAGAATACGGCTGTCCTACGGAGAAGTTCATATAAGTGAAACCTGAACAAATAGTCTTTTGCGAGTAATATTTATTTTGTTAACTTAGTAGACCTGTGGCCATACTAGGGGTGGGAGTTGATACCTGTACCAACATATTCAAACAACTAACACTCGCCGTGAAAGCTTTAAGTCTTACATATATTCAAACAACCACTTTAATGCTTGCCTATGGTAAGCAGAGGAAGTAAATATTGCATTACACCCAAAAATTCTATACCGGAATTTCACTATAAATTAGTGTTTTGAGGTACTCGTAATAATTTTGTTACAGACGTTCATGTTTGTGTATCTGAGCAGAACTCAAAACGAAATGCTAGATAAATTTCATCCGTTTGAATTCATGTCGAGTATTTCCTAAACATACAAGAAACTTTTGATCAATCCACCTCAAATTTCTTTATATGAAACATTTGAAATTTGTAATGTTCTCAAAAACGGTAACTTTTTTTTATTAAAATAACACATTGAATATATTGATATGCGAAAATACATATCTTAAATTTTCTGGAAATGGCTTATGAAATTGCTCTTCCTTAGGAAGTAATTGTGCATTGCCACGAGAGAAATTATTGTACCAAATACAGATCTCTTTAAATCACGCAATTTGAAATACTTTTTTGTGGTGGCAAAATATTTCATAGATGTTAAGAGACTTGAACTGTTCAATACTTTACCATTGTATTCAGACCGTCATTCAGTTATTTCCTGCGAGAGTATAGCATTTCATGGCCAGTACATGGCGAATCGTTTTAAATATTTTTACACAAGTCGTGGCCCACCGGGCTACTACTTAAAAGTACATCGCATTGGTCTCCCTTATCTTCTACAAATATTTGCAAGTTTTCTCACAAGTAGAACTTTTGTGGTGCCCATTGCTGGTTTCACATCCACCCGACGGCCCATTTTAGGTGTCCCTCAAGGTTCAGTACTAGCACCACTCTGGAATATCTACACTTATGATGTTCCTGGTATAGCTCCATTTTCACAGCTTTATATGCTGATGACTGCTTTTATTCTCACTCCAATATCCGTCATGCCATTCAGGAACTCCAAACTGCCCCGGATCGACTAGCTCCCTGGTTCTCTAACTGGCGCATTTCCCTCAACACCAACAAGACAGCGGCGAAGATCTCTTTACGTACTTATAGGGATCCTCCTTCACTACAGCTGCTAGGGAACCGCTCTCATGATCACCAACCAGTGTGCCAGTGAAGTATCTTGGGGTGCTACTCTAGTAGCACCCGACTTATTTGGAACGCCCACATCTGTCGGTCTGTTGCACTTGCGTCTGCCCGGCTCTCAAAACTGTACCATTTCCTCAACAGGCGCACATCACTTGGTTATGTATCCTCCCTTCTTTACAAATCTCTCGTTCGTCCCATTTTTACCTATGCTGCTCCAGTCTGGGTTGGCACCAGCAAGACTAATCTCCGCCGACTGCAGGTACTAACAGGGTACTCCGTACAGCAATAAATACTCCATGGTTCGTCAGAAACCCACAACTTCATCACGAGTTTGTTCTTCTACCCGTTCACCAGTACATACGCCGGCTGGCACGAACTTTCTTTTGCCATCTCCAGGAGGTCCCTGGAGCTGTTACCTACAATCTCGGCGCTCGCTCTCGCCAACCAACTCTCCTTAAGCGCAGACTGCCACAAATTCTGAGTGACCTCTCCAGTGCAGATGACCCAGACGAGTGATAACTAACAAACCTTAGTCCTCAATTTGTTAGTGATCCTGCCATATTTAGCTATAGGAGTCGTTCACGGCTACCTCTATTGCGTACTGTTAAACTTGTCAATAACAAACATCTGTAAAGCATACTTGCTGATCGATGGATAGTAAAAAAAAAGAAGGTTAAAATATTTTTACTATCCTATTCCCTTTGTACCTGTTATCTCGATTAACTACATGTAGAATAATTTTGTACGAACAGAAGCTGTATAAAAGTACACAAGTCATATGATATTCTGTTGATCATGGTATAAAATATTCTATTCAGATTTATAAAATTCTATAGTTAGCATTAGGAGGGATTTTAATCCATGATCATACGAATGCAGCGGATGTCTAGCCACCCGAGTCATCGGGCTCAGTCGTAATGTTCTTTTAATGCAGTGCCTCTTGTCTCTTCGTAATTCATGCAAACTAAAAAATCGGAATAATCCCAATTCCGGGATTAATGGCAAACTTAACTAACCAGCACAGGCGAAACGTGCATGACGACTAAGGTTGAGCCTATCCTGAAATATAAACACCATTTTTCACTTTAATTTGCTCTAAATGTCATTTTTTATAGCTATTGATTGAGGAGTTCCGCGCAATTCATTTTTGGCAGCTGACAGCTTGTCAAGACAAAAGCGAAATAGTTTGCCGTTACCCATGCTCCTGATAGTTTAGTTTTTGTTGGGCGAAGGGGCCGGGTTGCTCAGTTCTGCCTGCTGCCATAAAAGAAACCTAAAAAAAGTGTTTAACAGTAGCTTACTCGCATATTAGTCATCCAAAGGGCTTTGAAAGCTCAGTGAAGAATCCATTCTTTTTAAGGTAAATTAAACGGATAGTTACTGTACATACAGTTGACTTAGGCATTTGAGCAAAATCTTAAATCTTCATCTAATATATGGGAAGGACCATTGAAATCTTTTAAAGCAAAGATCAATCGACTGAACTTGTGTACAAAATGTAATTGCAATTGTATTAAAATTTAAATTATTTCAGTTGTCATAGGCAAAATAGGGCCAAGATTAAAAACAAATTGTGCTAATAGCTCATTTCAGTTGGATCGGTCGTGCAGTAGGCTGCTATCAGAGTGAGGGCAGAGCTCGGCTGGCTCGTGCCATATGCGATAGAAAGGGTGGCAAATTGCTGATTATTAGTTAAAAGCAATTTAGCCTGCTCTATACAAAACAACGCCTCGTCCTAACTAGTCAATGTGTATGAGAAATTTACTGCCAATCAAGTTATGGATGCTACGTAAATATAAGAGGTGGAAAAACTAATTTGAGATGCTTAAAAGTCGACATTTCACAATTTTTATGCTGATTAGAGTTCTTATTTTCAATCTATCGGGACTGCTTTATCCTCTCCCATTTTCAGACAAAACCAATTGGCTTGGGGCAGTTTCTCTGAAGTTACCTGCATGAATTAGGAGGAAACACGGTTATAAAGAGCATTTCAATACAACTAAACACTTTCATAAATACAATTTTTGTTTGGAAATTGTAGCAGTGCATCACTTTTCATAATGTTGTAAATGGTTTGTATTTCCGCTTGATTTAAGGGCAGTTTTATAAGGACCATGCTGGGTTTCACCCGCCTGACGTTGCGTATCTGCCTCACGTTCAAGAGGTCCCGAGTTCGAATCTCGGTCAGGGTGAGTTACCTTGGATAAGGTTTTTCCGGGGGTTTCCCTTATCCTGAAAGACGAATGTCGGGTAACTCTAAGCTCAATGGACCATGGGCTCATTTGAGCATCATTCATCGTCCGATATGACTTAACGTTGGAGGACGTAAATTATATAAATGTTTCGTCAACCATAGGAGTCCAGAGTAATTCAGTTTTCGACACCCACCCCCATGGTGTAAGCATAGCGTATGTCTTGAATTCAGTGTGCTTTTGAGTTGAATCTGAAGTTTCCTCTAGCATCTATTGGAAGATGTATCAAACTCAAGGGCGGGGGAATAGAAAGGTATTTCACCGGAAATACCATTTTTAGCTCCCCTGAACCCAGTAAACACATGTTAACCTTAGGTGATATTTCAAAGAAGGCAGAAATTTCTGCAAGAAATATTCCCTCACGTAACCAACCTTCACATGAGTATTTTATTACTTTAGATTTTCTCAAAAAGGAAAAAATGGCTCTAATAGTTTGTTAAAATGTCTGGCATTAACTTGAAATATGGATCTTCTATTTTCCATAAGCGTACTCGAATCCTTTTACGCTAAATGAATTTTATATAATATTGCAAAACTGGTAAACCACAGTAGAAAAATCTAGACGAAAAATGTGCAATCGTTGAAATATAGGAAGTAATAACTAGATTAAAAGCATAGGCAAATGTCTATAGTTTATTAGATATTACAAAAATAGTATCAGTTCATCTGTTATTTGCACCATATACTGTAAACATATTTTTGCCTGTGTTTAATGCTCTAAACACTTAATTTTTCCATTTTCAGAGGTATATTTGTACTACATTAAAAATGGAAATATAGGTACGGCTGGTATTTTTTTTTATTTTATTGAATGATCGATCAGCAGTACATGCTTTGCAGATCCTTGTTGGCTAATTGAATCTCTCTGAATGTTATACAGAACTTACACTATCATGAATATTCAATTTGGAATTTCCCCAACCTTTGGTGACGCAACCCTTACTTGTTGAAAGGTGTTTACCCCCAAGTGTACAGTACCGTAACGGAAGGCTGGTTGGCTCTTCGAATGGTGGAGTGTTAACAGACCAAATGAGTATTCACCACTTTTATTAAAGTGGCGCTACTAATGTATAGTAAACGCATGTGATAATCGGGGTCTGGAAAGGACCTGCTTAGTCTCAGTAAATTTCCTCATCCATCAAAGACTGGTGCAAATAGTGCGCTAGTGTTACGTGATTTGATAACTTTTGCAGATAATCTGTTTCATTATGCCAAAAGAATCAGTAAAAAATTCTGAAAGAATTTGGTGACATTCGGTGACGTTTTTTGACAGATAGCTCAACCTTATTTTGCAGTCTCTTAAATGTAAGTAAATTGCTAAATATGTTACTCAACGTGTACAAAACTTAAAACGTAGATAATCCGCGTTGAACGACAAAAGCAAGTGAAGCGAAAGCAGTTTGATCTCGTTGCAGTTTTTCAACTCCAGTTTTCTCTTGATGTCTTATTGTGGCGGTGTTCCGTTGTGGAAGTACTTCTTGCAAATTACAATAAAGAAAAAGTTCCAAGTGAAAGCATGTTACGTCAAAATTGTGGATGCTTGGTGCAGCGATATGATTAATCGAGTTAAGGGCACCAGTCAGTAGAAAGAAAATATTATAGATTGATGAAAGTAAAAATTTCTGTGGCCGGTTTATTGCAAATGTTAAGACTGGAATCATGGATTGTGATCAACTATTTGCTTGCATGTAAAGTTGTAACCAGTTGGATAAGACAAGCAGTACAACTGCAGCTCAAGTGTGACCAAATGAAAGTACTTTCGCCTAATCTAATGCTCCAATATGACGAAAGCTGACAGGATTGTACCCCAACATGCTTCATGTTACGTGTTTGAATTTGTGAAACAATTCATGCTCCATTCCCAGAAATATGTACTTCGATTTTCAGCAGAAAGAATCCATTTTTCAAATCTTCGACCAGAGTTCTGCTCAAAGATGTTACTGAAATACTTTACCTCTACAAACTAAACGTATGTCTGCAATATTATCTCTACCAGAGCGGGTACTTTACCATGATACAGGATGTTATCTGCGTGAAGATGACATATGAAAGTACACTGAAAAATGTGAACGACGTAAGGAATGACCTAATTGCTACCAATTCTCCATTGCCAGACGTAGAGCCTTAGAGAACTCGAAAGCTCTTGATATCGCGGACAATGTTATGCGTAAGCCACGCGGTTCGAGGTTAGATAGGCCGTTCTTCACGTGGAGAACGTAAACATGATTTTTTTGCTTAAATCTAGTCTCTCAAATGTTGAAACTCGAAGGAATTTTTCTCCAAAAAGAGAAACAAGTTTCAGTTGACATTGACCCAAACACTGTTTTTTTTTTAACTGCCAATCATGAAGTAATATCAAACGATGAATGAAATGGATGAAATGATGCTGAAATGAGCTCGGGCTCCATAAAGCTCAAGCTACCAGACATTAATCTTTCAGGGTAAGGTAAAACTCCGGAAAGAGCCTTATCCAGGTAACTCGCCCTGACCGAGATTCTAGCTCGGGACCTCTTGAACGCGAGCCAGACACGCGGCTACCTACTCTAGAGGCGGGCTAACACTAGCATATTAAAGTATGATCCAATAATGTATGTAGACATGGTTTCTAAAGTGTTTGACAGAAGACAAAATTTGAAAGTTCAAAAGTTTCTATAAACATCCGCAGTCAATGACATTTTATTTCCTTAATGGTTGCCAAGGATTATTGTATAGTTTTGTTCTATCCTAATTTGCCCAATTTATTTATATGTTATGACATTTATACTTGTACGTTGACTCATAAAATGCGGCATGATTTAGTTCTCATTTTGTAGTAACAAATATGAAGACCTGTCTTGCAAACTGGCACCAAGCTCTGTGGTTGCGGGATGCGGAGAAGTTAAGGGGGGTGGGGGTAAGCTGGTGACGTGTGGCAATGCTTCCATAAACAAATTATCACATTACATTGTTATTGTTTGTTACACGAGCGAAGCAGACTAAGATTTGGATGGCATCACAGAATTTCCCCAATACCCTTTGAGTAGCACATCGTCATACCACTCCCACTGAGCTGGATGGGACTCGCTTCTAAGATAAGCTACTTTAAATGCAGGGATTTCATGGAAGTACGGCTTATACTCTACCTAGCTGATGAACCTATATAATCAACTTGAAAGTGTATTATCAGCACATGGCAAGTAATTATAAACTCCACGTTAATTCTCTAATAACGCACAGATTTTTTGCATCTTTTTTATTAAGAGAATGTCGCAAAATGGTTTCACCTTCTCATGAGCCTCTGCAATTTGGAATAGGGATACTTATTCCTCTAATAAATAAATTATTGGTATTACTGATAGGCGTTACATGAGGGAACTGAGTAAGATTATAAAGCCATCTACAATCCTACGCTTGGACAAAGAATCTGCGCGACTCTTTTTCTGTTCATTAGTAAGAAACTGTCACGATGCGATATTAGTTTTGTTTTCCATATAGTATAACTACAGTCCGCACTGTTTGATTTGAATTTCTAATGAACGCCTCGAATAGAAGGATCACTAAGTGAATACTATATCATTCATTTTGTGAGGTAATGGACACAAGAAGCCCTGACCAGATCACCCTGACTGTGATCTTTGACCAGAGAACAGTTTTGTTAGGAAATTGTATGACCAAAGAAACGATTAGTAACAAAGGCGAATCGAACTCGTGACCTTTTTGTCTAGCGACCCACCTAAAGCATTACGTCACCCTCAGATTACCTTTCACATCTACGTAGGAAACATTGGCTATGTCAATTTCGATCATATCGCCTTTTTCCTAACGTGGAAGGAGAAGTAGTTTAATTTACATATTTGTATATAGAACACAATTTAATATCTATTGATATGTTGATACCATATTTATATCTGCACAGTTTGCACATGACACTTAAAAATCTTATTTGTGATAAACCTTCAATTGACTTACTGGTGTATGCAAATTCGACTCAAGTTTTTCCCTTGCGGTAAATTTCTGGCATCTGTGGCAAATGTAAGGCAAGTTTTCAGACTAATACAACTTGATTACTTAACTCTGCCTGATTTCTAGTACTGCCATTGGAATTATTAATTTTAATTTAACTGAGTTGGGATTAGCAAATTTTATCTACATATTTAATTAAAATATAGAACACCTTTTTTGTCCTTTCAACCTTCATGTATATTATTTCTTTAAAAAAATAGAAATCAAATACGATAAATTTTAATTTTGCACACTTAATATCTCGTTATTTCTCATACAATATTAAATTTCATGTTCCTCTGTTGAGGAAATTTGAAAGTATGGCACTTTAATTTTGACAATGTTTGGACAATTTAAAGTGCTTTAACAATAAAAGGCTCTCTATATTTCAAACTTCGAATAGGTAGATACTGAACATTCTAAGGAAAAACGCATTTAATGAGGATTTCAAAACGCAAAAATGTAAAGGAAGATGAAGTGGGACACTATTTAGTCTTTTTTCAGGTATATGTACGATCAGGAAGACAAAACTGCAATTGAATCCTGTGTCTTTGGACATTTAAATAGGTTCTTTTTCAATTTTTTGGAAATTGAATACAAGTTATACTTCAAGGTTGAAGAGCTTAGAGCTACCGGACATCCATCCTTCAGGATAAGGTAAAACCCTGGAACAAAAGCGTTACCTATTCTGATAATCTCCGGACCAAGATTTGAAATTGGGACCTCTTGAATGTGAGGCAGATACGTTACCGCCACACCTCGCATGCAGACGGAAGTAGATATAATTTCTGAGAAATTGTTTTTAAACAATGTATTTCTATGGGAAAATAAGACTTTGCACTTTTGGCAAATGAGAGGTGGGGGGAATAGAAATTTCGATAAACTGCTAATTTTCAGCCACGTTTGAGCTAATTGGGTTACTGCTAGGTTGAAGTCACTTGTCTAAATGCGTTTGTGACCTGCCTTTGTTGAAATGTTATTTGATTGAAACTTCGTTGTATAGATTGGTTCATATTGAAAATAGTTCTTGAATGACAGGAAATAGCGGCTTATCAAATGTTCACATATTACATTATCATAGTGAAATTGAGCATTTCAGATAGGGACATAAGAATATGCAGAATATGAAAAAAGTTTAAATAAATAAACGCTAGGAAATAAAACGTACATAACTTATGGCTGCCTCCCTTAAATTTGGCATGACGAACAAGAAAACTACCAGTTTCTAGTGTCGAAGAATTTTAACAGTATTATTAAATGAGGCAAACTAAGATTTCCCATGAATGTTAACGTGTTCAGTGCCAGTCGCATTTAACAACCTCAGAAGTTGCATTGGCTAGGTGACGTACCCAGAGAAATCTTATGCAAATTAAACAGTGTAATGTGGCAATCTATATTCTCTGGCAAGTCGAGATTGGCGGTAATTGTGACCTGCTCTGCGAGTACCAACAATTCCACACGAAAACTGTCCACGTGCGTAAATTACTGAGGCCTTTATTTGGCACGACAATACTTAAGTTACAATAGCACTTGATTTCTCAATTGTTGGTCGAGTTGTCACATTGTTATGGCAAGGAGAATGTAGCTAAAATAAATACTGCCGACACTTAAATGTCCACAAAAATCATGTAACAGTCTGCTTTTTACTTTCTTTACTACGTACATTCATATATAAAGTTGGAAATGTTGTATTCCACCTAATAATTTGATGCCAAAGGTTTACCGGAAATATATTGGGGCCTCCTCCTCCCAAACAAAACCCTAGACTCATTAATGCAGCGGAGTATTTTCAGGTTCTCCTTCCGCCTGCCGCGTTACTGTTTATAGAGAAACCATTATTGGTAAGAAATATTTAAAGTAATGTAAATATAAGGTTTATTCTCGGCAACTAGCATACAAAAGATTACTAGAAAACATTCGTACCAAAAGAAAAATATATGATCAAAGTTAAAGGGGAGATACCAATAATATATGAACACTCAGTTTCTTTAATTTGTGAGGTTGTAAAATGTAGTTATGTTAGCAAAGTTCGAGCTACTAAGATTACTGACACAGGTACGCGCATGCACACTAATATCAAAGTAATTTTTGTGGCGTTAGCCATTTGAGATATTCGCTATTAATGGTTAGAATTGTTCACTGCTTACTTTCTTTTCAGTCCTGCCGATTTTCACTCTTTCGATACTGCAAGGATGTTTTCAAACATTTGATTAATGCTGTTCACTTTATAACGAAATATGCAACGAAGTTATTTAGGCAAAGTTTATCGGGATTAAAATTAAGTAAATATAAAAATAAACTTAAGAGTGTGCACATCTGCTAAAACTATAGTCTCTTGATCGGTTCTTCAGATTTTTCTTTGCTGCTTGCTCAAGTATTATATTCCATTCATAACCTGTTATTTCAATGGAAATAAGAAATTCAGTTATCGCTGTGATGGTTTATTCTTTCAGACAAAATGACCAATAGTTGCGTGATTTTGACAGTGCATAGAAGTGTAGTGTAATAGCTTGATCACTTCTTTTACACCCTGGCAGTGTTGCTGGTGTAATTTGCTTTACATATTACAGTTGAAGCTTCAGGTGGTTTTGGTTATACTGTGTTCATGCTTTGTGATTCAATTTGTGGATGTGCTATTCAGAGAAGCGGAGCTTGATTCATCATTAACAGCTAACCTGTTCATACACTGACTAGTGCACTAGTGCACTATCACGGTTGTCAGAATATCACAGAACTGCCTAAACTTCGTTTTCTCTTTATCTACAAAGTGTACTTGCAGCAACTAAAGGATATATAGCATTCCACGCAAAAATTCCATACCGAGGTTTCACCGGAAATACTTTTGAGACTACCTGAATTCAAAGACCTTTTTAGAAAAGATACATGTGTGCGCACGCCTCTTGTTTGCCAGTCTGCGAACAGAATAGGTAAAACGAATTACAGGTTACGTACCAAATTTAGCTTTTTTACTTAGGCCTTCAAAACAAAGGTTTTGAAAAGATTCGCACCAGAAACTGTTTTGTACATGGAGGGGGGGATTCCTTATTTGTAATTTTCTGACAAATGCAATTTGTGTTAAAATATCACGTTCAACTTCTTCCCTTGCTTCTCTCCGTTGGTGTTGGTTCAAAACTTAAAAGCCTACACATTGCAAACGACTTTCGAAAAACACTATCCTACCGGGCTCTTATGCAACAGACTTGTAATGAAACTTCTGAATTAAGAAGCAGGTTTTGTAGCACTTAGTAACACAACAAATGTGAATCAAATATTTTTAAATGTGTTTTGACATTTTGCGCACTGTTTACAAGATGCTTGTACCCAGCGAGATTTAATTCATTTTGTCATCGACCCCTGTCAATTTCCAGAAACACCAGCAACACCGGAATTTCGTTCGACAGTTTTTAAATGGCAGGAAATGTAGTGGGGCTGTCACTTTTAACTGTCGCATAAATCGCGGAGCTGGGTTTGAAGCCACGACCTTTGCATCAGTAGGCAAGCATCTTAAACGAATACTAACGTATCCACAGAAGACATTAGACACGAGTTGATGAAAATGGAAGACTCGTTTAGATTTCAATAGGAAATTTGTTCTGATAACGTTTGCTTAGTGGTAGCCTTAAGATAAGATGGATGCAGAAAGTAGGCGAAAATCATGCTCAGCATTGCTTATATTTCATATTTTGACAGACCTAAAAATCGTAAATTCAAAAGCCTTTTTTTTATAGATCTCGACGGTAAAATGCATCCATGTGGGGAAACTCTATTAGATACACTTAATGTTCTACAAATTTGAACCATATTTGAAGGATTGTGATCAACTCTCCAGGTAACCCACACACTATTAGGAAGGACTTGGTGTGGTTTGGTGACAGGGTCGAGCCCTTGCGGAGGCCACATACATACGTGTAATGAGGGCGATGTGTGACAGACGCCGACAGTCCTATCCCGTTATTCTGTCTGTAGATCAGCTGACGATTAGACAGACGTGGCCTTATGTAGTGGGCGGTGACATGTTACATACCTGATCAAACCTTTCCGGGATACCATCTTCTAATAACAGGCTCACCATTCTAGGAGATGGTAGCTTTTCTATTGCTTTCACTGAAGTGACATCTTAGGGGATCATAGGCGGATGGTCCAATTTATAAGATTTAAAACAGTTTTAATTCAGTCGAACTGCAAAACATTGTTATTGCAAACTGCAAACTTTGTTGCATGGTGTGCTTGGATGGAAATATCTGTGCTTCTGTCCGTACTTTGCTAGCTTCTGAACAGAAAATACGGCATTCTGCCCAAAAATTCAGCACTGGAAATACGTTTCGAGATCACCTAGTGAAGGAACCAAACTTTGTATTTAAAATTACATTTTGCAAAATTTCGAGAGGAATTTTCAAGAAAATTCCTTTACCTCGATTTATATTTACATGGCCAATTATTTTAAACAAATGGTTTAAGATTTTGAGTAAAATGTCATTTTTTTATTTTCATATCTAATAAAGTAACTTGCGGAGCTTTAATTTCAAATGAATTGTTTAAAACTGGAAATCCTAAGAGAATCATGCAGCAATAAGAAAGGGTAGTCATGAAATATGTATCTTACGCTACATTATTTTTCAAAGTGGAACACCCATAACGTCTTCAAGTAGAATGGCATGTTTATATAAATGTGTTTACGAGGAAGGTATACAACTTGCCCACTGTATTTAAACTACTCAAGTGCATGATATTTACGGTATTTATCTTCCGCTTTTCTTGTTTAGAAGACGTGTTGAGTTTTCTGTCCTTGGCGGTCGTTTTTAAAAGGCTGACTGTAAATAGCACGCGGACTTGGCTTTAACATGTAGGGTACTTAACTGTTGCTTAATTAAGGAAAATATGGAAAACAATCACGACTTTGTGTCGTGTCCATCTACGTTGAAATTCTTGGAGGAAGATTTATGGGTTATTTATACAACCCCATTCGATGTCGTATTTTGTCGGAAATGAATAGTTTGACGTCTCTAAAGCTAGAAAGACTTAAATGGTTAGCATAAGCAAAACGAAAAAAATGGGTAATTGCTTATAAATATAAAAACTTACACAGGATTTCAAGGAAATCATAATCCTTACTATCATTTACATGGAATAATTTAGATATTTTTTTATTTTCAAAAATGGTACTAATGATTTTGATTATATACATTTAGGATAGTTATCTGGAAAAGTATGTCCGGAATTTTCAGAGAATCTCCTAAGAAGCTCTCTTCATTCGAAAATAGTATAATTCTGTGTAATTGGTAAAAGATAGAGGCAAAATCTGTCTACAGAAAATGCATAACTTATTTTGCATCCTTTTCAGACATGTCCATTAGGTATTACTGGTTGATTTTTTAATACTTGGCCATTTTAAAGTGTTACAACTCAATTATTTACGGATTTAATTTCATTTAGCTCCTCTCTCCGTACTGTGAAATTATTCTGCAGTGTTCTAGAATATCTTTTAGTCTACCCTTTTCCTCCTTGACTTCTTGAAATCCATTGTATTTCACAATCGGGGCCAAAACTACTTTGCTAGTCACGGAAATGGAAAATATTGGCTTATATAATTCGTACTTCAATTTCCCTACACCTGATACGATCTTTCAAATTCTAAAAACGCCGTATAGCCTGTATATGTTGTCATAAAAATTATCTAAGCGTTGACAAGTTTTTAGACAAAATAAATGAAAGTTCAATTTTTGATACCTAGTTGCACATTCTGACCAATGCATGTACAAACAATGAATGCACCTTTATATATTTAAGTATTCGTTATTACTGAAACGAATTTCAAGACTCGGTTTTGATAAAACGCCAATTAAAGAAATAAACGTCACACACAACGTACAGTTGTCTGATACTCATCTATTTGCTTAACATGCTTGAAATTATAATGGATAGTCATTTTTGCTGATGGGAATAAGTTCTTTTGAGTAACCAAAATTGCATCTTAATACTTCCACGTTTTTGTGATTCCACACTTGTTCCTTTTCTGATATTTAGGTCTTAGGAATGTATTACAGCCTTTGAAATTAGAATGTCTTTACAGCCTGTGTCCAACGAATATAACTTGATGGAACTTTACCGGGTGCCCCTTCATACCCACATGCAAATTGTTCACTTCTAATATTACAGGCTGTTTTAGTTTCCTGGACCAATGAATAACGTTGAAATGATTATACGCCTATATAATTAGTACCTTCTTCTCGGCGACTTTTGTAATGTCTGCAGTGGCGACCCGGCAAGGTTCTATTGCGGGCTGCCACCCTACCGTGGAGAAGGGAGATCACACATCCGTAACAGATCGTCACTCGGAACACTACCGAAGCTTCTCCCCACTATCTAAGAGGGCGATGAAACGACTGCCAGGGCAGCAACTTTAGGCTAGGAAGGTTTACACCATCTGCACCATGTGCCCACATCCGCTGGACTATAGCATCAAGTTCAGTATCTTCCAAACATTGGGGGGGGGGGGGGGGGCGACATTTCAAAGGAAACTTCCTTAAACTGTAATATCTTTTTACGAGAATTTTTCTTTTTCTTTCCTCAACTTTTAAAACTATTTTTATTTAAATGTTAACATATTTTCCTGACTAATAAAACGTGTCTTCAACTTTCTGGGTATCTTGTAAAATTCTATTCATTCTGAAGTTTGAATAATTTTATTTTTTAAACCACAAGATATTTAGCAATCTGAAAATACAAACTTTTTTTAACAAGTTTACAGTTAAGTGTTCTTGTTTGAATTTTTAAATACATTATAGGCTTTTAAAGCTTAATTTATTTTCATTTCAATAGTAATGTCTTGTAAAGAATTTCAAAACAAAAAATACTACTTTTTAAAGACTTTGACTATTATTTTCTCCTATATCTGCTATTCCCACAATGAAATGCTTAATAGAACATTTTCAGGAAGCGTTCCTTTTGATGAACATGAAGTAGACAGGAAAGTAACTTCAACTTTGTAGAAATAAAACAATTGGTTAGAAGTGGTCTGGTAAATGTAACACATCGGTTTCCCTGCCCCCCTAGATTTCCCCTGCTTCTCAAAAATCTCAAAACTTAAGTACATTTTCTTTCATATCTCTTGAAATTCACCATGTAAATATCGATACTGCATCGATACTTTAATGCTTTTGGAAGATGTTTGAAATTGAATTCTCCGGCCCATATACATCCCTATTGCTACAAGGGCCTCTTTAAAGTAAGAGTGGAATTTTGAGATTCCGGTTTATATTCCTGGGGAAAGATGAATCTAGTTAGTCCTACTGGCTGTCCACTAGTTTCTCTTTGCCTATGGTGGTCCAGGTGCTGTCAGTTGGTCTGTCCAGCGTGTTTTCTGCCTGCCGAAGTTCCTTTGATCATTCCAGGAGACAGTTTCTGTTCGTATGTTGGAGTCCTGTAGCGTCCTGCCCATCTCCAGTTTAGGTAGTTTCCTGTGGTCGTGTGTTTATACCTTATTTCTTGGTTTAGAAGATTGTTATATTGTTATACCCAAGATAGAGAACTCACAGGAGTCCCAATTTGAGACCTGAAATAATATTCATCGGTGACATTCGACTGGAATCTAACAATTCGGAATGCAAACTGAAGGAAGTTGTTATAGATTGTGCAACGCCTGGTGAGGCTGAAAGCAAGTGTGAAGCTTTTCTTGAAGGACAACGTAGGAAGCGGTCTGTAAGTTTGCTCACCGTGTTCCAGTTCGCACGCCATAACGAGGTCACCCTGCCAATGCAACAGGTTATATCCTCGGTGCGCTATAGAAAGTATGGAAAACGAAACTTTGCACACAGCGTTCTTTGTTTATTTGGCCAACGAAATTAAGGAATGCGTTGGAGTTTGCAATCAAAACTCACTACATCAGCACAAGGCACAGATTTAAAGTTAAATTTCGACGTTTTTAGTACCCGTGATGGACAAATTCTTTAATATATGATGGTTAAAATATTCTGCAAGATAAAACTGTCGTTTCTTCTACCACTTAGTAACTAAAAACCCAGCTTGATATTGTATAAAGTTCAGAGGCTTGCTAAATTATTCTATAGTGGACTAGTGTGAAACTGTAAAGCAATTTAAAAAAAAAAGCTAAGTTGGTATTAAATTTCAGCAATTGCCAAAAAACGCCACATCCCAAACAATGTTTACGCGAGGCATTTTTCTCAAACAGCTTTAAGGGATTTAATTAAAATTTCCTAAGTTTAATTTGATTAAAGACATTGTACTAAATTTTATGTGAATTGTGTAACTAAGAAATAAGATACTCTTGATACACAAGTTACAAGATATTCTTGTCAAACCTAATGAAAAGAAAACTTCATTAAAATTTCATTTTTTCGTAACATAATTGTTAGCTAATGGACAATTAAATCGGTTTCAGCTGTAGGAAGTTACCATAAAATCTTGAATGACATTTTCTCATTTTGTAGAAGCATTCTGCCCAATTTGAAATGCTTTCAAAGCAAAAATGTTCAATCATTAATGCGGATAGAACAATCTTAATACGTTTATTAATTTTTATTGGTGAAAAGTCATGTGAATGTACTGCAGTCGAATTTTTAGGCGTTTTCACTTTCTCGTGGTGTTTTAAAGAATATAATTTCAACAATAACTTTTAGTCGCCCACTTTTAATCATTCTGGCTATCAGCACAATCTGCTGTATCCCTCCTATACTACAATAAATGTGTAATGCGCCTTTTCTATAAACCTGAAGTAGAGGCAAAGTCATTTAAAAGTAACACATCAGATCTTGCCTGTATGGTTCGTGCAGTCGCCTTTAATAAAAGGTCATTGGAGGCTTTGATTCACTTCTCTTGCCGTTATGTCTTAGTTTTTCTATATACGAAATACATATGGAGTATCTAAGGCTGTCCAGTTGAACCATTTCCTTATTTCGAATTTGTAAGTGTACCTACATACCTTAAGTACTTAAAATAGCAGGTAGTTAGTGTTAAATACTTCAGTAAAATGATCTTGATCAAGAGGGGAATGAAGCTTGCACAAAAATTTGATCATGTTGTTGGAGCTGCAGGATGAGAACTAGTTTTGAGGCAGGAGGCGCCAGTTGCTCGCAGAAAAGAAACCATTATCATTTAACATGCTTGTTGCATACAGGAAGTGGCGTGTATAGTGGTTGGAAACTTCAGTTGGTCCTGCAGTGCAAGGTAAAAACCCCATAGGGATTAGTTTAGAAAGTAAGGTTTCTACAGCTTTTAAACAAAGTTGCCATTTTTTTTTTCGAGTGCTTCAGAAACTGGATTTTTATAACGTTCCACTGTTTCATCTGATGCGGGAATATTCCAGCGTTTTATTTTCTTTTCTTTCCCTCCCCAAAAATCACTCAAGTCTGTCTAAAGAAGATTCCATGGAGCTGGTCCTTAGAGTATCCAGATAATCTGTTAGGTTTTGATGTATGCATTTTAATGATCCAAAATAGTTTTTCCTTTTGAAAATATTTGTACACTAGACATGTGTCCCAATCGGCAGTAGTATTAATGCTGTAGTGTCAACATCGTCCGTGTGTGTGTGGGTGTGGTGTGGTGTGGTGCGTGTCCAGCACTGCGAATTTGTCGGATTTATATAGACTTAGGTTCTGAAATACATATTCAGCCGATTATTACCTTTTCAAAATCACTAGGACAAATCAGATTCATTGCCAGTAACGATAATTCCAACCAAATCTGAAGCGGCACTTCGATTTTTTTTTCTGCACAATCGCTTTGTGACGAGTTCAGTTTGAGGAATCCATCTACAACAGTTTTCTTACGTCTAATTGTAGTTTTAAAACCTTTTGGATTTACTCATAACAATATCCAATGTCATTCGAATAACATGTCCGATTTCCTTCAACCATTGCTCAAACAGCACTAATATTTTCATCAGTAACAGCAATTCCTGGCATCCTTCACAAAAGGTATAAGAAACAACTGCTCTCTTGAATTCGCTGCACCAGTTAAATTGTCTTAGAATGAGCTTCTCAAATATATCTGCAAGTAAATCTTATTGTTTGGTATTAATAATGCCAGAAATGCTAAGTCCGTTGAAATGTTTTGCAGACAGTTCATTGAACCACAGCAATGTTCGTAGTGGCACAATCTTGATAAAACCGTAATTTATCCCAATTTCGAACACGTGAACATTTGTTGTACCTTTCTGAGTTGGTCACAGCACCGTCCACTAAGAGTACGAACCAATAATTCCAAAGGCAGTGATGTCTCATAAGATCGTTGCTTTTGAATTGTGCAGTGGTGTACCACACGTCTGTAAAGGATGTTCCTCACTTCATTATTGATAATTCCAGTTAAAGTTTGCCTCATTGGGCACAGGTAAGTTCTGGACTAGCCATCAAAATGCCAGTAAATGTCTAAAAAGCTGCCTTCGAAGACATTTTATATTTATAAGGATGAAATTTTGGGTCAGAATGTAAGATGCGGCGAAGACTTCCTTCCGTTTGACGTCTTACAAAGCAAGTACTGCATAGCTTCTGTTTTTAGGCGTGCTTTCACACTGTCAATATTGCTACAATTGTTAAATTTACTCACACAATTCAGCATAGTGTTTTTGGGCGAAATTATTTTATGCCATTCGAAATTCATTTTAAATCTACTCAGCATGTGATTTAATTTAACTTACGTTCGTCAGACTAGTTGTCCATATTATCTTTCACTACCTGAGAAAAACAATTACATGCTTTAATGATCTCGTTGGCAACATTGCTGGTTACATCACTCAAAAACCCGCTAGATAAGAGGGCGTTCTAAAAATCGTCATCCTTTTTCTGCATCCTATTTTAGGTTTGTTAGGAACGGCGACACAAGGAATTTCTTTAGGAATTCCAGCTGACAGTCCACCCGTACTCCATTTAAGTAAAAAGGTGCGGTTGTAACATTGATCACGAATGTGTAAGAAATGAACAAGACTACTCAGTTAGCAGTTTTTTGCTTCATTTTCACTGGATCAGCCAAGAACAAAATGCTAAAACTAGAACCTGCAAGTATTAATAGCCGGAAAGAGTTTTGCATTTATATCAACTCCTTTTAGCATATCGATTACTGAAGTTTTCGATTGTTTATGTACTTAAGCACTGAGTACTCGTTTCAATGTTAGGAAAATGCTCGGTCTTAGAGAATTCATAAGTAGGGGCGGATTTTGCTCTATTTGCCTATTTTATTCCTTTGTTCAGAAACGTAGGCTTGTAAGTTATAAGCACGTTTTCTACAATTATTAGCCTAATTTCATAGTTTTATAGTGCATATAAATGCCTATATCGTACGTTTGTGCCTATTCTGCTTGTGCCTAAAACTGCCTTTTTAGCCAATTTGTTCTGCTTGTAATTTATGACAACAGCTTGCGCATTTGTTGGTTTCAATGTGAAGTTTTCGGGGAAGAGAAATTTCTTACTGCTGCACATTGGATATGCAAAAAGGGATTTAGCCAGGTAGGTATCTGCCTTTTTGACGTGTTACAATGCGCTAATGACGTCAGATATATGAAACAATTGTGATTTTCTCAAGCTTAAGTTTTTCTACATGTATCAAGGAATCATGAAACCGATTGCTTGGAGACCTCCGGTGTTTCCAACATTAAAAATGAAACTGCAGACCATAAATCTTAATGGTTTGTGTAAAATTTTACAACTGCCTTTATAAAAGAGGTACGAGAGTTCTTTCCGCGATGCCGTAATTGCTGTAATTCTGTTTGAACGGGGAACGCTTTATTTGTTCTTAGTCGACAATGGGGCATTTAGGGTTTTTATTACAAAAACTAGAATTCTGTAGCTTTAGGTTTTAACTGTGCTTTGTATATTTCTGATACATCGTGAGAATTTTAAGTGATATTAAGATTGCTCTGATGAACTTTTGAATTATCTTTCCAACAATCGTTTCTATTAAGGAGACACATCTGCAAATTGACCCGAAACTTACAACAATCCCAAAAAATAGTTGACATACTTCAATGTAAAGTTTATTTTCCTCGCGGCACTACAGAAAACGTTACATGACTATTTAAATAACCCTACTCCTGTATCGTAGCTGCTATTACGTAATTTTAACCTGAGATTTCTCAGATTCCATACATTTTCCTAACTTCAAAATGTTCCACAGGATGTAGTTTTCTTTTAATCTGTATGAAATTCTAAGCATGCCTTTAAGGGCAACTGCATATTAAGTGTGTCCATTTACATTTTTCTTTTTATTAGTATTGAAAAAGATTATAATGTTTACTTATTACTGAAAACACTTAGGAAAATAATTTTTTAAATAGGTATGATTATTTTTTTTTAGTTGATATGGCGAAGACAAATATTTTAATATGTCAAAATGCGTGCAGAAACGTGTACCACAAGCATTAATTTTTAATTTTGTATAATTTATACTGTTAGCTATAGTGCATTTCAAGAGCCATTTTACTAATATTGTGTATCTCTAAGTGTTTAGCAAATTTTTAGTGCCTACTTAAGTGCCTATTTTGCCCATTTTTAGTGCCGTTTTGCCTGCCTATTTCATACATTTCAGTGCCTATAAATCCGCTCCCTAACATAAGAAATAAAACGGGTGATGTTAAAGCTTCAGCATTTGCTGGTTAAGAGGGAAGTAAATGTTCATTCACATGACAGAAATTAAGATTACGACGTTAAATGTACTATAAAGTTAAGGTAGATGTCATTAACGGTCACAAACTGAAACAAACAGGAGCCAATACGTCGTCTATAGAGATTGGACAGTTTATGTGCAACTATCAAAATAAAGTTCCTTTCGATACACCAACACCAGCACCTTTTCCCTGCAATATTGATAATATGCTAGCGATTCATGACCAGTGGTCTTGCATGGCGACGGAAAGTCTTGAGAGCAGTTAAATAGCAGAATAGTAAAGTGATGAGAATGGCTGACTTACTAGGCAGATGTCGACGCGGCCAACTAATTCTTTGGCTAGAGTAGTTCGTTTCTACCATGCTTCCTTCCAATAGGAATCGGGTCATATCTAATTGGAATACGTTTCCCATGTGAAGTAAATCGCGTGTAAGAACTAGTTCCTCTATACTACCTTACTTGAAATGTCAAAATAGACTATTCACATAAACGTGATAACTTGGAGCTTGCAGAATTTTGTGCTCAAGCTATGTTACTGTCATGTTAGTGTTAGCCTATGCGAATGTTTACGTTAAGATGTGTAAGATGCTTCTAAGCTTGAGAATTTGACAATAGTAATGTTTGTTGGAACTGCAATAGTGGATTATGGCTTCAAATGGCTACTTATACACTGATGTCTTGCGTGTCTTCGTATTCAAGAAAGAAAAAATCTTTGGTAAACAAGAAAGTTGCTCAAAGTGGGAGTAGAGGACAAGACAAAGTAATCTCTTGCATAGAAAGGAAGAGCTGAAGGATCAAGAAAGTACTTTACAAAAGAAATGCATTAGCCTGTAATGCACACACTGAAGGTCATGTCTCAAGTGCTTGAGGATGCACTTTTCCATTCTTGTAGTAGAAAACAAGAACCAGATGACCACTCCCGCTTGAGAAAGTGCGTTGATATTGTAGACATTTCCGTGTCTCCAAACTGGAAGCTACTTCATTAGCTAATTGAACTACAGTTATTGGAAGACGTTAAGAAAATGTAAAATATGGGAGTATCTCATTGCTCTTTATTTTAAAAATTAAAATAAAATATTTCTACATCGAAATGCATTAAGTATTCACACCAGCAGATAGGTTTAAATATAGCAAATTTAAATTATTTTGATATGACAATTTAGCTAATATTTCTTAATACCAATTATAGCTTTGTTATTAAGAGTTCAATGAAGCACACTCCGATGTCAAATTTTCCTTCCGCGAGATTATGCGGGGGCCACAATTTTTAAAAGCGTCTTACACGTATTTTTACAATGCATTTGTTTTGGCATATCTTATTGGTACACTTTGACGTCCAGCGACTACAAAAATGTACCTGTGTTAAGAGAATTTGAAACTAAATATCTGATGTTGAATTCACATGACTTTCTCCAAATTTCTACAAAGTATCCTTTAACAGATCTGTTCTTTTATACACTAGTTGTGAGATAGACTTTCATGATATTTCGTTTGTGCAAGTGTATAGTTGAGTAGGCTAAAGGATAATCATACTTAAAAAAATCGTGGATTTGAAATTTCATGTCCTTAACCACGATAAAAACGCGAATAGCGACCACGTGAAAATGTTAAATATTGAACATTTAAAGCATTAACAAAGGATATTTCCGAAAAGGTTGACGCTAGAAAAACAAGACGAATTCTATAGTTTTAACGACATCTATTTTTAATGGTTTGATTTATCCATCTCTTACACTTTTACATTATTGTTACAAATTAAGAACTTCTCAGTCTGTTCGCAGAAAAGTCCACATACGCATGTTATTTGACGTACAAAAATATCTTAATAAAATTCGCTAAGAGCGATTTCTGAGAAAGTAGCGCGTTAGGGATAGAAGGTAGTTGGTTTGGAGGAGATATTAAGTTTTGTATTTTTTTAAATCTTTGACATGCTGAATTAACCATGTTTAGTATTTAAAAGGTTTCCTATAATAGTGCATGTTCACACATGAACATTGTTTCAAAAATACTTTCTGAGTGATCTTAAAACGAGTTTCTGTAAAATCTCGATATTGAATGTTTGGTGTGGTATACAATACTTCGTCTGCCTACTAGATACGCAGAGAAGGTGAAGTTCTAGTTTGTCATTCTTTAAGATGTTAGACTAAGATATTAAAGACGATATTCCCCACTTAAATCAACTAATTAAGAATGATTTCCCCCGTTCTGAGCTAGGGTTGCCAACCCTTAATCGCTCAGCCGCCAGAAAATAGCATATCGATTTTCGTTCCTGAGTTAATTCCCATTCCAGTTTTTAATACATCCTCTGCCTTAAGCATCCGATTTGTGACAGACCACCTGGAGCATGAGACAGTAAGACTTGTCTTCCGTCAAAACTGGTTGGTATCCGGTTCACTGGACTGCTGATGACCGAATCCTCTACCATGGAGAAGTAGTTCACAGCGACAGACTTATTGGAGCATTTCAGCAATTAATATAGCTATAAATTTTGTTCCAAATTTTTTGAAGCTATGTTGCATACAATCTGAAAATTTACTTCACACTGCTTTCTTACGTGCTTGTTTATAAACTACCCAAAAGCCTATCTACCCCCTGTTAAGTTGTTAAAACAGATTTACAGGTTTCGTTGTAGGTTTAAGAAAAATACAGCTAACTAAAGCATTTATCACATTTTAAGGTGAACGGCTCTGTCTTTGGAATTTACTTTGTACGATACGGAAAACGTGATTTGCAGATGAGAAAAGTATAAAATGTTTAAGTTAAAACTAAGTGTGCCTTGCAAGCTGTTGATGCCGCCCCCCCCCCCCCGAAAATGCTGTTCATATTATCTAAATTTTGTCGTAAGTTTCTGATTGTCTGAAAGATTTTCAATCGTAGAAGTAATTGAAAATATTAAGAGCTTGTCAGGTATTCCCAGTAAATGAAATGTCTACATTTCACTCTGTGCAATTTTTTGTTGTGTAATTTACGTCCTCCAATGTTATCATATCGGACGATGAATGGAACGGGTGAAATGATGCTCAATTGAGCCCAGGATCCGTAGAGCTTAGTTACGACATTCGTCTTTTCGGGAAAACCCCGGAAAATCCTTATCCATGTAACTCGCCCTGATCGGGATTCGAACGTGAGGCAGGCATGCTACCACTACGCTACCTTTGTGCAAATATTGTAAACATTTTAATTCGTTACTTATTTTTCAAAAAAATAAACATTTCGTGCAACTTATGTAAAAGTAATTCGTAGTGGCGAGGGATTCCGTTGAAAATCCTTGTCAAATCTTTGGGAGCTAACTTGAATGTAAAGTTCAGTTATTTAGCAAGTTTTGCTGTATCACGCGCGCTCGCATTACTTTTTATTTCTAAAAACTGTTTAAAATATTTCAGTACATTTGTAGTGGAATCTCTATCAAAATTTGGTTCAAACGCAATGTTTAATTACCGTAGAAAGCACGAGGAACCACACATAGCCTAATACTAGAGAATTTAGGATATCACATAGCCTTAAATTTACACGTTATCGTAAATGTAACCTCTACGCTGATTGCATAAATGAACGAATAGATTACATGGAAAACTTAATTCAGATTGCCGAATTTGGCCCATGAAGAGATTTGTTAAAATATTAGAATAAGGCTTTTTTTTTTTTTTTTTTTTTTTTTTTTTTTTTTTTTTTAAGGTATCGGGCTAGAACTAGTTTAAATTTAAATTGAGGGCTGCTTAGTATTTAAGCCTCAAAAAGGTAGATCTAGAGGCATTATTGGATACTTTCGAGGTTATGGTCACACAAATTTGTTCTAAACTTCATACTTCGGTATTATCTTGTCACAGCTGAATTGGATCTTTGAGTCTTTTGGAGATACACATGCTAAATCAGTTATGTTATTGGTATTACCGTAAAGTGACCCAGAATGACTTAAAGTAACTCGAATGCACAAACTTTGATAATTTGAATATGTAAATGTATTTACAATTTTATCTAAGATTCAGTTACTAAATTATACGAAGGATTTAAGGATTAGTTATTAATTACGTTTTTAGGTCTGTTTAAATGAAAGTAGCTGAGCATATTTTGCCTCTAGAAGAGTCTAATATACCTAAATAGGAATTAATTCCTAAAATTTGTTTTTAATAGTGTAGACTATGCTATTGTCACAAACATTTAATCAATGTACCTGTAACATAGTTTTTACATGCCCAGACGAACAAGTAATGCTACAATAGGTACAGGATTGTTGCCTCCAGCGTAGTTTCTGTACACATTAACTTTTAGTCTCAAACGGAAAATTACCAGGAAAGTTGTCATTACTGTTGAAACAAAGAGGTAGATGACATAGGAAGCACGAATTACTAAGTGGTCATTAACACAAGACACTCTCAGGCGAGCGAGCACGGCTGAATCTCCCAAAGGTTCAGTTAGTACCGGGTGAAATTGGAAATTTGGTATTTGCTTCGATGATGACTTCACTTGAAATTGGTCAGATTAGTATCCGTACTGTAATTTCCGATGAGAATTCCCCTCTTGCTCAGCATGAATTCAATCACGAAATCGATTTCCAAAGCCTACCGTAGACGGAAATGTTGAAACGTCATGCAAACGGAACTCCTAAATATTTTAAGGAAGTCTGAGATTAGTATTGATTTTGAAACCTAGCAAGCTCGAATCTAAATTTTGTAACAATCAGTTGGAATCTAAATTCCAGGCTTTGTGTTGACGGAAATGGTCTCGCACATTTCTAGAACGTGACTTAGTCAAATTAGCGAATATTAATTGAGAACGTCTCTAAAAGGAACTGCAGTAATTGAAATAAAGCAACACATAAACTGTAAGTCTTATAAGAGAATGTTAATAGTGAAAAGCATGAGATTATTAATGGACACGTTCAGCTAGTTCTTTGCAAGTGAGCGTTCGGTTTCCATGCAGGAAGAAACATTGTGAAAAACAAACACGCACTGATAATTTATTTACAAGCACTAGCCTGTGAATCAATCGTGCTCCACAGCAGTATGTTGAGTGCCGAACGCTGGTTTGTGTCTGCGCAACGTAATCAAACAAGTGACGAAGCAAAATATTGTAACGAATGAGCACCACTTTGGCAAAAGCTGTGACTAGCAAAGTGCGGATTTAATACTGCTGCACACACCTAGTATAAGATACAACTGATTTATCAGCTTGAATCACAACAGAATTGCACTCGGCACCTTCCTTTGCACTCAACTGACCACTAACCCAAGCACCTAATTCTCGTGTTATGCGTGCACCTGCTCTTGTTGACGAATGGATCACGTACTGCCTACCATAGATTTTCATGTTCATCTTCCTGTGTTTATCTTTCAGGCTTGCAGGCTCATTCAGGCACAGAATTTGCGCTGAGGAGACTTGAGTTTCTCAGACATGTCGCCTTCCACCCGAACCTAACGTGTGGCAGAGGAAATATTCAGTCTGGAAACATTAGGGACCCCGTAACGCTGCACCTGCTTTCTCGTTTTGTATCCTCCTGCAGGTATAGCTTTGGCCGCAGTGCTGAAATCTTACCATTTCAATGGTCTCATAATTAATTTTAACAAATATGCCATAATTTAGATATTAAGTGGAATATTCAAGTGCAAGTTCAAAACAAAACAACCATTCGTCATTACTCGTACTTGCAATATGCGTAAACATTTTATTACTTCATAAATAGACTTGTATTATAACTTGGACGCGCGGGGTGTATGGGAGTACATAAAGCGCAAAAAGTGATAAATTTTAGGTAAGTATCCGTTAAGTTTCACGGTTAAATGCAATTCAGAATAGAGATCTTGACGGTAGTTCAGATATTCTGATGCTAATATTTCAAGCTTCTAATGAACTTGTGACTTTGGCAGACGGTAAAAATAATTTAAATATAAAAATATGGCTCATCCATCTTCAAAGAAAACATACATTTGAAATACAGTATTTGATATAGAGTTCTGCAAAGTTTTCAATAAAATCGCGTTTTAAAATTTGGCACGCTATTTGCATACCTGCAGTTATGATTGTATTTTGCAATGTTTGAGGGTTTTCATGAAAACTAACTTTTAGTACACATTCCTGAAGTTAGAAATTTTTTAATTAACTGCATTCAAGATGTATTTAATTTAAAAATCTAAATTTCTTCGGTTCTCTTCTGTTTGAAATTTGACGAGTTGGAAGACTTTAGGTTCACATTACTCATTTTGGAATGAACCCTTGATACTGAACAGTATGATTCAGAGCAGGATAGATGAGCTCTAAATCTTGGCCGACAGTGAAAATTATCTCGGAGAGGTTCTTAACCCCGGCAAGGTGGGCGGTGGGGGTAGGAACAACATTTAAAATGACCAAAGTGTTAATCTGTAACGAGGCGAGATTAAAGGAAAATAAATGAAATTTCAGGAGCATGTACCTGACTGACAAGTATTTATATCCCATTAGAGAGACACTGGCGCCAGACAGCGATGTGGGCTGCTGGAGTAATTGAAGTACATTCCTTAGTCCGAAGAAACTCTGGTAGAGACTTTTCAATTTTTTGTAGCATGTAACAATGCAGATGGACCTACTACGTTGTAAGGTCTTTAACCTGTAAATGAAGGCTAAATCGCAGAAAATGTGAGCGAAATAAAAGCTTTCAAATGTTTTGTTTGCTTATTAACATTTCTTAGAGCTTCTAATTGTTGTTCGTTAGAACTGATTGGTTGTCATGTAAACTTTAGGAATTGTGCGCGAGATCATTTGTATCCAATAAATAATTGTCAATATACAAAATACAAGACGAAATAACATCGTAATACAAATGCATCTTTTTAGTACTTCGAAAATACTCAAATTTAGTATTTTAATTTCCGTTTCTGCAACGGACAGGACGGGCGTGCTTGAGGGATTTTGGACCTTCCAATTTATCTCAAACTTTTGCATATACAAAATTATTTGCATTCATAGAACTCTGCCTAAACTAGAAAGTTTTATAACAAAACCTTTTGTTTGTTTGTTTTTTTTTTTTTTGTTGGTTTTATTTTTTGTCGTAAATAATTGAAATGTTCTTTCAGTGTTTAAAATAAGCAGTTTCAAAATGCGGTATGTAATCTGATGAACGAAAGCGTGATTTCTTCTCTGAAAGATCCATCCATCATGCTACAGTCTTGTTTCGACTTAAAATATAATTAACACTTTAAATCAGGATATTAGGCTTCGGTTTAAAACCTCGAGCCTATGATGTCGGACGTATGAATCGTTCTTCACCAATCGACGCAGCAACTTCATGAAGGAAAATTTTTGGATGGCATTTGTTACTGTAACCCTTCAGTAAGGCGAAGAGTTCTGTGAAACTATTTTATAATTCCCGAGTATTAGTTTTTGTTTCATTTGATGCTTATCTTCAAGCCAATTTGCTTGTTTTACTAATTTGTAGCATTTCTATATCTGGATTACAAATGTCAATGCTAAAAGTGCAGTGTTAAATAACATACCTACAGTTTGAAAATCATTGCCCCCCCCCCAATATTTTTAGCCAGACACTTTTGAACGCACGCCTATGGCATACTATGCTTTCGAAGAGAGTAAAAATAAATTAAATACTGGTAGTTGTAGCCTTCAGGAAGTAATCGATTAGACACGCCTGTTAGTGTCGATGAGGGCAGCAACTGGAGGTGAATGGCTGCTTGTGTCGAAACAGTTGCATTTAAATGCTGCTGAATTATTAAATCACAGGTAAATTTTAACAAAGAAAACTAAAGACGTTATGATTTTTTTAAGTCCTCAACCGACTACCCTTTACATGGAAGATTTTAAATAAGGTTTCATGTTTAGACATCTTGAATTTTGAGTAGTCTATGAAGCCTTCTTTATTCGGAAGAAATTGTATGCTTTATAATTGGCAAGCAGTAGAGAAGTCGTGAAACAGGAAAAAAAGGCTTTCTAACAAAATAGACTCCAAATAACATTCCAGGTATCAGTTCTTTTTGTCATTCGGTTGTTTTTCGCAATTACAGGTAGAGTATGGATTTGCCAATACATACCTAACGTCCTAAGTACGACACACTATTTCATATAACTATTAATAAACAATAGAGGATAAAGTAATAACAATTTAACATTCCTTTTATTCCTATATTGTGCTTAGAGTTGACAAGAGATATTGGGAGCATGTTCGTATGGATTTTCTTATTTACTATTGCTGACTGGTACCAACTGTAAAAATGGCGAGTTTGTGAATGCAAAATATAAAATATGGGGGTAAAATATCTAATGTAATTTAGCCACTTCAGTAATGTTGAAATAAAAAAGGCTTAATCCTTGTATTTTATCTTCTCGAAACCCCCTTTTCAAGATTCTCTTAGGTATTTAATTGGTTTTAAAACCCATTGTCGATTTTCTTCACGAAATAATTATACAAACTTTCATTAAGCTCAGTTAAATTGTCTAAAAATTCGAGACTCGATTTCTGAAGAAAGTCGGACATTTGTAAACAGCAGTCGAGTCGCAAATTCACATTTGAAAATCCCCAGTCTCTTTAAATCTCTAACAGGGTAACGAGCCAGGCTTTTGGTTTAAAGTAGCTGGGCTTTAAATGGCAATCTGCGCAAAATGGAATTAATCTAACTCTTGAACTTTGCTCTGCAGTGATTCAACCGTCGAGAGCGATTCACGGATGTTGCACTTTGATGTGTTTACAAACACTTTCTGTGTACCAGAGATGAAATTGCGCAGGATTTAGGTGCGATCCTGAAGTTATCCTTTAGTTCAAACTCCTGAAGTCCTTTAAGTACAAACATATTCTACTTAATGTTATTACAGATCTTTCTGTGTAGAAGTGGTTCCATTATATTTTGTTGTAGATTAACATGGGAAAGAACCGCATTCAATAGATGTTAGCCTTGAAAATTCCATAGCGTTTTCTTGATGGATCAAATGGCGACGGTACTTCGAAAAATTAGGAAATGATGAACAAATGAAACTGACAGCTCTCGCTGTCACGGAAATTTTTCACGTGTGGATGTATATTTTTGTGGAATAAATGTTTCTTTAATTTACTTCTTAGACAAGTTATAAAACTTTCTTCCGAATAACTCATCAAAGGCAATTCGTAGAGCATTCAAACTATTGTCCATGTAAATATCAAAGTGCAATATGTGGAGTTCCTGTGGTTTGACGACTTATGCCTAAAATTTAGACAAATTGCCTTTACCCAATTTTCTCGTTTCTTTAGAAACGTCTAAAAATAATACTTAAGACACTTAAGTTTGAGAACATTATGAAAAAGCACTAACAACCACAAATAACACAAAGGAAATGCACTTGAATAAAGTTTTGACTACAACGTTTTGACTTAAAGTAGCGTCACTTAATCACTTGCTGCACTACATGAAGCAAGCATTAACGTTTTATTTGTTAATTTAAAGAAACACCAGGTATAGCAAACCCAAATTTGGTTGCCTTTTAATGAGTAATAGTTGTCATGTGTTTATCTTCCTAAAATCAATTTTAAAGAATGTTAAAATTATATTTAGAACTCTGCAGAAATTTATAGAAAAAAGATTGTCATTAAATACCCGCTTTATCCCGACAACACGTAGCCTTAGGTTCTTATGTTCCACCTGGCCAATAGCTTTGCAGTTCTTTGTAGGGATTTACAAAATATCACAAAAGGCTTAAAAACGTCATTTATTCGTACAACATAGTATAATATATAATAGTATATAATATTATACTGTTATATTATACTACAACCTTTATTATATTTTTAATAAAAATATCAAATACCACAGTATGTAATTTTTCTTTAATGCAGCTGAGATTTCCACATTTTTGTAACTTCGCTATTTATAGGGAATCTTGGTAGGAAAAAATAGTTTAAATAATTTCAATACAACCTTATTTATTCAGTCGATATACACAAAACTAAGGAAACGATAAATACAAGAGATTCAATTTTGAGTATTGCTACTTCATGATCGAAATCTGCTCATCGCGTGTTGCATGAAGTCGCTGTATATTTTGTGAGACCTTAAAATCCTAAGTAATTATTCCTATGCTAGCAATGTTCAAGCATCTATCGTTTACAAAGATATAGATGGTCTTTAATATGTGAATTATGAGAGAAATTTCGAACTGAGTCATTAATCTTCTCCTTGTGTTAAGTTTGATCAAAATCGGTACAATGGTGTAGAAACACATGTCCATAAATATCGAATTTTGTATATGTATCAAGCTATATGGAATTTTAATAAAGGAAGTTTGAGAAAGTAAAAAAAGACGGATCGAAATTCATTTTCTCAATATGTATAATCAGAAATCATGCTATATGGAATTTTAATAAAGGAAGTTTGAGAAAGTAAAAAAAGACGGATCGAAATTCATTTTCTCAATATGTATAATCAGAAATCATGCGCACTGCTTATGCATAAAAAGCTATTCGTGAACAGTAAAATTACAAAATTCATTTTCTGATTTCTTTAAGGCCAACATATAAAAACATTAAGTTTTCCGTGCAAAATAAATGTTTGAAGAACTGAATAATAAGACCCATCTGCGTTATGAGCTCTCATTGGGCATGCTCTTTAAGATTAGTAATATATACAGCTAACATTTTGGCACATTCTTCATTGATTCTCCTTTTCAAATGCTCCTTTGAAGATGCTGGCCGACTGGACTTATTCCAATGCATCCTTTAAATTCTCAACTGGATTTAAGTCCGGTGGTTTTGGAGATGGATAATTGTAGAGAACCATTTCTGCACAACCCCGGGATGATGTTTGGAGTCATTATCTTCATAGTACTGAAACTATCACTGAAACAAATTTTCTCTACACTCCTGCATAAATCCTTCTTGAGCACGCGCGCGCGCGCACACACACACACACACACACACACACACACACACACACACACACACACACTACCCCCTCTATCTCCCCCCTCTCTCCGTCTTTCTCCATACCCCATTTTCTAAAACTTTATTTCGGGGCTTCCGAAAATGTTTTAGGTAAAATCTTTAACAAGATTGCTAGGATATTTCTATTACATTTTCCTTGTAGGTACAAGTTACAGGTGACGTGATAATTAGTTGTAAAAATTTATCGTTATATGCTGGCTTTGAAATCTTATAGATGCTTTTATTTAATTTTATATTATAAAACTTCTGGTTGATATTGCGGGCCGGACGCGTTCGAGACCAATCTTCCGGCTGCTACTCTCTAGGAGCCAAAAGTGTTAACATTCAACAAATTATGTATAGATATCGTTACTTTTAAATATTAAAAATGTGAATTATCTTTGAAGAGCTTTCTTTTAATCTTGGTTTAGGCATAAATTCCTCTTTCGGTACTTACTAGAATTTTGTCCTCGTGGAAATAACAGGCAGGCGAGTTATACGTCCCCATCGTAGTTGAAATGATTTATGGAAATATAGTAGTAATTATAATAAAGCTTAGACAGTATGATCTGGAAGCTCATTTTAATTGTATCGCATGTTTTTCTTCGATAGTTCTTGTATTTTTAGTTCTGCCACAGCTGAGTACAATCTTGAATGCTTCTTGTACTTTTATTCGAATAATTGTTCCTCAGTATGTCAAATGTAATGTATCCTGCGATAGTGCCCAGGTAAATTAAAACCTATTTAAATTCCAGGTTCGTGTAACAAATAAGTTCTCCAAATTAAAAGTATTGATGTGAATCCCACAAACGCTGCGACCTTGGACAGGGATTATAGAGCAGGCATGTTCTCAAAGTATAGCCTCATGCAGGTAATCACAAGGTAGGTCATGCTTCGTAATGTATGCATTTACTCCAAAGAGGATTCGCAAGTTCTGCAAATTGAAATTGAGTTTATATTTATGGAGCTCCTTAACTATTGTGGTTCTCGGCCATTTCTATAAGGAGCGTAAAAGACACGGTAAACATTCAGTGAATATGCTTAATGATCATGAGACGTGAAGGGAAGTAAATTAAATCTTTGATTTTGTTGACTAATACTGGAAACTAGGCACATTATGATGGTTAGGTCGGAATCCAATTTTGAATCGAGAGTTACGAATAACGAAGAAAGATCGGATACGTAGCTCAATCTGACAATCGGAAAGCAAAAGTTAATGTATACACCACTTTCAAGTAATCTCTGTTCACATGCTGTCTTTTTGAAATTCCTAGTAATGTCTCTTTTGGTGTAAGACATTTTATCAACTTGATATGGAATATCTCTGTTCCGGCTTCTTCCCATTCAGCACACGCACTTGACAAATCTGTTACTGCTTCATTTGATTGACAAAATTGCGTCTTTGAATTTATCCTTTAATGAGTACTACACGCTCTAAAATGTGTAATGTTTGCCTGGTTTCAGTTTTTAAAATAGAAGTGCTATTTTCATTAAAATCTTAATTGTTTTGATATCCAGAAGTCAAATTTAAGCTGGAAAATTTGTCATCTGGATGAAATGTTCAGAACAAATGGGACTCTGGGTAGGCTTGAAATTAGGTAGATTTGATCTATTCAGCCAGATTTTGAATCTGCTTGGTGATCGATCTCGATTTGGAAACATGAATCTTATTTCTAAATCTACATTTATGGTGTTTAAGCATTTAAAAACAATACGCATACACTTCCGATAGATTATCGTGCTAACTCTTGTGTACGATAAGACAATTTGGTGATCTCTACTAGGATTACAAAAAATAGCGGGCGATTAGGATCGGGGACATGACTGGTTGGAAGCCTCCGTTTGGGTGACGGGAAGTGTATGCTGTAAACCACACTGTGGTCTTGTAGGCCTTCCCTTCAGTCTTCTTAAACTTAACATACTCGCAGGGACAATAGTGTACTGTGCTCTTGTTTGTCGGTTTAATACCGTTTCAAAGTAGCTAGCGCATTATGAAGTTCAACTGTTGTAAATTCACATCGGACTTCTCTGCGCTCCATTCTAATCAGTAATAATTCATTTCCTGTTTTATCAGTGTGCTTTGATTGCAAAATTCTAACGGGTATGTAGCAGTGAAATAGTTTCGAATCCCAACCACGAACGAGATTCTTTTTTCCCTTATACATCTTATCAAGTTGCAAAAATTTAAATATTCGTTTGAGACATTCGTGTACTTACTAAGAGTTTGATTTCCTCTTAAAGCCGAGACGCCTTTTGCAACTGCGATAGAGGCGTATCTTTGACTTTGTAGGTGTATTTGCATCGTGCTGATGACAAAGAATTACATTCTATTGCACTGTGCTGTAAATTCATTGTCTGCTAATTGATATAGTTCTGATAGATTCTTTGATCACAATCATGCTTCACCTTCACTGGGCTGCAGCAAAATGCATAGCATGCGGATTTAGAATTTGATTGCATCACTAGTAACCAGAAATAACTGGGTGTGAACGTTCCGTAATAGATGACCTGAATTGTTAACTCCCTCACGTAAATTATAACTCACATGGCTATGGGTTATGTTTCACAAGTTAGTTTGTTTATAGTTCATGTTATGAATCCTCAAATATGGGCTAGGTGTTTTTATATAGCCCAGGAAGTGGTGGTGTTTGCTGTAGTATCAGGAAGAATTTCAGCCTATAAGGCAAAAAAGGGAAAAGGATTCTTATGAGAGAAAATTACCATGCAAAATGTATTTTATATTACTGCGTGGAACAATTTCATGTTGTCGCAAAGTTATTACACTTTATTGGCTAGGAAATGTTTTACTTGTTTCAAATTCAGGAACTTAAGTATGTTTGGTATATTCCACTTGTAATTAGTTAGAAAAATTTATTATAGTCGCTAAAGAAGTCTTCCAGAATAGAGGATGTTGAAATTTAAGGCATCTCCGAAATGTTTTGTTAACCTAGTCTTCTAACATTTTGTTGCTCCTCTTTCCAAATACTTGGTTTATCTTGGTATGCAGTAAATGAGATAATAGACTACATTCAGAAGATTAAGTGCACTAAAACTGTGCCACATTGCATGCCCAGCAAGATAAATGCCCAGACACAAGCACTAGAATTCAGACTAGCAAACATTCTAGCAAAGTATTTTAAACACGTGTTAAAGCCAAGAAACTTGTAAATATTACGGCTATAGAAGGCTATGGATGAGTCGTATTATTTTCTGTACGTACTGCGATGCGCTTTTCTTTTCATGTTCGTCTGCACAGCTAAAAATGGCCGATAAACAAAATCGTCAACAAAAGCTGTGAAACAAATTTCTCATCGATGGAGAGAGAATTGGTAATTGAATTGGTGACGAAGTATAAGGATATCGCGGAAAATAGGACGGATGCAGTGAATGTAAAAGAGAAAGATGTCACGTGGGGAAAAAATCGGAAACGTTCAAATGCTTGTCATTACTAGAAACACGAAACGTATTTCGTAAATTTAGAACGAGGTGCGAAGAAGTAAAAGTGACGAGTGACTTGAACGTTTCAAGACGGAAGGTGGACAGTGTATTATCTACAGATTTCAGTGAATTATAAAGTCGCAAAGTTATTAATACTTGATGCAAAGGCGAGATCGGCATATTCCTTTCGATGGATGTTCTAACTCAGTATTACGTAAATTTAAAACGAGGATCGGACAAGTGACGAGTGACTTGAACGTTTCAAGACGGAAGGTGGACAGTGAAATAATTCACATAATTCAATGAATTATAAAATTGCAAAATTAATACTTGAAGCAAAGGCAAGATCGGCATATTCCTTTTGATGCATGTTCTAACCTCTTGTATTTCTGCAGTAACCTTCATAGCAACTTGTTTGGACAGTCTATACCTCTGTAGAAAATTTTCTTCTGATAGTTCCTCAAAATAATTTCCCTTCCTAGGCCGTACTCTTATTACGAATGTCATTTAGACAGTCTTAAATATAGCAAATCGATAACAGCTGACTTCACGCCGGCCATCTTGACTATTTACAATTGTTAAGCACTTAACATGAGAAATTTTACTTGTTAGTTTAACAAGAGATTTAACACGAGTGAAATGCAATTTTTGATATAACGATTGTTAAGCCCGTGTTAAGTCTTAACATCTGTTGGTGAAATCGGGCATTAGTGATTTACACGTTTTGAAGATCGACTGTCACTTGAATCTCCTGTGGCCTTCTCGTACTTGGAGCTGACACGTATCTGCAGACTTTATCGCAATATGTATTCTAAATAAATTGTTACAAGAATAGCTCGCGGAGCCTGAATAGTGTCGAGTGTCTATGTAGCCTTTGCCTCTCCTTCCCCATATTTATGCTACGAGTCTTACTGACACGTTAAGTTTTTCTAAGTTAAATCTGAACATCAGTGTTGGTATTTAATGCAGCTTTTTCAGCTTAGGTAATCGGCAGAAGTATACGAATAAATGCAGTTCATCCTTAATATCTGCAACCTATAGTTTCTAATAATCACAATAAAGTCGAGGAAAAGGAAATTATATTTTAACCTAAATTCCTGTTGCTGAGCTACGGTTTAAGGTCTCCATGGAGTGGGGTAGCACATCTACACATTAAAGATTTTCATTCCGTATCTGGTTTAGGGTAAATTATCTGTTAGGTATATTTTCCGAAGTTTTCTTCTATAAATACTTAGTTATTAACTTCTATGCATTCTAACCTCATTGCAGCCTCTTCACTCTTCATATACTAAATGTCAGTTACACTGATTATGATTGGTGGGGACTGCGTTAAAACATCTAGCTAAAGTAAAGTTTTAAAACGGTATAAAATTTGGAAAGCAACCAATTTTAGTTCGCACTTCAGAAATTTAGCTCGTGGTGTAAAATCGTTCCCAACATTCACTTGAGGGACTTTCCATGAAAGGAATTGGGGAAAGGCAGTCGTTATGAGGTACATGTGATTGGTGAGGAAGAGATTCGGCTGGCATGGTCCAGATAACCTCGGCTTGACACGGGATATTCGAGCCTTCCGGTTGACCTTGGTGGTCTTTATGACCTTAGTTGTAAACTTAGTCGTGATATCGGATATTTTCACATAGTGTTTTTTAATGAAGGAAGTAACTTTCATTACAGGAAATTGCTGCACTTCCCAAGTCAGCTGACAAATGTGGATTAAGCTTCAAATTAAGACTTTTCCATTTTGAAAACTCTGGAACATTGTAGAGATGAGTTACAATTGAGAGTATGCAGTCTTGTCACCTAAGTCAGAAGGGAGCTTCAATTCGGAAAACATTGTAATTATTCGTTTATCTATATTCTAACCCACTTTAGATATACTATAAACGAAAGGTGCATAATAAAATTCTCAGGTCTGTAGGTGGATAGGGCCACTTTGGCTCCAAATTTGAACGTTTTTAATTTTCGTGGTAAAATTAACACCATCTATGTATTAATGGTGTTTATGCTTAAATACAAACACATACATTTAAAAATCTATATTCTTGAAATATAGCTCGAATGCAGCATTTCTTATAGCTTTTGTTTCAGAGTATTTTAAGAAAAATTAGCTTGTTACATTCACATGAATTTCTGTGCTGCTATTGATGTATGTGTACTTTCTATACACTTTGTATGAACATTTATTTTTCTAAGTGTCTCATGTTTAGAGATAAACCGCTGCAAAAATACTCTCTGCATATTTTGTTGAAAGTGCGAGATACAAAGAAAATTGAATCGATATTCTGAAGTTTAAAGATAGGCCTTAAAATTCCGAACGGACATTCCTAGAAAAAAAATCAATGGCCACAGCACGTTTTGAAAAATTCAAACCGATAATGACGTACAAGATTACAAAATTCCTTCCGAATGATAACCCTGTTCATAAAAAATGATATACTAATTAACAGCAAAGTTTTAACCAAGGTATTAGCTATCAGTTTTTTGAGAAATCAAAACATGCTCCACATAAATGTTTTTAATGTTGGCCGTTTCTTAAACTTTCTCGTTCTTAGATTACAGAAGCTATTTATCCGAAATTTAGATTTTGACTTTGACTGACCTTTTTTTATGCTCATTTTATCCTGGGAGGGGAGGGCTCGAAAGCATTTCGGTATCAATATTTGGATAGGATAGAGTATTAGCTTTATATGCAAGGATTGGAGGAAGAAGAAAGAAAAGTTTAAATTAAGCGAGATATTGATTAATTTTGCATATAAAGGCATCGTTGGCCTCTTTGCTAATTGTAACTCGTATAAAAACGTCATTTTTGTACGATACTATCAATTCATCCAAACTTTTCTCAAACATTAGCATTGAAATTTACTACTCAGATTTTATGTTGATATAGTATTAATGATAACGACGTTGTCTATCGCCAGGATCATATCAGTTCTACCGGTGTGCGAGAATTTCGTCCTTTTCATTCTTTTACATGGGAAATCTATTGAGGTGGGCCTGTAAGGGGCATTCAGTTATTGAGTGGGCATAAACGTTTGGGCTGGATTTGAACCGCGACATTGGAATGAGGCTAGTACATAACCTACGGAGCCAATCGGACCAACAAATTGTAACTTTGTAGAATCTTGAAATATCTTGATTACAGCAGATGATCTGAAATATCAGTTTATTTCTAGAGAAGAGAGCTTAAAATGATTGTTTACTGCAACCTGCAGGATAAATGGAGTGTTGTGGAAAAAGCTCTAAAATAATTAGATAAGTTGAGTGCTAGGAAGTGTAATGAAGCGTTAAGTTGATAGCAATAGCCAATAAAGAGAAATTTCCTGTTTTGTTTTTGTGGCTGAGCACATTGGGACGCGGCCTCGGTGCCAGTCGCAACGTGGTACGGTGGGGAGGAAGCAGTCTTACCCGCGGGGCCTTTACACGGGAGTCTGCACTTCGCAGCTTTACCTTGCAGTGTGCGGTCGTTGTTACTGTTCGGTTCACTCTACTCCCCATCGTTTTTCATATAGTGTTTATAACAAACTGCTTATTGCTTCACCTACTTCAATACCGAATGTTATTCGGGAAAAGCGTTTGCAGAAGGCTTCCTTACACATTTTGTTGTAGGATACTTCAGAATGAAGTGGACTGATATAAGCATTGAAATTTCATGCTCGGAGAAACTGAGTGATGACAGCACTTGAACTGGCGATAAAAGTAGTCGGCAATTCAGACCAATAGCAAGACATTTTGGAAATGGCTGTTTCAGAAAATCTAGTTCTTAAGTAATTATTTTTTCTTTAAGAATTTTTCCTTATGGTTCACCAGTACAGAATTATACAAGTTTCGTTCACTATTTGCAAATTTTAAACACGTGATATTTTAATTAAAATGGTTAACTTGTTTCCGAGAATAAACAATGACAAAGTATGTTGCAAACGATAGCTTTTTGTTCGGGGTATTTTTTAAATATTCGTAGCTCGTCTCTGAAAGTCTATTATATAAAAAAGTGGTATTAATCCATTGTGCTGTTCAGATGGCCTGCCTACTCGTATAAAAATGCTTTAGCGCTCTGTTTGTGGACCTTAAAATATGCATTGATGGTACAATTACAGGGCTTAGGTATAGATGCAAAGAAATATATAAAGTTTAACAAGAAAAGTATCAAATTTACCCTCCATTGTTTTCTAGTTTAGGCAACAAAACTATCTAGGATGATAAAATGTTACAATACTTGATACTATTTGCTTATTTAAATTCTGGTGTTTCACTACGTATGATGTAAGTTATTTGGAATATTAATGTTTAACTTGGAAGTAACATCTCTATCAATAGTGTTAATGTTTAATATAACATGTAATAGAATACCCATAAAAGTTCATTCACAAAACCGTGTTTAAATGGAGGGTAGAAAGGTAGATACAGAAGTTGCGGTCAGGATTTGAACCAAGGATCTTCCACTATGTACGGAGAAGGACTTCACAGCCAATGACCTTAGTGGCCCTTTCCAGACTTAATTATTAAAATGATTTTGTTCTCCAAGTGGGAATAAATATACCTATTACTTTTAATTTTAGTCGAATAATGAAATTTGTTTGAAAAATTATTCTTAGGTGTCAAAACATCAAACATAACAAAATGAGTCAGTTGAAAAAATGCCCCCAAAATGGAAGAGAACGACTGAAAATCGCGTGATTTCCATTTTACAATTCCTAGGACCTCGGGATAAGGATTGGTTTATAAGTTAGCAACTCTTATGATGCAACAATTGAAAGATGACATAGCCCTGTACAAGAGCGTCTTGGTGACCACAGGATGACAGCTGTGTTGCCAAATAACGTGGCTGCTGTCTTAATTACTCCTTTGACCTTAAAGATTACGTACTACGAGGCGGCAGGGGGGGGGGGCGAGAGGAAGACTATGAACCTCAAAGATTTGATATATCAGCGAGCAGTTAAAGAACTAGATAAAAAAAAAAAAAAAAAAGTTGTGCGGAAGAAATTTTGTTGGTTATGAACCGCTATTACAGAGGTGAACTCTGATCTCGCATGTACCACAGCATCACTTTCTGCGAGGAGAAACGTTACTAGGGCACTAAACGGTGTGTAATACTACCTTGAATTTTTTTACTTGGCCGAATTGGTAGATGGCTGTGGTACATGCTGTGGTACATGGACTTTCACTACCCATCCCTCTAGAAACCATCTTACAAGACTATTCTTCTATGTGGTATTTACATTTCTAAAATAGATTTTATTATATTTCGGTGTATTTACATGGTGTACAAGGAGTTCGAAGCAATATAATGTTATTGCTCTTTGCGTGACATCAGGATATACGATTGGATGGTAAAAGTTCACAAAGTTTACAAAATAATATATCAATAACTAGGAAGGTCTTGAAAATGGTTAAAGCTACAAAAAAGTTTGACATAAATGGTCTTTAACGATATCTAGCTTTTGTACAGTGAGATTTTCTTAGATTTATAAATTGCCAAAATGTGATTGAAATTATTCGCAGAAAATCAGATATAAATGTTAGCATACATAATGCAAAACTGTATAGTAGTCGCATGGCGCTACTGAATTCTTTCTGAAGTTCTTATAAACGTTTGATCCATATATCATGCTGCGACTTTAGAAATTGCCTTACTACTTATTTCCTTGAAGATACAGTGAAAATGGGGAATACAGAAGGCTTAAGCGATAGAGGTCGCTATAGGATGTGTTTAAAATACTGTTCTTTTCATAGCCAAGATATTAAAGACCTATCTGTGAAAAGTATTTGAAAATACAAACGAACAAGGAAGATCTAAGGAAAAAATTAACAGATTACGTACTTAACGAAAACTATTTGCCAAGAATTTATATTACTTGAGGTTTCAGTTATACAAAGATTCAGAATAAACAGGACCCTAGAGGATTGTTTCCAGAAAATTATATTTTTCATTAAAATATTTCAACGTATTGTATTTAAATTTAGCTTGTTAGCCATTTTTAGGAGAAATAAAAATTGAAAAAACATAAGTGCAGGACAGTTTGAGCTGATGGCTTTTTTTCTTTCAAATTTTCATGTCGCATCCGTGTCCTTGGAAGATGCTACATTTAAGCTTAGTTTTTAACAGACCTTTCGTTTTTTGAGATACTGCACCACACGCACACATGCAGGAAACTCTTTCTAAAATGTCTTATTCTTCAGGGACTTTAAGTATATTTCCGGTTAATCCTCACGATCGAATTTTGGTTACAAAATAACACTTACACTTAATAGAAGAGAAAGTAAAAATATATTTGGAAAAGGAAAAGTACCTCTGTCAAATATAGAACGTTTATTTAAAACTCTAAAATTGGACGCTTGGAAAGAATATATCATGGTGAATATAATATAGTGAAAGCACCAATGCTATATAAGGTATTGCAATTTGGGGAGTAAAATAATCCGATGAACTTCTAGGTCACAAAGTTATTTCATAAAATTAACCTATGGATTACAAGAAGTTTGCTCAAAAAAATGAGACATAGCAGTGAAATGTTTGATTATGGAAAGCCTTTTAAAGTATTTACTTGACTTGGACTATCAAACTTCTGTGGATGTTTTAAAACAATATTTAATACATAATGAATTGCTTTTAGACTAGGGATGGCTAAACATTTGAGAAATAAGTTCTATCGTTTAGTAAAATCCAATGAGATGGTTTTGGAGATTTAGAAAGGCGTTGCACGTTGCAAAAGTGTAATTTGGGCAGAAAGTTCAAATGTTCAAGGGAAAAGAATTAAATTTGGTGGAAAGTGTTTAATGGGAAAGAACACGAGGAAGTTGAAAGGCCCCAGAAAGTTTTACTCGGGTGTAAACATTTGTTGTGTAAAATAGAATCCTTGAAACATATTGAAATGTGAAGAGGCTGAAAACTGGAGGAATTAGATATCATTAAGCAAAAGTTTGAACTGGGCAAAATAAGTTATGGAAAGGACATTTGTTAATGAATGCATGATTGATGAATGATTTATTTACATCTAGTGAGAGGCAGGTGGAAATTGACAGTAAAGAGAAAAATTGCATAAATTTGTTACATAAAGTTACAGAGCGTAATTTCTAACTTCTTGACAGTCTCGTCATAGAAATGTCGAGACTATGTTCTAATAGTATTTAAGAGCAGTTTTTGAATAAATTGGTCAACATTTTTTCTCTATAAAGGGTAGCTTCATGTTTTCTTAAATCTTCGCATTCGTACTTGGAAGATTCTACCAGACTTGAATATAAAGTTTGTCATCTAAGTTACTTTTGTCTTTTCGCACCGTGCACAGGCGAGTGCGAGCGGACATATACTTTTTCTGAACCCAAGTACTATAAAAAAGGAACTTCTGAATTTTTTTTAAATGTAATATGTATGTAGGTCCTGTTAGTGTAGATAAGTAGTAGAGAATGTAACAGCATTACTTTACGTTACCCAATGCTTAATAGCCCAAAGTGGGCCTGAGCCTGCTAACACGACTGCCGGCTTCATGCCCACATAAGCAAGGCAGAGGTAGGCGGTCAGCATCTCGGCCCTCCAGACGGAAATCTGGCTTTCTAGACCAGGCTACTAAGCGTAGCTCCTCAATTTCCTCACATGCTGATTGGGCGTCGCTCCTGGTCTCGGGCGTTCTCCGGGCGCAGGGAGCCAAAGCACACGTTCTAGCCCACCACACCACGATGCAGAGCTATGTAAAAATATTAATTGGCAAAACTCTCCCTCTAACAATGGAAAACTTGAGTCAACATTTAATGGCTTAAAATTTGTGCTTAAAATTTAAGCTAGTGAACTAGAGTATTCATGTTGTAACTCTACTGGTCCTACACTGATACATGCTATAAATGCATGTTACTCTATGGGAATTGATATTTTTAGATCCCATTGTAACTTCTGGGAAGAATTGCAAGGGCTTGGTTATCGTGATCTGACGTAAGGAAATCTTACCGAATTGCATTGCAGTGCTTTTGCCCGTGAGAAGCTTTCACAAGTTATATTGTATTCTTATGTGGGAGACTTGTTAAAACAATATGTATACTGGAAAGAGAATTTCTTTTGTTTTGCGTGTTATACAACGTTTTACAGCACCAATGTCCCGCCACCCTCCCCATGCTTCCATTACATTAAAGTGAATTAGGTTTTCAATTGGATCTTCTCCCAATAGGATTGTATAAACAAAGGTAAGAAAGGATGACAGCTTAGACGAATTTATGTACACGTTGGATCACGATGTTGGGTTTTGTATTTATGCAATCAAAATGAACTCCATATGCTAATAAGTGTTGAAATATTGGGGCTGAAAAAATTCTAAGCAAACATTCCCCATCCTTTGTGTTTTCTCTTAATCCGTACTAGAGTAGAGGAAGGGATTTTGATACCAAGCTGTCGCCGGAAATGTTTTGAAGCTCGCTGAACCTAAAGGATATTTGTAGAAAGTGAGAGAGATTAAATGACATACTGAATGTATGCTAAGGTTGAGAAACTTCGTAGGATACGACAAGACTTAAAATTGTCATTCGTTAAATTATACTGCGCATGGAGAATACTTATTTCTGATTTTCTTAAAGTGCAGGATCTAACGGTTTCGGATAAAGCACATGTTTACGATATTGTAGAGGAACAGAGAAAGGTATGTGAATGCAACATAGGTTGTATGTTTTAACCGAGGTAAGGTAAGTGAACTAGAGGTTGCTGTCATCGCCGATGATTCAGTATGTTGATTGTTATTTTAACTTGGGTCGACAGCTGTTCATATTGTGAAGACCTTGTGAATGCCGCATTGTTTTCCTGTCACTTACGCAACTTGCTTGACACGAGAATATGAAGGTGTGCATACTCCTATCCTACTCCCTTTGTTGAACACTTTCTAGTGACATTAACCCAAGTTTCCAGTCTAATTATTAGGTCCTTCTGGGGTTTCGAATGCTGCGTAACTACGATACATCTATGTTTAGGCAGCTTTTTAGCTTATACCTCCTTCGTTAGGCTAGATTAATGCAACAATGAACTTTAAATTTAAAATTACTTAGTATTTATAGTAAATATGACTCGAGCATATCAATGGCATTTCCAAAACCATGACGGATGAAGAAATAGTTCCTACATATTGCAACTTCGTCTGATTTTTCCAAACTTTTTCATTCCGTTTGTCACTTTAATACTTCAGTTCACTGAAAACTGTTACTTCGCTAATGTTTACTAGTTCCATTATTTAGTCACTTCATTTTCTTTCGTGTACCAAATAGGCCCGACGAAGCCGCTTCTTCCGAACGATTCACCTGCTAGGGTATTAAACACAAGTCGTCCCTAATCCCATGTAATAACAGCACTCCCTACGTGTCATTTTCTTGGAGAACGGCGTTTTTCATCAGAACGGAAACGCATGCGTTAACTTGCTCCTTGACTTTTTTCGCCGAATTTTGTTACTCGCCAACTCTTTAACTCGCAAGAGTGGTCGCATGTATGAACTTTCCAGAACGTCCGTAATGTCGAAACATCCAGGAAGTTCTAAGTTCCTGAGATAGAATTTGTTTTAATTTTTTTTATTCTTATTTTTATTTTATTGTTGCAATTTAAGTCCTCCAACGTTGTCATATTGGACGATGAATCAAATGGGTGAAATGCTCAAAATGAGTCTGGGGTCCATGGAGCTTAGAATTACCAGACTCGAACTCGGGACCTCCTGAACGTGAGGCAGACACGCTACCATCCACGCTACTGAAGTGGGCAAATTTTTACTCTGGACTAACGCGGTTCCAACTCTTCAGCGTCGAACTCCCGATAACCTTACAAATAGATCTTGCGTTACAGGTAAGTAAGAATTTAGGTTGAAGTATTTAATTTGTTTGGTTTGTGAAATATTTGCGTACATACCTACATAATAGGATCTTTAGTGGAGTGTAATAACTGATTTGTCTTGTGAGCTTGAAGATAGTTTTGACATTATGGCGCTTGAGTGGGCGTTCAATCCTGTCTAACATTTTTGAAATAAGGCAAGAAGGCAGTACCTTTGCTTTCGGGTGGTTCTTCAGGATCCTACGGACCCACTTACTTCGGCCGGCGTATACAAAATTCCTTGCTCTTATGGTTCAATCTATATAGGCACTACACAACGTAGCGTCAACACCCTGCTCACAGAACACATGTTGCCGTCTAGGCCACCCCGAGAAGTCCGCAGTTGCTGAACACGCACGTTGGGCAGAAGGGAACACATAATCCAATACGAGGAAGCATCAGTCCTTTCATCTATGCCACACTATCACAGACAACGGGAAGCCATAGATTTACAAACACCCCTACAATTTTAACAGGAAGGAGGAAGCTTTAAAATTAAACAAACTGGCATCCGATCCTTGAGCGGATCAAACACTAAAATATGCACAGAAAACACACGAACCAATCAAGTTCCGACTACACTGGAGCAGCTAGTCCCCCACCTATCACCGCCCCTTCCCAAGAGCGCCAGCCGAGCCAATAACGAGACGGCACACCTAGTACAAATACGACCGCATCGCCAGCTAGATTTCCCCCTGGAAACAGACTGTTACGTGCCAATATGCCGACGACGTCCTCATAATGGCGCGTAACAAGAACCTAAGATATTGTCATCCTCCGCTGCAGCGCCAGTTCCGAGCCATCGGCCGTTGGAGTGAGGTAGAGCATGGCCATTAGCCTTGGGAAGAGCTCCGCTCTTCTGGCTAAGGTCCGAGCCAGGCATCCGGATTGGTCGCTGAGGTTGAGACAAAGGCAAATCCCCTGGGTTGCCTCTGCCAAATACCTTGGCGTCCTCGATCGCGGCCTCACCTACGCCCCTCATGTCCGGGTCAAAGCCGGACAAGGGGATGCAGCACTCAGGCAGTTGTACCCTGTCTTGAAATCCACTAAGCCAACACCTTAAACTACGCCTGTATCGGGCGATTATACCGCCCCTGATTCTGTACGGCTGCGAAGTCTAGGAATCAGCGGCTCCGACCACTATCCGCAGACTACAGCGCATCCAGAACAGGGCGCTGCGAATTATGTACTATACTGGACGTGGATTCCCGTCCCATATCCTTCACTCCTACTCCGGAGTTCCATACATTGTGGACGTGGTGCGGGAGAGAACCCGTAACATCTACAGTAAGTTAGACTCCCATCCCAATAACCTGGCGAATACCCTTGGCCGTTACGACCATAGGGTTCATTGCCGCAGACCGAGTTACCGGTTGCCCAAAGATGCACTGGGTAACATGAACTTAACAGGGCCACTTTCCCCTGACTCTATACCCCCAAGCCCAGAAATGGGCTTGGTAAGTCCCAACCTAAACAACAGTTCCTTTCCCTTTAGCCTGTCAAGCGGACTGTGCTCAGATGCCTCCCAGGCAGGCGGAAGACTGCAGCCAGCACTGGGCGCACACCTCCCACGGGGCACTAGCTCCCATTTAAGACCAGATATAACACTGCCTAAGACAACCGCTGCGACAATCGACATTTCTTTTATACTGTCCAGATAAAGCTGCACTACGCGGCTAGGTGCTGGGCAGCAAACACCCCGCCCAGGTAAACCTTGGCAGAATCGCATCTTCTGCTGGTCTGCTAGTGAATCAGTTGTGACTGAAACTTCACCCAGAAGACTCAGACCACCACCACTGATGTTCACCGCAGATGTGAAACGTTTGGATGTTCCAACCCCATCAGACCACGGCTCCTGACCCCGGAAAATTCTATCTTCAAACTACATAATAAAGTCCAAATGTATGTGCATGAACTTCGCCATCACCAATTAACCAATCCTATGGAATTACGACCCAAGATTCTGGGCCTGCCGGCCTCAGCTAGCTAACCCTCGACAGAGGACGAGGAGGTATTGACCTGCACCAGGCTTTCTCTGGACGGAAATTGGCTTAGGTCGCCTATCGCAGCTCCACACTTATGATGCTGAGTGGGTGGGCACTAAGCTTATATCCGGCACTACACCATGGACTTCACCATATCACAATTTAATTTTGAATTCTGCACTTCCATTTGGAGTTTTCTTAATATTTCAAAGGAACTGAAGGTTTCTCGTAACTGATCCCTCTGACATTTTATACTCTACTTGATGCTGAAAATGTCATTGGCAGCTGATTTGCAAGTTTCGCTCAGTTTTATAAAGAGCTGTCATATAAGATACCAATCATGGACAAGCTTTTCAAAATTAAGAAAAAAATAGAGCAATCGGCTTATATTTTAGCTTAGTCATAAGTTACGGCTATGGAATATATTTAATAGAAACATTAGACTTATGAGGAAAATGTCTTATTGCAAAAGAGCCATAAATTTCAGCTTAGGTATAGGAACTGTACTACACCCTTTCATTTATGTAAATTTGCGAGTCATTTTACGAGCGTTCATAGCAAGGATGCGTATAGCAAGGATATTCGTATATCTGTTTACATCAGTGGAAGACAGCTTCGAGAGTTGTGACGTATTTCAGCCGGGAGCGCGGCATGCGGTGCGTGTGACGTCATCCAAGAGCGTGTAGTACCAAGTTGCCTATATAAATGGCGCTGCGAGTACAGAATTTGAGGTTGTCAGGTGTAGCATACTCGATGACAACAATGTAGCTGCCGCGTACCAAGTGGAACTTAAATTTACAATTTGACGATTTATTGAAGGACAAATACACGCACAAAGACTTGGCTGATATTTATGAGAATGTCCCCCAAATCAGATTTCCGAGGTTGTATTCACTTGCCGTATGGACATTGTATGTTTGGCTCGACATGCGTGTGCGAACAACTTTTTTGTTATGAAATTAGCTAAGTCCAAACCCCGAAGTACCTTGTCGGATCACAATCTAACATGCACCCTTCGATTACAAATTTTCCAGACATTAAGTTCTGACAGTGATAAACTACTTAGCTAAAGAAAAACGAAACAAGTGTTGGAAAGCGTCCACGTAATTCTGTTCTGAATGGGTCTATTCTAATTTGCGGAGAAAATTACTTTGTTTTAGTTTATTTACTTCATAACATGTCTGACCTTCACATAAACTAAGAGTTGAAGTTTATTTTCTCATAGCACATAGCCAAAATGTAATTGTTTATAAGCTGTCACCAATTGTGGAATTAAAGCAGTCAGCATTAATATTACAACACCCAAGATGTAAGTTGTACATATCAATATTCGATACGTTTCCTGTCTTTCCAACGCTGTCGGTACCCCCAACACCTTCTAGAGAAGTGCGATAGTGACAATCTAATACTTAGTAAAGTGAAAATAAGTTGAATTAATCGAAGTTGATATTTCTTGCACTGAAATAATTTTTTGTGAGCCAATGAATGAAGCAATAATAAGATATTTGAAACTTTATAGTACCTTTATGAATATGTAAATTGGACTAAATCTGAAACATAAGCAATACATTTTATACCTGGCAATGTAAAATCGAGGGGAAAACATGCAGAATGGAACTGGATGGATAAAATGGTATTAAAAGGGGCACAGAAATAACTTAAGCATGCCGCTGGGCTTTAAAAATGGCAGATTGAGGAAAATATTTGGCCCAAGTATTTGATATATTTAGAGGACTGAATCCCTGGCTCCCTAACATACCGCCCTGCTCGATCGAATAAGAAAAGCAGAACGCTCAACACACCGCTCTACTTTGTACATACCTGCTGAAAAAATTGGTAAATGCTCCTGAAGCTGTAGGACGGCACAAATGGAACCAGGTATAAAGGCAACACGGGATTTATGTAACTACCGTGCATTCTCTTGTATGTTATTTCTGTTGTAATAAAAAGAAACACACTAGCACACCCTAGGGTGGTGTTCAAGCTACGGTTCTGCAGTATCCTTCTTAAAGCATGAAGTCTTTGAAATGCACTTAGTATATTCATATTTTAATTGATATTCGAAGTCTAAAACTTATTCTGTACTCGTCGAGGGTTCCAGTGGGAGGGAATTGATGTTCCTTGCGATACTGTGATATCTCAGCCATTCTTCATTCTGATATGACTGAGCATGACCAATACGGGTATTACAGCATGCCAAATTGATTCCATAATGTTGTTGCCCCTACATGAAATTGCAAATAACAAAGGTGTCAGGCACCTTGAAGGGCACCTTTCCAATGGTTTTCACTGGAAGCGCTTCCTTGACCTCGTGAGTTACAAAAATACACTTGTAGATAATTCAGGAGCGGAGAGCAAGCAGTTCGTAGAAGGGGAAATCCAGACCCTGGGGGCTAGAGCGCCGCCGAGTGTTTAAACCATTCCTAGAAATACAGCTTGCGAATCACTATACTCGTACTAGCTTTCCTTATCGAAACTTCAAGATCGATGAGTAGTTTTGCTGTTAATAATTTGACGTTAAAGCTTCCTTCACCCTGAAAAGTTAGACTTCGTGTGTGAAATTTTCTTTCCGGTTGGGTAATACCAGAACGCCAAGAACGGTTAATGTTTATTAAACCATTTATGCGCACACTCGAATTTGAGAAACAATTGAATGGTATTAGGTATGTCAAAATTAACGGTATATTAAAAAAAACACTAAGCAAACCAACACAAATTTGGAAAAATCTCGTTAAGTTGGGCTTAGAATTAAGTAGGTACTTTAAAATATGTATACTATAAATAGCAAAGCTTTTCTTTTTTTCCATATTCTGAATAGCTAGGGGTGGAGTTTCTTAAATTTTCTTGCCGCATCTTTGGACAATTAAGTTTGGCACACACACAAACATTCTAAATAAAACAAAATTCAGAAATGTGAAAACATTAATGGTATATGTATGGAAATTTTGGTAGAAGAAAGCACTTGCTCTTACTAGATACGTCGTAGACGTATTCCAGCATGCAAATAATGGAAGAGAATGTCATTTGATAAATATACACCGGTGCAGCACCTTGTGCAGGTCTGAAAGCTTTACTTGGAGGTATATATAACCTAGTTTATATGCCTGTACACAAAACATACATTTAATCCGCCGTTGCTGAAATGTAGCGCGGAAGTAAGGGAAAAAACCACATCCGCAGATACGCCAATCTCACGGCCCTGAATGGACCTTAATTTGCTGCAGCGATACGACTTTAATGAGGTTTCACTTATCGGTACGTAGTATTTAATAATCAGTTTACTAACTGCTTCATCTAGGAATAAAATGGAAGGTATGTGCTTCCAACGCAAAGGTGGTTTATGTAAATCAAGGTTAAAATTCAAATTACCTAAAAGTTGGCTTAAAATTAACGTGAATGTAATGATTAAGTGTATAGTTTTTACGCAAAATCGTTTTACTGTTAACCTATCGTTCCCTCAATCAGTGAATACGGTATCACCATATTTGACTAAGCAACTTGCTTCAGATCGTGCAATTGAAAATGATTGTACCATTTATTTATAATTAAAAACATCTTGACTTGACAAGTTAGGAATATCAGATATAAATTATGTATATATTAAATTCACTGAATTCCGCTGTTATAACACTTTGAAGTTGCACTGATTTAGTGTGTACTGAGTCAAATAACTTCTCATGCGCTTTTTTTTTTTTCTCCCACGCGGACATTGCCGAGTTTGTATTGTTTAGCAAGCGGTCTGTTTGCAGTGAAGTCTAGTTCTTTCAGTAAGACCACAGTGGAAGTAGAAAAGCATAAACCTGTCGTATTAACAATCAAATGAATAAAATTGTGGGCTTTCCAGTCGTACACCAGTAGTTGACAATTTAAAGCACGCTTTATTGCACCGAGTAGTCATTTTGTTATTGCAGGAAATAATGCAGCTGCTGACTTCAGGAAAGACAGCCGGTATATCAAAATTCCCCAGGCAGTCCATTAGTTCAGAGCACCAAATATAGACTTTACCAAATATTTATATGTATACAGATGCATTCTAAACAAAGGGACAAAATGGCTAATAGAGCTCTATTCATGACCCATTCCTACCTATCAAACGGTACCGGATTGAAATGTTTGCAGATAATACTACTGTCGAGAGAGTTCTGGGAATTGGTCAATGAAACACATGTATTCATCCAGTTTTATTTCATCGCCTTCAAAGTAGGCCCCTACGTAAATTCTACATTTATGACAAGGAATGATCCAATTATAAAAGCATTTTTGCACGGATTTTTTTTTTTAGTCGATATAGATAAGAATGCACTTGGCTGTCCGATGAAATTAGAATTTTTGGTCAGAAATTCGTTCACAATGATAGCCTTGAGCTGGTGTAATCGTTGTCTTTCAACAAATCGGTTCTTTTTCGCCGTATTGTTCTCTGATACCGCATAACGCTCAGAAAATAGTTTCTATTTACCGTCTGATGTTCTGCTAAGAAGAGTGCGCAACACCGCGATAATCGAAAGAAAAACTCGTCTTTCACTTTCGATCGAGTTTGACGTGCCTTTGATTTTAGTTTCATTTGGAAATCGCCATTCGGAAGCTTGTCGATTGGTTAATCCACGTCTCTTCACCAGTTTTAGTTCCTTTCATGAATGTGGGGTCGGAATTGGCTCGTTCTAGTATGTATTCAGCGATTGATTTTTTGCAGAAAATTAGTTTTTCGGAACTACGAGCGGCAACGCGTGTCATGCCCAAACAATCCTATGAAAATCCTACTTATAGATTCGTGAGACACAAAGCGAACTAGCAATCTCTTTCAGACCTAAAGAAGATTTTGAGTTCCATTTCCAAAATGCTACTTCCATTTCCTTCAATTTAGCGATGTTCAGTTCAGTTGAAAACTTAGCAAATCTTCCACATCTCGACCACTTTTGAATGCACTGTACCCCTCATAAGCACGTATTTTTTATAGTCAAATCACCGTAAGCCCTCCAACATTTGCAGAGATTCGGCACATTTTACAATGCGACATTTCAGACATTCTTTGTTAAATATTTTTATCCACCGTAAGTCGCAAAACACCTTAGAGATAAATTAACAAAATGACGCACTCAGTATACTAGATGACAAATGCTGATAAACTCCGTGTATAGAGGAAAGTTGTAAACAAATTAGCGACTATTAATATCCCTTTAAGCTAAATTTTTACATAATTAATTCCTCGTTATTTGACAATATAAATGTATGTTCAAAATGCTTGGATCTGCTCACAACAATGTAAGTATTTTCCTCTTGATTGTCGTTTAACTTCAGCGACTTTTTAAAGATATAGGGGACCAATTAACACGAAAGTAATCAATAATAGCTTTGACATACTTTTGGCATTAAATTTTAAGGATATCTTTAATAACTACCGGGAAAACGGGTCATTTGACTAGAAAATTCCATTCACAAGAAAGAAACCGTTCAAAGGAAAAGTAAAGAAAAAAGTTCTTATTTACAAAGAAATCAACCATATTGGTTACAAATACGGAAACCTGCCGCATGTAGAAGCGGTATCTCAAACATTCTCCTAAAAATGAGCCCAGAAACAGACGATACAGGTTAACTTTGGCAAACTTGACAATACTTGTGTATGCAAGATCAGGGGCTCACGAAATGCCTGTTTCACTTGCTTCCTCCCAGCTCCCTCGAAGCAGCGTTAACGCTTACATTGTTCAAAATTATTTACATTGTAATTTTGTGTTAATAGCTCATTAACTTTTAATATAATCCAGAAATAAAAAATATATATAAATCAGAAGTACAAATTAATATCAAGAGCATTAGTATTTTGCGGAATTTTCCGTTCATTGAAAACTTCAGATTTCTAGGTAATAGCCGAGGCTCGTAGCACCTCACAATATTATATTACCTTAAGAAATATTACATGAAAATATTTATTTTAACGAGTGTCTTGTTGAAACGATAAAACTGGGGTACATGTATAGGTTTGTGAGCGTTGAATACTGAAATTTCACAAAATGTCTTCCAAAAGGACACCTCGTTATATATAGTAATGGAAAGAGTGCATTCCAAATATTGCAGGACACGCTGTAAACGTTGGCTCTAAGCGAAATTGCAACGAGGAATGTCGAAGGTCTGGTTTTGCACGTTACCTAGCGGTCATTAGAAGCAAGTTCTAATTGGAGCAGAGTGAAAACGACACTGACCTCTAATCCTATTCAGATCTCGCTCCTTGTGTGGGGTACCCGACGTTCCAACGCGACACTAGCGAAAGTTTTCTTTGTACTAATATGACGTATTAGTATCTCTTACAGATTTGGACTTCCCGTTATCCAAATGATTAATTCTGTTCAATGCTGCTGCTCCTTCTCGTGAGACAGTTTCACTACAAAAATATCTGGTAAACTTGACAATGTTTTGCTCCAAAGTGTAATATAAAGCATTTAATGTGACATTCTTGTCACGTTCTCTACCAGTTGAACTCCACATAACTTGATCATTGTTCATATAACTTAGACTTGGCCAAATGCTAAACAGGCTTGGTTGCTTGGATGTAACGTACGCAACTATAGTCATTCCAGCATCTTTTGGCTACTAATTAAACCACGCGGAAACGTGGTTTCCCTAAGGCATTTTAACAAACGCAGCATTTTGCCTCGAAGCCAACTATGAATTTTAAAAACTTCTAAAGCTATAGAAAAACGAATTATACAAATTTTAGAACTTCAAAGATTTCTTACACTTCTGTGCAATAGGTGTCTTATGGCTTATCAGTTACACAAAACGCATTCAAAATCAAAACCTCGCAGGCTATTTAGAATAACTAAGATACACAATTTTAGGCTTGAGAAAACGAAAAAATCTTAGTGTAAATAGTATGCCATTTAAATATTGATTATTTTTTAAGTTTCCGTTGACGTCATTTACAAAAACACTAAAGGAACTTACTATTCGGCTCATTTAACCTCAAAAATGCTACTTTGGCGAAATCGTCACACCATCTTAACGATTTTGTGTTAAAAATTCAGATATTTTCATATGAAATACTTTGAATTCAGTACTTTCGTACTAAACGACTTTACTATAGCTGGTGAACGACAAAAGCTAAACGAAATGCTATTTCACGAAAAAATATAGATGTTAAGAAGCACAATTTTTTAAATTCAACTTTTGAAGTGAAAAACTTCCGAGAGGACCATATTTGAAATCCCAACACTTTCCTAAAATGAAGTCGTTAATTCCTTTTCTTTCAAAGCCATACAGCGATGAGAGTAATGATCAGATTTGACTATCGCTTATAAAGCCTTATTCTTACATCTTCCAAGAAAATTAGTAATAAAATGTCAGCAAATATTAACATGAAGTAAATAAAGGAATAAGCATTTGTAAGAATGTCTACAAGAGTACAGAAAGCAGCATGAGCAAAGAGCAGATGTTCTCATAACGTCGTTTACTGGCAGGCCATAAGCTATATACCGAACGGCACTGTTTATCAATCTTCAGAGCAGTTTATCTGCACATTCCCCATCTTGGAACTGCATTATGGAGCTTATAACTACTGGAACTAAAGGACTTAATCAACCTCACATTACAATAGAAATGAGGCTTATCTCTAGATACGGGCCATTCCGTGATGGCTAATTACGGCGCATTGTCATCTTGAAGTAATCTATCGCCACTAAGTATCGCACGTTGGCTCTTGGAAAAATTAGATGCAAAGCCTAAAACCTATTCAGAACTTTGAGAAAGATTATCATATGGTCGTCAGTTGACATCGTCATCTCGTCCCTACCTAACAGTCTGTATATTTTAATGCAGATTTACGGCCCGAAGAATCTTAGTTACGTCGAGGACAAAATAAGATTGTGGAATATGAATAGCAGAAATCAGGATCCGCCACCAAATTTCCTAAAATTTATCTTGAATAATGCAACTGGTGCCCTCGGTGTTTCAGCATTTGCGAATTGACCTCCCTCTGTGGTAGCATAGCTCAGGCACCTAAGGAGGGTAGGTACCACTCGCACTGCAGTCAAGTTGTTTAACAAGGCGTACAGTAGAAATCCTTAAGTGAAGCTATATGTATTTATGGTGTATGGAGCAGAAAAATGTTAGTCCTTCTTGAAAGGAATTGCATATAAATTGCGTAGAAACTCCCGGATGTCAGTTTCAGACAAATTCACAATTTGGGTTAAATAAATTTAAACAGAGAGGCAAGATTCACATCTGGATTTTGAAGAACATTTAACTAATTTAAAAAACAAACACTACCATAATTTGCAGGCATTTTAAATAAGTTTTTGAGCCAATTGCATCAATTTTAAAAACATTCCAACCATTTCGACCTTCCAATTTTCTTTCTCTAATTTTTTAATTAAAATCAGTAAATTGTTAATGATGCTGGCTAGCTATACTTAAATGGAAAAGTTAGGTCCGAGTTGCAATCTTGCAGCACCAAGTTTGTGCACTCTGATGTAAGCCAAGCAGCTAGAACAGGAAAGTTCCGAAATAAACAATCTTGAATTGCTGTCTACAAATATTTACCACCTGCAAATTAGAATTTTTGTTGACGAATGTCTGTATGTGGCATGCGACATGAAATTTGAATATGATAGGCGAATTCCCATTTTATTTTCTTAGCATAAAACCATACTGCTGATAAGCATTTTGTGATGCAAAGGAAAAACTTTCCTCAATGAACCTGGAACATAGTTGGCAAATATGGAGCAATGTGAAACCTGCTTGCGCGTATGAAATATTTAGCAGGTGCTCCATACTTAGCCACTTACCTAGTTGATTCTAACCAAGGAAAATTTGACGCCGAATTCCGTGGTGCGTGTGCGTGCGTGTGTGCGTGTTTGTCAATTTTGTTAGCTTTTCCATCAGTCCGACTACAGTTTCAAAAGTTTTCGTTGAATAAGCCATGTTCTTTTTACATTATCAACTAAATCTTAAAACCGTAAAACATGCCTTCGTCTAATGACACGGAAATACTCGAACATTTTTCTTTAATATAATTACGTGTTTATTTCGGTTGTCTATAGAATTACTATGAACTAATCTGTTAGTGAAAGTATGTTGCATTATTTTTAATAATGGATCAATTTTAATGTAAATAACTTCTTTTCTCTGCTGTCAAAATATGCTTGCTTGATGTCACTCATTTTATCTTAATATTTGATTTACATAATACTATACGCCAGAGTCTTGCAACTTAGCAGCACTTACTGTACTCACGTGCAACATTAGGGAACTCACCTTATCTGGTTGTTTCATCACTGTATGAAGGTGACAAGTTTTCGGAGTTGGTTTAATGATTCTAGTTGCTAGTGATTTAATCTATTTAATCTAAAATTGATCTAATTAATTGCAAAGGAAAGCCGTTCAACATGTTCAGCCGTTAAGTTTTAGGAATTGAATTCTGAAAATATTCGCACAGGTTCGCCGTTCTGTTGAAACTTCAGATCATCCAGTGTAAGATTGGTTACTACGTGGTGAAGACTTAACATTTTTTTTTTTTTTTTTTTTTTTTTTTTTTTTTACTTGTTCCATTTATACCCCGCCTTTAACTACAATGGTCATATCGGCGGCCGTTCTTTGGAACATATAGATGATAACTCGTATTCGTTAGGTTTTAATCATTAGATCACGCACACATTCACACTCTCATTCATACTTCCAGACTCTGGGGAAGATGAGGAATTATCTTGGTCGGAGAAAAATCCCCATCCCCACCGCCGGGAATCGAACCTGGGACCCCTAGCACGGCAGGCAGGTGCTCTACCGACTGAGCTAACATTAACTTAGCTATCTGGCAGCATTAAGTTCAACCGAATCGCTTGTTTCTCGGTAAACTACTAGGAAATCTCGTATACAAAAGATGATATAGCACATTAATGGCTATGCTGTAAGTATGATTCAGACCACTATTAGGTCCATTAATGGAAATGAGTTCTTTCACACTACCCAAGTAAAACATCCATGTTTCAAATCCAGTCTATGGCATTGAATTTTTCAGTCTGGATGTACGTTTCCAAACCTTCTCGAACACTCAGCTAGTGTGATAGATAAATGTCTTCAAAATAAAGTTTGTCGTGTTAAATATCCTAAATAGTGAATAAGGTTGCTAGTTTTATGTGTGTAAAAGTTAAGTATAATTGCCTGGAATATTTGGGTTAATATTTTTACATAGCTGTGTTTGTGCATATTATGGCAGTTTACGATGTTTAAATGCATGCGTATTAAAGGGAATATTAGAGCATAATTGTTGTCCTTAATAATAACACATACGGTGCAGATAATGAGATAATAATCCAATTGTGTAACTTGTAGCTGCCTAGAAAGGAAACATTTGATAAAGGTTTTCTCGTGACTAAACCAAAAATATTTTGCCCGGTACTGCAATAAGCTGACGCGGAACAAGCTGATTGAGTCCAGGCTGCTTCAGTGAAAGTGAGAGGATACGGATACAGCATTTCCTTGTTTGTTCCGTGTACAGTCCTGGTCATTCATACTTCATCACCTGTTGTGGGGTTCAGCTACGTTCACATGGCTTTCTACTTGTTGAGATATTACATTACTTTTTAAAATATAGATGGAATATTTACAATTTGCCAATTTACAAAAACTCAGAACGAAGAACTTCTCCCAAAAAATTCAAGGTTTGCGTATTTATCATGCAAAATCGCATTTTAATTTAATATATTAATCAAATTTCATAAATTTTTTATAAAAATGAAGTTGAAATGTGATTTTGTTGACAATTCTGTTACAGATTTTGTTGACAATTCTGTTACAGATTTTGTTGACAATTCTGTTACAGATTTTGTTGACAATTCTGTTACAGATTTTGTTGACAATTCTGTTACAGATTTTGTTGACAATTCTGTTACAGATTTTGTTGACAATTCTGTTACAGATTTTGTTGACAATTCTGTTACAGATTTTGTTGACAATTCTGTTACAGATTTTGTTGACAATTCTGTTACAGATTTTGTTGACAATTCTGTTACACATTTTGTTGACAATTCTGTTACACATTTTGTTGACAATTCTGTTACACATTTTGTTGACAATTCTGTTACACATTTTGTTGACAATTCTGTTACACATTTTGTTGACAATTCTGTTACACATTTTGTTGACAATTCTGTTACACATTTTGTTGACAATTCTGTTACACATTTTGTTGACAATTCTGTTACACATTTTGTTGACAATTCTGTTACACATTTTGTTGACAATTCTGTTACACATTTTGTTGACAATTCTGTTACACATTTTGTTGACAATTCTGTTACACATTTTGTTGACAATTCTGTTACACATTTTGTTGACAATTCTGTTACACATTTTGTTGACAATTCTGTTACACATTTTGTTGACAATTCTGTTACACATTTTGTTGACAATTCTGTTACAGATTTTGGTAGATAGATGGAGACTTAAGAGTATTTGGTGTATAACAGGCTGTTTTGAGGTAGGCTGATTAAAGGAACTTTCACAGCATTTTTATTCATTTAGATGGTCTCAAAACTTGTTTTCAGTGAACTACTGTTTGAATTTTTGAGTGGAGTACAATACTTCTGCAGAACATAGAACATTAAAATCGTCATTCCATTGAATACAAAGGTACAAACTGACTCCCCGCCTCTACACGTTCTTACAGATTGAATGTATTTTTAAAATTAGAAGCCGCTAAACAGAACTTGATCTATATAGATCACAAAACTAAGTTAGTAATTATTTACAGGGTTTGATTTTCTTTTCTAAACTTCTAATGCTTTCTGGCGTTGTAAGGATGGCTCAATATAAGTATCTGCCAATGTGTGTTGTTTAGAATAAGCGTAAATAGCCAGATAACACGAAATACAGTAAGTTTCTAGTCCTGCATATTGTTTACTACAGCTAAATAAGTTTTTCGAAAGACAATGAAAGGAGAGGGAGAAGCTCTGTCGTAAGTTTTAATCAGTTTCATTAAAACCATTTTTAATCATTTAATGAAGTTCTGACGTCATCAGACCTCGTCTTCAAGTGTACGATGTATATTCTTCGGTATACCATCTGCATTATTACTGCCTGACTGTACAAGCTATCGTCATTTATACCACAAATGTCGCAAGATAATCAAATACAGTCGAATTTCTCAATCCGGATGTAGTTTGTGTAGAAATTAATAAAAAATAACGGTTTAAAGTGAAAACGAGGAAACTAAAATTCATATTCTATAAGGACGCCATTTTAAACATTTAATTCATTTAATATTTAGAATTATTACGTACTTTAATGTTAATGATATTTGGTTGGCATCCCAAAGTTCTCAAACTATATTACCATGAAAGCATCCTTTACAATAAATATTAAATTCCGTTAACAGCAGAAGGGGGGGGGGGGATAATTTAAGTGATAAAAATGAGACGAACCGGTTATTTGTTTCCATCTGATGTTCAGCAGTAGTATACCCGAGAACTTGAATACACCGTAAATATTGAGAAACAATTGGATTTTACTAGCATGAATTTTGTGCACAATTTAGTTCAACATATTAAACATACTTTTTTCAGATAAACGTTCGTCGAAAGTTTCATTACTTAGCTGAACCTACAAAAAAGGGAAGGAGGATGTTGAAGTGACAAGTCAATGTTTAAAACGGATCGGTGTTTGCTGACCATGCTCTTTTCAGAACTATGAAACTCACGGTGACTTAGCACTTCAAAATGTTTATCTGAAAATTCAAATATCAGCATATCTTGCAAATTTAAATGCGTCAGTTTTTCTTTTAACGAAGTCTACATTATCGTGTAACAAAGGTTTCCTTATCCCTTACGGTTCATTAGTTTAACCCTAGCTCAGTAGCCATTGGTGGCCTTGAGGACCGTGCCATGGCTGAGTGTTGAGACCGCTCGACTCTCGCCAAAGCGGCCCGGGTTCGATGCCAGGCGACCGTAAAGTGAAATTTGTTGTGGAAAACACGGCACTGGGGCGTGTTCTCTGGCATCTCCGGTTTTCCCCGCCATCTCATTCCGCCAGTGCTTTATCTTCATCTCGTGTATCATCAATGTCACCGTCTGCGGTGCCGCATGTATTAAAAGCGGGTGTTAAACACTACCATTTCATTTATTGGTGGCCCTGACTTCAGAAAGAATTGAAGGTACATATTACTCTGAACAGAAGATTTCAACATTGGATTTGCACATATTTCCCGCCTTCATACTTTTGACACTTTATTTCACTGAATTCGCCAATGCTAAGCGGGAGTAGAATCTGGAACCGTTGGTTAGTTGCTTATAACTTGATTAGAAACTCAATATAAGCAGAATTATCAGCATGATTATTCACGGAACATTCAAAATGTTACTCACTATGCAGATATGTTAAGGTGTTCTAATTAAAAAGTCTGAAAAAAGTTCACATAAAAGAATCTTGATTTGAGTTTTTCTGTCTCATCACCAAATTGAATACCGAATTTGGTACTCGGTCAGCATTTTTAGTTATGCTGCACATACGTGTATTGTTTTTCCCTTTTTTTATTCAGGAATCTGGAGACCTAAATTTTGAGTCTCGATATCGAATTAAGCGCTTCGGGAAGTCGATACCCATTTATGGGACAATTGCTTTCCCACATTACCTAGAATGGGTAAAGAATCTGGATTACCGAGATACTGAAGATTTAGAGAGTTCCAAATTCCACGTTAAAACTTGGCTAAAATGTTGCTACTCCTAATGGTGTAATGGACTTCAGTATTGTGGTTGTGAAACAGACGGGGAAACTCGGTAGAAACTACATTGAGTAACAGAACAATGAATTATGTATGCATACAGAAAGGATTAAAGTCCATCTATGTAAATAATATTGATAAAAGTAATGGTTTAGGGGGGGGGGCTTTCAGAGAAAGTTGTCTTTTAATACGTAATTATGGAAATGAATGCCGTGTTTAGTCCAGAAGATAGCGGATACAGTTGACCAGAGCACATGAGTGTAGGTGTATGTTGTGCTCGTTGACAACACTGTCGGTCACGTAATGGAGCAGGCCAAAGTTAGTTAATTGAGAGGAAGTACTTGGAATGTACTGTAACTCCCCACGTGGGGTTAATCTTTTATAAAGACATGCTCACAACAAAGGTTGCATCATATTGGCTTAGAAGTACCGAAGAGTTTGAAAATACTAGAGGAAGTAGAGTGAAGACATTCTGCTTCAGAAATTATTCAGTTCATTAGGTTTTTCTACGATAGCAGAAAATATTACTAAATATTCAACATGCTTACAGCAACAAACGTTAGCCTTGTTGGCGATAAATTACCACCTGTTTCTTTTTTAACTTAAATATCATTAGTACCTATACAACACGTACTTAGCTGCTGTGTGAATTAAATCGTATTACATATTAAACTTGAAGCCCGGTAAGATTAAAATGATACAACAATATTATTCTTTGTATACAATAATAAATGCTTCGAAAGTTTAATGCAGTTCATCCACATACGTGCAGAAACATAAACAAAACAGGCTGACTGGTAAGGTTACCAGACCGAATGGAAGATGGTGCAACATGACGGAAAGTACATCAACAAAGAACACTATTGTAAAGAAGTCTAGCATTTACCGTCTTACATAATATAGCTGAACCTGTAAAGTGTTCATAGACAAAACGTACACGTTTATATAATTAAGGCAAATATACATATTAAAGTTAATTCACTGAAATAGCAAATTTCACTTTTCGTGAATTAGTCGTTATCAAAATTTACTGGGGACATGCACTTTCAAAAATTAATGTCATGCTAGATTAATCTGAATTTCAGGAATAACTTTCTTTTTCATCCCAAAATATAGTTATCTTAAATCATTTGAATGTTTGCCTTTGTTGAACTAACCTGCTCTTGGTATATTTGAAATCATTGCCCCACAAAACGATGCAATTCTGTAGTTGAATAAGTAACTCTAAATAAAACTAAAATATTCTAAACTTTAAAGAAACGCATAGATACGATAATTTGAGATCTTGAGTCTCGTTCATTGAACTGTTCTTTTTGAAGTTGTAAATTTGGACCAGTTACATCGAGAGGAACGTATAGTTAGTTTTGATTTATATCAAATGGATAGCTGCAATTTTTTAATGAATGTGCGCAACTCCCGAGAAAGACCTTTCATAAACAAATGGCAGTACCATTTAAGAATTCTCCGAATTCTTAGAAAGTGCGGATTTTTAAGAGAATGTTCCAGTCAGAATTATTGTATCCTAGCTTATTTCTAAAATAGATAATTCTAGTTTTTAACAGGTACAAGTGTTAAAGGCACGCGCGCCCTTGCGTGGGTGCAGAAATATAATAGTGTGAAGGTATCATGTCCAAATTTTATGCAATAAAATTTCACTAGATTGGGCTCGCATTCGAGGTTTGCTGATTCAAGTGAACAAAATTTGAGCAGATTATATATGTATATAAGGATTTTAGAAAACTAAACTAATACTAGTTTCCACATGTCAATTATTCCCTGGTATTGAACCTGGGCACATCGTATAGAAGCAATACAATTTCTTACTCGACAAAACCTTTCTACACCTATTTACGTATTAGTTTTACGTAATATGATGGTTACTACGAAATTCCTTACGTCGAAAGTCCATAGGTCATTGATCATCTGCGGAAAAACGCAATATGTTTCAAAATAACGGAATTATGCTATGTGGGTACACGCGGAACATGACGTTGCAAAGCTATTCGAAATAAGTAAATGTTTTATTGCGACTTCTTTCTGAAATTAATCATGTTCAGAAGAATTGTTGCCTCATGACTTCACCCTCTGGAACAGAGCCTTTTTGGTAACCTGTAATGTTTGATTCCTGTTACTACTTACCACTTCTTGCCCTCCTTGCCTGTACAGTCTTTAGATATCATACTACTAAAAGAATGCGACTCTGTTATGTTCTCACTAAACTATCAAATTTCTCTCCTGCTGATGAGATAACAGCAAGAAATTAAATGTTCTTACTGCGCCCAGTTCGGAAATTGATTTTGAATTCCATTAGAATGAAACTGAACGTTATTTTTTTTTAAGACAAGTTGATTTAGAAAGCAACTGTCTTGGGTAATATATAGGTAATAAAATATATTCGTGCTATAGATCCAAAAAAAGGGGTATAATAGTGTAGGACAATAGTGGCAATTAAAATTATATCCAGTGCAATTTCTCAAAATGGGTATAATGAAAATTGCTTTAGACTTTAAAAAATGAATAAATAGTCCATTCTGGTTACTTACCGTATTTAACTTCGTTACTAATTATAGCTTTACGCTCCACCCATCTTTAGAGGGATTATACGCATCTTGCCAATAAACTATATGGAATTATACAAGAGTGGTATAGGAAGGTTCAACTTGGAGAGTACAGCTAAGTAGATCAGTACCAACTTAGATCACTCCTCGTTTCTAGGATTAGGATTGCTACGGAGGGGATTCGGCACCAAAACCTGTGGTTTATTGTACCTAAGCCTCAAATGGGACATTCCCGGGAGAAAGGATGAAGCGAGAGGAGACAGGGTGGCCAACACGAGCCACGACAGTGCAGAGGACAGGGTCCTACTATATACCAGTTGGAAACTCCCGCGGCAGGACAGCACAACCGGCATCCCATTCGCCGAGGTTCAGAAACGGCTCACCAGGTTAGCCCGGAGACCGGAAACCATCCTACCGAAGGAGGAAGTGTTGATCAGGAGCATATCATCCTGTCATGCAGCGTCGAGACTCCATCCGACATTTCTACCCTGAAAGAGACCACTAGATGAGATGTGAAATAATAATGGAAATGAAATGGATGGACGGGAATTCGAAGTATGTAATCTACCCAGCTTTAGCCTGGCGATCCGGGAAAGCCCAGAAAAAACAATAGGTGAGATAGGTCCGCCACGGGTATTGAACCCGGTTCTCCCGAATGCGGACCAGACAAAACCTCTTGAGCCATCCCGCTCAGTCTCGTTTCTATATTGAGCACTTTGTGCTCGCATCATAGCTGTTGAAGTATGAAAAGATAAACGATTTGTCGCATAAACTGATGAGGAATAAGATTTCATGATGCAGCCTTGGTTCCGAAACAAACAATGGCTGCGAACAGGGAATTTGGCAACTCAAGAATTTGCACATTTTCTAGGAAAAATAAGTGACTCCTTATATTTTATTAGTGTTCACCGTTACCATGGAAATTTCGTTCTCTGCAGATATAACATTTTCACTAAATTTTAATTGCTTGAAAAAGGCACCTAAATGAAATTGAAGACCTAAGAGTAAAAAATTAAAGCGAACAGTTTTGTTTAAAAATTTAAATCTGTTTTGGCCAGCTAAAATTAGAATATCCAAAATCATAGTTTGCTTAAATCTCAAGAATGCCTGATACAAGTGAACAGATTTACAGAGATAATTTTTATTGCTTATAAATTAGTAGACTTCCAAAATCTGATATTAGATAAATAACAGGATTGATCGAAATGCAAGATGCTAAAAGCTCGACCTCCGTCACTATGTTCTAGTAAGAAAATAGAACATTTGGCGACTTAAAATTCAGTCAGGAAATGTTTCTAAAATGGACTGTTAGGTCCATTAAAATTTCAAATATTTAGTGGGATTGTTTCGAATGCTGATTTAAGTTTGACTGCATTATCTTAAACTAGAAAAGTTACAGCATAATTGTTTGTAACTATGCATTTTCGAACCCCTTCCCCTTCAATCTGAAGAATACCTATAACACGTTTTAAGTTTAAATTCAGAGGAACTGCTCTTTAATGGTGATAACTAGGGCCTGGATTTTTAGGTTTTTTATTTGTTTAAAATAGATTTTTAGGTTTTTCTTTATTAAAATAGGCTTTTTAATGTTTATATATGTACTTAATTTTTCTTTTCTGATACTTATTTGTAAGATTTATTCATGAACTTATTTCACAGAAGTACCTATACATTGTCAAAGTTAATCTTCAAAGAACGCACAAAAAAGTTCACTGTTTTGATTCGTAGGTTGTTTTTGGTATTGCAGTAAATAATTGCATACATACCCAAATGTTCTGAGGTAAGATTTGCTCGTCACCCAACATTCTTGTATGACGAACACTCTTCAACAGAAGAGGATGTCATTGGAGCGTCGATCATTAATGCCAGTGCAGCATTTTCTAGGGGTACCTTTCCTGTATACTTTTCTCCCTGTAATACTGACATTGAGCTTCATGTCTTCAAAACCAGGATTTCGTTTAATAATCTTCTGCAGCTTCAAAGAACAAACACCTCGCACTGGTTCGATATTTTTCTCGAAACATTGTCGAAGAGATCTAGAGCTTCTCTGGCAAAGTTGTACTTACCAACCGGAGAATAGCTTTTGGTATAAAACAAAAATACGTGTTTATATGCAAGGAAGCTGATCTGTTAGCCTTGCAATGGAGGAAGGTTCTGTTTCATCTAGTTCATTAACATTTTAATGTACTTAAGTCCTTAGCATAGGAACAAAATAGAATTCTTTAGGAGCAGAATTCGAAACTCGGTCGGTAAACACCTAAAAATCCGGGTCCTAGTGATAATTGACGCGACTGTTTTTGCCCTAGTGTGAGGCTGTAAGATCTTGTAGCATCTTCCAATCTAAGTGATCAAAAATAATTTTCAACAACGCATTTAATAGCATCCCTACAGGTGATCCGTTTAGGCACGTGCTGTCCAGAACTTGCAACACAGAACACCTGAGTTCCCATTGCAACAACACAGGTTTGTAGAGTAATGCAGGTGCCTCCTTACAACGGTTCTCCAGTCACGAACCTTTCCCCTAGACGACCGTAAAACTAACAGGAAGTAACTTTAACGTTGTCTTTTGTTTCCTTTGGCGGACGTTTGTTAAAGCTGTTCGGTTATAAAGGGAGTGGAGGCAATTTTACGATGGGGCCTTTTTACGATTTAGTGGTAGATTGTGTTGCACATTTTCGCTATAGATATGACAAGACATTAAATTGCATTACATTACAACTTAAATTACAATGAGTATGTTCTGCCTTTTTTATAATTGGTTTGTAGTGTCATAATACACTACAGCTTATGTGTCATTACGTCACTGTTCAATGTACTGCAACAAAATGTGTAACGTCAGGATTTAAAATTCTGTTCCGTTACTGAAAATCATTAACCGATGAGGTACGAAAATTCAGCAAGATGAACTCCCTCATGTAAATCACATTACTCGCATTCTGTGACTGTGGGATGTTTTTGCCATTTCCTGTGGTGGTCTTTATAGTTGATGTTCTGAAGAGTAACAACAAATCTTTTCTTATGTCTATTTATCATGGTAATAGATTAATTTTCACCATATGCGAAAGAAAGCAACAGCACTACCAGTTTTTAAAGGATTCTTGTAAAATGCAGTCTCCATTTCTTTTATGTATGTTTGTAATCTTTCTACACTGCATATCTACATATGTTAAATACGCAATCGCAAAGTTATGCTTAGTGGATAATAAAAATTTTAGAAATACAAATTTTAGCAGGGTTGCAGATCTGTAAATATTCGCCATGCAACTACAAATAAAAAATCTCGTGTCCTACTTCCTATACTCGTGATATGTAACCTTGAACTAAGTATTTAAACTACCAGACTGAAATTTTATAGAATAAATGTCGCCAGTTCACTAATCTTTTTACAGCAAATTTATTTAAGGAAGATAGGTTACTTTTTTCATTAAAATAGCTTTTGATTAAAACTTACAATTAGCCGTTTAAAGATTACAAACTTTAATGCCAAAAGGAAATGGTATTAGTATGCAAAAGTATTTTACCACATTAAAATTCTCTCCGTAATGGACTTTGTTTAAATTTCCTTTCAAATGTACAGTACAGTGCATTAAAGGTTAGTGATGTTTTTGTCAGTCAGTTAGGAGTTAATAGTTTAGTACAACAAAATTTTAGAAAATTAGTTGTATATAGTTTTCTTCAATGTTTTTTGTTGTAAAAAGACTATTAGGAACGTTTTCTTAAAATTGGATACTATCGGCCAGAACTAGTGTTACGTAGAATACACTTCAAATTTAACTAGATTTATTGGTTAAAATTTAGGAAAACAATTGGTACCCGTAAGGACATTGTAAATAAATTCAGTTTGGTACTTCTTTCAACTGTCAACTTTTTGCACTCTTTCTTTGCATCCAAAACCTGTGCATCTTTGTAGCATTACTGAACTGTCAAAACAAATATATTTTTCACAAACTCAAGTTTTACTCAGTTTAACGTTGGAGGACGTAAAATTAAAACAAAAAGTCAGTTTAAGAGATTACAGAATGTTACCAGATTACCATTTTACCAGATTCCCAGACTAATGTTTGCAGGATTTAGATGCTTAGCTACCATGTACATTGAGTTTATAACCAATAAATTATTTAGAAAGCTTAAAATTTATTAATTTACTAACGCCAAAATAAGACGGCGTTTAATGGTTGTTTCATTACTATAAAGTGCAATTTAGCTGTTTTAATTTCAGAGAAAATGGACATTTATACCAGAGAATGTTACTGGCAGAAAAAGCTGCTCAGAGCAAAACTATAGAAAACTTGAACTTAATTCATGTATATATAAAATCAAACATTTAATTTGATCACACATAAGCTGTTTTAATAAAGCAATTTGTGGAACAGAACTACCACTAAAAGATAAGCTGGTTTGCCCACTCCCCCCCCCCCCCCCCCCCAAAATGTACAGGAGTTAAGATCCGCAGAAATATGCAGCACCATTTTGACATATAAAGCATTGGCCACGATAGAACACATCTATAAATTTGCGATAAACAAATACGAGTAAATAAACTCGAATTGAAAATTTTGGGCAGTTGTAATTTTAGTCTCGGATTAGTTGAATGGGTTATAAAGTTCAAAAGGGGGAAGAAATGTGAGCCAATGTTTCTGAAAATAAAGGTATAGGCATTGTAAACAATAACCCAATGTAAGACGATAGGTGTTATAGTAATTAGAGAAACATGGACATGCAATGTTGCGGTTCATTTTGTAGACGTCTCGATTTCTCTTTGGCTTTCCAACACTTTCCTTAGCTCCAGCAATTGTCTTTTACTGCTGTCAGAACAGTGCAATTTTCCTTTTTATTGCAACGCGAGTCTGTTCGAAGTTCTTTTGTTGACTAGTCAGGTCCGTTGGCGGACAATAAAAACACATCTGTGGTTGCTACGTTTCCCCATGTTCCATTCATAATTCTAAACAATTTTTGTTTTTGTGTGAAACATTCGTGTTTCTTTCTTTTGTTAGACTTCCGGGGCAGATTTTATCTAATAACTCGTTTTTAGGGGCGCTAAAGTGACGCATTATTCAGTAAATTCTTGTTTTACTTATTGATTGGAAGGTTTCTTTTTTTTTCTTCGTGATATATGGTAGATTCACCTGGCAAAAAGCGTAAACTTAGGAGATTCAGTGTCTTGTCATTTTTTGTTGGGGGGGGGGGGGGCCTCGGGATTTCTACATAGTTTGAAGTACATGCTTGAATAAGCAGGAAACTGGAAGGGTAGAATATGACCGAACAAAATTAATGACGTAGCCGAGATCCATACTACGGATGTTTCGGAGCCTCCAATCGCTTTAACCAGTGGACGGACTACCATGGCAATATGCCAGTGTACCGTATCGCCAATGGACTCGCATGATTCCTGGTAAACCACAAGATGTAAAAGTCGTGGAATAAGTAGGGAAGGAATTTAGTTCTACCCAAAAATTCGATATGGGAATTTCACCGAAAATTGGATCTCCTGAATCTAAGAACAGTTTTAGAAAACTGTATATCCGTGCAGTATAACTTAAAACGAAAAGTCGGATAAAGACTAAACTTGGTATTTAGCTTCTTCCAAGGATGCGACGCAGATTTTCAACAAAATCTCCACACCCCAGATTACCCTTTAAATACAAATTTCATAACTTCGGTTGTATTGAAAATGAAATAACTTGGACTTAAAGTATGATTCAAGATATTTTTATGACTTTGAATGTACAGCTTACACTTTATCTTAGTCTTTGTTCTAAATAGCGTTTGCGTATCTGGTAAGTTGTAAGAGATAGAATCTTACTTTACAAATAAAAATAAAAGTAGATATCGCTAATAGATTTGTGTGAACATCTGCGAAATATTCCTTATTCAAATTTTCTAGTAATTTGAATGGAAGGCCCTTATTCATTTATCTCTTGACCATATTCGGAAGGACATCATAGCGACGATCTTTTAAAAGATCGCACTATTGTTTGAAGCCTACTGTATTTCACATTCCCCTCTCACCTACAAGAACATTAGCAATAAGAAAATTTCTGCAAATGTTTATTTACTTCATGTTAATCGAGAAGTTTGTATAAGAGTAGAGAAAGTCATGTGAATGATTAGATTGAGCTTCTCATAACTTGCATTTCCTATGGATATCGACATGAAACTTTTGCGTGGAATACAAAACGTAGTCTTCTGCTTGCTGCATATAGATGCAGCTTCTGTAAGAGTACTCGGCCGTTGGTGAACTGGTTTGGGCAAGTGGTGTTCACCTCAACGGTGGCAGCCAGCGAGTGACTCAGAGGCACACCAGCTTAACCTTGAGGTCTGCTGTTTGTTGATTAGATTTGTTGTACTGGTGCACCGCTGATTTGTGCCCTTAATTGTTCACTTGACCAAGATGACTCATGCTGGCCAGTTTGTTATTGCGGATAATTAACGGTGGTGGTAGCGCCATAAATATCATGGAAACTCTCCATTGTGTGTAGGTGTGGACCATCTCAATTGCATCTGACGACTGCTAGACGTTTTATTTGCTACAACTATGCACTTAGAGCAGCTAGAACCACGTAGTTGGTCGGTCGAACTTGGAATTTAAGTTAAACTTGCAAGGATGAAGATACCTTACCCAAAGCTACCTTTACGAGAAGAAACATGTCTAACACTTTTGTGGTGCGAATTTTTTGCGATTTGAATTTTTAAATACCTTTAGCGTCTTCAGTTGAACGCATGCCTTTTTTTCTTGTTAAAAGAACAGAATTTCAAACTCTTCACATAGCTGCTTGCTTAGATAAGACCATAGGCTTCTATGCTCTTGTCACTTACAACGAAACGGTTAAATGGACATGCGTTTCTAATGGTTAGTTAATAAAAATAAAGGTAGCTACTTTTGCGATACATCGGATACTATACGGAATTTTATTTTTCGAACATCGTTTCTGAAGCGCATGTTAAGAACAAAGGTATTACGCATTTTTTTAATATACATTATATAATATATATGTATATATGTATATAGATATGAATTTTTCTTTCCTTTATTTAACCGTTTTTAATTGTTTATTTTCGTATCTGTTTTCTGTAGTTTCATACACATAAACACCCATGCCCAAGGCGACACTCGAACCCGCGACCCTCTACGCGATGGAACGCTAGAGACATACGCTCTAACGACCATGGCTACGAGGGTCGGCATACGTTCGGACAAACGTGAATGTAGCTTCCCAAAGTAAATGTTGGTCCTGATCCGCAGAGGGGAAAAAATCATTTTAACGGTGATGTATTGTTTACCACATCAAAGAAAGCTCCCGGAGAATGAGACGTAGGAGGGTTGGAAAAGCTTGTAACACCTTGCCTCGACTTTTTTGATACTCGAGTCAGTTCAGTTAGTCCATTCATCAACATACTAACGCGTTCTACTTTTATGAATAAATCTTCTCGGTTTTAGTGTACTGAATGAATAGGGCGCATGTTTGCTTAACGTTTCTACTGCTTGTGTATAATGCGTCCTTGTCCCACCGTGTAAGGGTGACACATTCCTCTCGTGGACTTTCTTTGCATTGGCAAACAGTACATAAATTGCTAGCAAATAATGGCCGCTGGTGTGCCCAAATTTCGTCCCTCAAAAGTAGTTTTACATACCCATAAATCTACAGGCATAGATCTGTCCCTTTAAGCTGATTTAAAAAGCATACGATATGGGTCGAACACTGCAATTTATTTACATGACCTTGAATGTCACCAGTAAGGCTCGGAAGTTGAGGAAAAACTTTCGGTTACCGAGTGTCCTTCCCCCCCCCCCTTTTTTCGATACATTTATTTCTATTAACGATTTTTCAGCTGTTTCGTTCAAGTAGATCAATACTGCTTCCCAATTGAAAAATACAATGATTCGGACAAACTAGCAATCTAAACAATGAAGGTTACGTCATTTTATTCAGTGTTTTACTCATTAAGCTGCATACCACCAGAACTTCATTTTTAAAGGAAAATACGTTTCACCATATTTTTAACTGCTATGGTGAGATTAAGGTGTAACTGCAGATATTTGTATTTGTAATTCAAAGTGTAATGCACATCAAATTAAATATTTAACTTTTTGCAGACTTAGTTAGGAGTAGTATATATTCAGGTTAGTGGCTCCAAGTACGTATAGGACACTTAGGCCATTTCTATTGACTTACTCCTGAGCGTAGGAGGGTGGTTGTGATGGGCAAAGCAGAATCGGTGTTCCTTGCGCTAACAAATATCTAGACCACTCGCAAGAAAGTAATAAATGGAGAAATTGGTCACGGTTCTTACGTCCCCAAATATTCCTGATCTACAAACGTGTAGCTTTATAAAAGAAAAAAAAACGTTAACACATTTAATTATGGATTTAATGTTTAACTTTGCAGTGTACTCTTTCCATGACTACGATAAATGAATGAATGTCGGCAATATCTCGAATATGATTAATTACCCAAATTGTTTTAAGGAAATCTGGATTTATTCCTGTAATATTCTCATTTACCAGTTTTACACATTTCGTTAGCGAAAAATAGTTCGCAAACTGTGCTCACGACGTGCCTTAATATACTATTCTAAATCTATTAAAGGACATTAAGTTTCAGAGTCCATTGCATATAATACAGAAGACTTAAAACACGTTAACGTGTACTTTATCAGATTTCCGGTAAAATTGAGATATTGAATATTTTGGTTGGAACAACTTTCTGTACATAACATAGTTATGGAATAGGGGAAGTTGTAAAAAAGTGTGTGTGGGGGTGGGGGTAGGGGGTGGGGTGGTGTGGGGGGGGGTGTTGTGTGTGTGGTTTTTTCTCTACTTGAAAGTTGCAGAAATTGTGCAAAAGTTTGGATGTAAGTATGAATTCGGTATTTGAGAATTTGAAGTACACCTGCATAAAACGTATTTGTATTGATTTTTAGCTGAGCATTCTTTATATAGAAACTTTTATGGCGAGTGCATTATTTCTACCTTGGGTAACGAAATAAAGAACCATTGATTTGTTCTGGAATAAACATAAGGACACCCATCTGTCAAAATTGGTCAAGGTGCGAAATGACTTTTTTGCCTAATTAGTTATCCTTGTACTTCGGTTTCCCATTTTTTTAATGCCATGCGGCCCTGTGAACTGTCAGTGTGTTAAGTGACTGTCATGCTTTAGATCAACTACTTCGGTGATTTTCTCCCTTTAATTAAAAGCGCTTTTCAAAATATAAATTACTCCACACGATGCAGTTTTGGAAATAGAAGCTTGAAAATTTTTGTTCGGATAAAAACAGTACCAAAGGAAATTGGTTTTGTCACCAGTTTGTGCTATTAATAAAGATCATTTCATAAGTAAACATCAAAAATTAATAAAATGAATATTGAATACTTTTTATCCTAAACCAAGAGTCGGATTAAAATTCCATCTTAAATTCACTAATGTATTTATGGCTAACTTAAGCATTATTTTTCTCAAAACGAAAATTGCATCATGCGGAAGTATTAAATGACAAAACGCTATAAATATAATCACAAAAACTGTTTTGAACAAAGTCCTTAAAAAGCTTATACCAAAGTACGAACGTAGTAGTCACTTTATACACTGCTCTCCCACTCAAAACCACTTAGAGGCCCATTCTCATGTTCCCCATATGGTCATAACCTTCAGAGATTATATCATCAAAGCGATGACTGGACCTATTTCTGAGGCGGAGGCACCCAGAGGACACAGTCCGTTATCTCTGATCCCAAGGTGAGGATGATTCCGGTGGAATGAGAACCTATAACTTTACCGTGGATTCGACGATGGAACTTGAGATACTTCGCATGAGCGGGTGAAAGTATGGATAGGTTCATCTTAAAATTGTCGCCTTGACTTCGGAATTGAGCCGCGGACCCTCAGCAAAACTCGCAAACAAAACCCCAGCAGTATGAAGTATGGGGCTAGTATCAAAGAGTGGTAAATATTGATTACAGACCAACCCCATGTTTCTGTTTGGGCAATATTTTTGCTCTTAATTATACATACGTAGGGGTTTGCTATTGTGAAGTTTTATTGTAAAGTCTTTTGTGTAGGAGTATTGTATTAGCTTAGATAAATGTGCAGTTGGAGAAAATAGTATCTGGTAAAGCCACAGACCCTTCAATCGAATTTTGTACACCACTGAGAAACCACGCATTTTATGACAAATGACATGTATGCTTCATCCTGATGAAGTACAGCAGTGAACATGTGCTTAGAAAAACCTTGATATAAAAGAAGTCGGCTGTTGTAAACTTCATGCAACTGGTGTCCTGAAGCACAGGTGCAACGTCAACCGTCAGTGTGAAATTTATGGTCTTTTGTTAGCTTTTAGGGTAACATTGAAAATGTTGCACAAGTAAAATGTCTTTCTACACGTGTTGTATTCAAGTAGACTGCCTCCTTTCTTCAGCCAACTTATCCTCTATCCTTCCTAGTGCCTGGAAGTGGTACTTCTATATGTATATAGTTATACAAAGAAAAACTCAAATAAACCAATATAGATCCAGTGTTTAACTTAACAGAAACTGACTAATATGGCCGGGGGGGGGGGGGGGATTTGGTGTTACATTCATGTGTTGCCCTAACTAAATCTTTATTTTTCTGTCCACTTCGACAGGACTTAAAGTGATAGGTAGTGAATATATAGATATATAAAAAAATTGGATATTTCGAAAATAGTTTATGCCTCGAAAAATTATTTGAGTAGACTATTGTAATGACTGCATTTTGTTGCGTTTTGGTCTATCACTTAACGTTTACCAGATATATCCAAGATAATACAAATTCCTTGCGAATGAAATGGACCTTGAGAATTGTAGGTATGGATTTTTTTGTTAAAATTCTTAATTATGGAACTTTAATGAAAATTGTTAGGAATTATAGATGAAATAAATTCCAAAAAAATTTTGCGTTTTCCATACAATGGGGATTTTAAGTCTTCCGGAAGACACGGAGCTTCAATGCCAAGTTTCCTATTTTCTCGAATTTTCCTTTGAGTTAATGCTGTTCCCACGCATGCGCACTTACCTTTTAAAATAAACCTCAGGAGGTGCATTTCAAAGAAAATCTTGGCATAAGATGTTCAGATGAAATGCAATCTTTTCTACCGTGTTCTATACATGGTAGATACAATAAGTATTTCTATAAAGTTAAGGCGTGAAGTTAAATATCAATATTAGTATTGAGTTTTCGTTTAGTTGCGCTGTATTTACGCGCGGTGTATTTCAAATATGCCTTTTAATTCACGGCCCTTAAAGCATGTATTTGCGATATCCCAATATGGATATCTGTCTAGTAGGTGTTGGGAAAAGAATACCTTAAACTTCTTGAACATTTCTCTTCGATTTGCTGTTCATGACAATTTATCTAAATCATACCTCAACTTGCATTTACCATTTACTGGAAAGTGAGATAATTGTATACGTTATGAGATCCAATAGGATATCACTCGTAAGACGAACATTAAAGTAACCTTGGTAGACATGAGTTTTGGCGGCCTCGCAAAGAAAAAACGCAGAGCGTGAATAACTTCTCAAATCAGAAGCAGTTTACCTCCATAAAAAGCAGAACGCAACAGAAGAAATAATTGGCATTCTGGAGCTCGCAGTGATGGGAGAAACTTGCTAAAAATAGATTGATTTTCATCTTCGTGAGGCTGTGCAAAGGAAAGTGGCCGAACTAAAATAACTCTTGTTTAAATTGTATTACCTTGGGGCCAGACAGGAGAAAATGGGTACGTTCAATGCCTGTGGGTACCGGGTTCAATTATTAAGTGTATTGTTAACAGAAACGTGTTAGTTTCCACATACACAAACCGAACGTTGTAAGATTAGCTTTTTAAAATTTGCTTAAACTGAGGTGAATTCATTTCACTGCACCGGTCTTCAAAAATTTATAGCGTATGCCCCACTTCACTCTTACTGGAGCCTTTATAGTCTTTGCTGACTCTTATAATGGATGGAAAAATCCCATATTTTTACTGAAAGGAAGTAAAACATAAGCGGAGCGCCCGATCTTTAAATTGCCTCCCTTCGCCAATGACTTTCCAAGTTCTCAAAATCTTAACTTCTGCTGACAGAACAATTGAGTAATTTTTACTTTCTCTACTCCGTACTTACGTACCAAGTAGGGAAGTATTCTCTCTCTCTCTCTCTCTCTCTCTCTCTCTCTCTCTCTCTCTCTCTCTCTCTCTCTCTCTCTCTCTCTCTCTCTCTCTCTCTCTCTCTCTCTCTCTCTCTCTCTCTCTCTCTCTCTCTCTCTCTCACACACACACACACAGGCGCGCGCGGTTTTTTCACCAGTAATACCTGTTTTTGACGTCCCTGGAAAACATTGAAAACCCTTGACGTTGTGTGGATATTGGCACGTGCATGCTGGCAGCTAAATCAAAAAGTCTGCTACATTTGTAGTTGTAGGTATATCAAAATTGATGCCAGTCCCTCCCCTCCTAATTTATTAGGATTAGAACATAAAAATTGCACAAGCAAATAAAGTATCATTCGAGTCGAATATGAACAATCCTAAATAAAACTTTCCGCAGGAAACTTCAAAATTTTTTGATTTCTTGAAAGGCTTTCAACGATTTTGATTAAGATACCGTAAGATAGTCATTATAAAGGAGCTCTATTTTTAATTTTCTGGGAATAAACAGATCCTTTTCATTCTGTATAATTTTTGTGCAATTGCTAAAACAAATAAGTTCACCTACACAAAAATTGAACTGATTAATTTATTCTAATAAAAAATGTGGCACTAAAATATTCTGGAGATACTTGTAACGACTTGGTGTTGCTGAAAGCAAGTTGTGGAGGAAAAGATGAACCTCGTTGAAGATCTAGTTGCTGGATTCTAGTAGTTCCACGGCTGCTCTGGTATTCGCATTTAAGCTCTTATTTTCAGGGGCGGTCTCAGATGGGAAGTGATAATTTAGTTATAAATAAAATGGTAGTTCCTCCTTTCTTATATAAAATGGGTATTTTAATTAAAATGAAACTTTTTCAACTATTAGTTACTTTTCAATGCTTTATATACATTGACAGTATAATACTAGCTCGTGCAATCATTTACAACCTTCCACTTTCCAATGCAAGCACCAACTCTGCAAAAACACGCAAAACACCTTCATAATTTCACGTCCATTTGCAGAAGACAAAATGGCTTCAAATCCCTCAGCTTTTATTGTCCTGCCGTTGCCATAACGACAACTAAACATCTTTCAACTGTTCTACATTACATCGCCATTCTTTTTAAATTTTTCATAACGCAATTTAAATATTAAAATAATTCTTTTACTAATTTTAATTAAAAAATAAACTTAAAATAACTACTTAAACCGTTTCATACTTCGTTGTGTTCTAACATTGGATATGCTTAGTGATCTTATGAATAATAGATCATTTCTCTTGACGGTCTTAGACTATTACTCCTTCCAAAAAGCATATTAACTTGGACCTGGTAGAGCATAATCTACACGCGATCACCAGCTTCCCGTTAGTTTCAATGTTAATTTTCTTTGTGAAAACTATAGGTTTTTTAATAGTTTCGTAACCAAAGTGACGCCAGTAAGAGTAAAATTTCACCTATTGTAATTTTACAAAAATTAATCTACCATTCCGACCGGTTTTTGCTCCAGGCTTAGATCTTGTAAGACTCGGCTAGAGGTTAAGGAAGTCGGATTTAACTGGAGTTAGTGGATTTTTCATCCATTATTAGAAATAGCTGAGGTTTACGAAGTAATACATATAAATAGGGTTCTCCGTAAAGAATCCTAATAGTGTTTACTTTCATGAAGTACAGGAAGAGGCAGTTAAATAACACTAATTTGTCGTTCCATTTTTAAAAAGCTGATCCACGAAATTCCTTTATGTTCAGCTAGTACCTAATATACATATTATAAACGAAATACTATAAAACAGTTGTATCTCGTTGAAACGTTTTGTCAAATCTCTCGTTCCATTAGACATGAAGTGTCGGTATTTATGATCATGTGAACCTTGTATACAGATTATGTCGGTACGTAATGCTGGTATGTTTACTGTTAGTGCTGGTGCTCGTGCAGTTGCACAACTCCCACTTTCAGGGACGTCAACATGAAGACGAGGAGGGTGTTGCTTCTCAACATGCAAATGAGGAATAAAATCGAAGGTGAAGACAGTCTTTGACCCACATTGAAACCCTGTCCAGTATCGTAATTACTATTGTCCATTGCCAGCTAAACAGGTTCCCCAAAAATACTCTACTCCTTAGCAATACATGTCGATATTTATTTTAAAATACCCTTGGAATAGCAACAAGAAAAACTGCTTACTTCTGTAGAAGTATATTGAAAAACTTTTTTTAAAAATATTTTACATAAATTTAGAAATAGGTGGGGAGTGTTTGTCTGATATCTTCAGATACATAATGGGGTTACGGTTTTCTATTCGTTATTTTGAGAACCCAAGATATCTAAGGAATAAAACTCCGGAGAACATTAGTCGCCCAAATTATGTTATCCACTCCTCTACAAATTATTCCTGAGTCCTCCAGCGTTACGACATAGCGGACGATGAATGAAGTGGGTGAAATGAGCCCAGGTTCTGTAGAGCTTAGCTACCAGATATTCATATTTCAGGATAAGGGAAAACCCTGGAAGAAACATTTAATCAGGTGCACATTTTTAAAGATCTATAAGACTTTTCTTTTCAGCTAACCAGTTATGCCAGATTCCTTCATATTGTCGACTTTAGACTGTTGACTGAAAATTAAATATGCAGATATGTTAACTGTTTTACACATCTTAAATGTCATGCATATGGTACAACCTAAGATCAAGAAAATAAAACATGAATCACCAGTTCCATCCATGGGAACTACTAAATATTTTATTTTACTATGCTTTGCAATTGCATACGCGCGCATATTCACACGCACACTCGCACGTACCTTTTAAACAATTTCTTTCGAAATTGACGTCCAGAGAATTAAAAGGACAGATGTAAAATCTGGCTATTTAGTCATAATGAAATCTTTAATGAAATAAAAACGATTTCCTTGCCCAGCGTGTGATAATCTTTTTGTCCAAAATGTGACGTGAAAATCTTGCAGAAATTAGAGTGAAAATTTTATCTAGCCCTAACATTTCTCCCAATGCATTCGTTAGTATTCTTATCTATAATGTATTGTGCGTAAATGTCTTACTTGTAGCCCAAAATGTAACTTTCGCTCTGAAACTTTCTACTTTACATTCAGAAAGTTCACTTGACTGAAACTTTTAAGCTAACGATCTTCTGTAAGAAATTGTAAAACTCTCAATATAGGCAGTGTTTTCTCCCCTAAATTTCCAATAATGTGACGTATGCGAATTATAGAAGTGCTAAAGACTTAAATTGTGTAATATACATAATACATTGTACTTATTCTAGTCCTGGAAAAAATATAAATTGTGAAATTACCTCATAATGAAACGTAGCCATAATAGAGCCTTTTATGTTGGCAGAAGGCCGTGTCGTGGCTGAGTAGTTAGATCGCTTGGCTCTAAGCAAGGCGGCCCGGGTTTGATCGCAGGCGACAGTAAGGTGAGATTTGTGGTGAACACGGCTTTGAGGGGATGGTTTTCTCCATCTCATTCCAACGGTACTCCCATCTTGTGTATCATTGTCACCGTCTGCGGGCGTTAAACACTGTACACACACGTTGGAAGTGATCTCTCTTAGTAACCACTTTGTTCTTGATATAATTCTACCCACTGAATTGAAAACATACTTTACCTTCCGCAAAATATGTTAAAGATGCCTAAGGATATCCGTTAAGACCACGAGGTTTAGTGCAAAAAAGAAAACGTAGTAAATTAATGAAGCTTTCCTTATAAATGTCGTTAACTGTCACATTCAGCACATATGCAAGAGTTCACTCAATTGAGGTATTTTAAGCTTTTCACTGGATTTGTGTATAAGGAAGCCTTTTAAATTATCCCTTTTGTTGGCATCGGTTGTAACATTAATTATTCTATATACCTGAACCGCTTTAAAATTATTATACAGAACTGATATCAGCTGGGTGGAGTCAAAGGTTGGTGAAGGTGGTAACACTTGATAATCTGGGTAAATATAATGCACGTTTAAGTCTAAAGATACATAAAGATCTGGTGGCTCCGGAATTTTGAAAGTAAGGTGTATGTTGCAGCAAATTGAGCATTTCTTCAAAAAAAAAAAAAAGTTGTTTTCATGCGATGAATATGCTGTATGCAAATGAACTGAATGCAGAGAGCAAAAACAGTTGGAGGAATCTCCCTAATTCCGTGTAGATGGAATATTTAAAGTAAACTAAGGTATTAAGGAGGAGGACAAGAATTCAAAGCTTATTTGACAATTTGTGTAGCATCAGACCTTAACAACTTCCTTCACGCTTCAGAGAGCTAGAACAATGTCCCCCAAAACAATGGGCTGATTGAAAAGTAATTCCTGTGGTTCCGTCACATTGTGATCACTCCTTCGTCATACTTAAGTCCACGTGAAACGCATCAAAATAACAAACTTAGAGCGTAACTTCGTTACCGTCATGAAAATACAATTGTAGCTAACAAAGTGTAAACTATTACAAAGAACTTGAGGAAAACCCATCCCCCATATACAATGCGATCCAAATAAATTTGAATCATGTCAATAGGTCATAACTTTTGAACCAATAATAGGGCACGTGCAACTTTGGGATACAATATACAATTGGGAGATTACATGACACTATTTATATCTCAGAAAATGTTGGAAGTATCCTCCACCAGCATCTATACATGTGTGCACTCGTCTCACCATATTCTCTGAAGTTTTAAGTCGAGTATCCTCGACAATTTTACTTATTTCGGTTCGAATTGATTCCTTGAACATCAATTATCCGTGGCCTATTCTTGTACACTATTTTTAGATACCCCCACAAGAAAAAATCCGGCGAGGTTAGGTCAAAAACAGGTTAAAGTTCCTGGCGTCAATTAGATGTATGGTACGTTGCTCCATCTTGCTGGAAATAACCATCTCAATTCGATATTATCCAGCTGCTCCACAAATGTCTTGAAGATACCTATATAAACTTAGTGTCTTATAGTCGTATTATGTATAAATGCTGGTGGACACTTCCAACGTTTTCTCAGATGTAAATAGTTTAAGGTAATCTCCCAATTGTATATGGTATTCTTCCAAATTTGCACCTGTGTACTATTATTGGTTCAAAAGCTATGGCTTATTGAAATGGTTCAGGTTTATTAGATCGCACTATAGTAGCTACAAGAATATTTTTTTTTACAAAGGGGAAAGGTAGAGTGGTTTTACATTCGTGTTTTAGTTACATTTTCTTGCAACATTTTAGAAAGAAACGGCGTGCACACCCGCGCAAAAGTTAGCAAGTGAGATTCAGTTTCCAGTTGATCATGATATCCTGATATGGATATATCATGATATCCATACCTCATATCTACGCATTTTGTATCGCTCTGCTCTGAGCCACTTTTTGAATGCAAATAAATTAGGATAATCTGCATTCAGGCAATAATGGTAGAAAGCCATTATCAACTGCAGTGTTGTCTTTCTTAATATTCCAGGATAGAATTACTGACGCCCTGCTTCCAACCAGCACGCCGATTTTATGTTTAGTCCATTTCCAGATCTCAGACGTTTTTGCAGGTGGTAATTCTGTGTATCTGCGTGTTCACTTTTCCACAACGTTTTACACCATGGGACTGTTTGCTAAATTGTTTACATTTCTTTTAATTCAAAAAGCAGTAAGTAGTTTGGGGGTGAGGATGTACTTCTATGACACTGTTTCGAAACACTTGTTACGAACTTGATGTTTAAAACAGGCTCTCTCTCTCCTCTCTCTCTCTCTCTCTCTCTCTCTCTCTCTCTCTCTCTCTCTCTCTCTCTCTCTCTCTCTCTCTCTCTCTCTCTCTCTCTCTCTCTCTCTCTCTCTCTCTCTCTCTCTCTCTCTCTCTCTCTCTCTCTCTCTCTCTCTCTCTCTCTCTCTCTCTCTCTCTCTCTCTCTCTCTCTCTCTCTCTCTCTCTCTCTCTCTCTCTCTCTCTCTCACACACACACACACACACACACACACACACTCTCTCTCTCTCTCTCTCTCTCTCTCTCTCTCTCACACACACACTCTCTCTCTTTCGCAAGATCATATAACTGTTTCAGAAACGAAAGGATAAGGAATGTCTAAGGTAGAAACTTCAAACCTGATTCACTATATTCTTGCTTTGTTGCCGTTTCTATCTTTAGAATACCACGGTCGTAATTGGGGGTAGGTATTACCGAGTCACAAATTAAATTTAATGCTTCATAAAAATGCAGCAAAGATACTGTAACGAGTCTAATAAATACTTAATTTAATATTTGAACAAACACAATGCTTTATTAGCTCATAGTATACTAAGATGAAAAACAAATATAGGTTTCAATTAAAGTAATGAAGAATCTTAAAATAAAAATGCCTGAACTCTGAACTACAATAGTATATTCTATCTTGCCGTTAAAATAATTTTTCTGCTTTAATTTAACTATTAGAATTGTTTAAATTAGAGAAATTCTTTTTGAGTCTCTGATATAGATACATGTAATACAAGAATTGGAGAAGAAATTTAGGAAGACAAACGTTCCAGGCTGAAGTTCAGGTTATCTCCCACCATTTGCTATAGGAATGAGCAATACTTCAAAAGCCTATCAGGGAGGACTGTCCTGGCGGAATTCTAACAGCAGGCTTTCCATTAACAATGTCTTACCTTGTGCTACTGCACAAATAAAGGCAAGCATAGGACAGTTTTAACATTTAAATGTTTAACCTTGAATGTGAAAGCATCTTCCTAATATCTTGGCAAAATTTCATTTGTGCTTTCCGCCCGTATACCCAAGAACTTCATTAAAAGCTGGCATACGTTATGTTTAAAGATAGGAAACTCATTCTTAATATGCTACGTATTAGGAAGTATGCGAACATTTTAAAACTCTAGCAATTACATTAAAGCGTGGCGTATGGCAAATTTTAGTTAGTAAGAAATGTCAAATTAGGAGAAAATGCTGTATATAATTAGAATTTATTTTGTTGTATTTGATATACAAAGATATTTACAAATATGTGCCACTGAGCTAGTGCTGAATCGCGGCAGCACTGAGCTACTCGCTGTCAGTGAGCCATCTGGTCGAAGTCTGGTATGAAGAGGCGGTTAAGGAGCTCCGGAAATTGAGATAGCATGGTAGAAATGCCTATACCTAATATTAAAATTAGGCAGTACCTTTTTATGTTTATAAAAACTTGCACAAAGGAATCGTTCTCCAGTTGATGTGTCAACATATACACGTACCACACCACTAAACTAAATGACCTGAATTATTTTCTTTTGATTTGTGCTAAATTCAAACTGAAAAATACAATAGCATGTCAGAGGAATATCCTGACTCCTATATTACAGATGAAACTTTAGTTAAATAATTCAGGTTTACACAAAGTATTTATTCATAGAAGTTTTATACAACTCCCCTGCATATTTAACTCTAAGTATGCATATATAAAATATTAAATACATATTATGGAAATTTTATATGTATAAATACATATTATAGGAATTATTAGAGCATAAACTACCTGACTAGTTAAGGTTACGTTAATCTGGAACAAATATTTGAATGACAGTATCTCGTCTAAAATAATTCAAATACAAACTCTTCATCGCTACCGAAATGATACAGAAATAAAGATCATATTTTAGTTTTGCTGTTTTCAAAGCTTTCGTTTTGATAAAGTAACAGTTTACGTCTAATTAACTGTGTAGCTGGAAGACTCATGAAATAGGAGGCCGACGTAATGTGGGCAGAAACATTTATCAAAGAAATACAAAGAGCAAAGTGTTATGCAAGTCACGACACCCTTGAAATGACCTCTGGTTTGGGGAGTAGCCGTCCGGCTAGCTCTTTACAGAACAATATTGTTAACATCGTGCATCAGATAACAGACTTGGCTTTGTTGAACTCGAGGATGCGCCTGGCATTAAGATGTTTCAGGGAGGAGCAGTGCAAACTGAGTAGACTATTGTAACAATCCACGACGGGGTGGCTGTAAAGTGACTTTTACCTTATACTTGTCCATACAAAATATTAACCAGCTGTTAAATTTTTTGTTCGTTTTAATGTGGTAATATAAAACGCTTTTTGGACCTTACGGTTTATCACATCGCATCCAAAATTTTCGTTTGAGCTTGGTATAAGACTTAAATTCTTGTGCAGCCATTTTTAAATTTTAATTAGTTTAAGAAAAAACCTGTCAAATTTATCAAATTTTATGTGCTTAATAGTGAAGGATGTGTGATTAATCATCACCACAGCACAGCTGCCTCCTGTATAATCCAGAAAATTATATGAAAAATTCCCAACAGCAAACTCAAAACAAACATTTTGAGCACACCTGCGATTTCACTCCACCTCCTGTTGAGATGTAAACTTCCCATCTTATTTCACTCCGCCAACACGTGGCCATATAACTCCTATCCTATCAACGTGCTCGAACCTCATCAAATGTAGGGGATATGGTACGGAGGGCCAAACTTGGTCTATTGTATCTATGCCCCAAGAGGAGCACTTCCGGGAGGAAGAATGAGTCGACAGGAGACAGGACAGTCGTATCAACGAGCCAGGACATTAGAGGACAGTCTCCCTACACTTCTTCAGTTGGAAACTCCCCGGCAGGCCAGTACAACCCGCATCCTACCCTACTGTGGTCTGGAAAGGGCCCCACCAGAACGGGTTCGGAGATCGGAGACCGTCCTACCTGAGGAAGAAGTTTTACCAAGAGCATATCATCCTGCCATGCAACGCCGAGATACCCTCCGACACTTCTTGCTTGAAAGACCACCAGATGAGCGAAATGTTGGAGATGAAATGGGGAGACAGGAAATTCGGCTGATGTACTTAAACTACCCAGCATTCACCTGGCGACCTGGGAACGCCCCTCCCCAGAAAACCTATGGGTCAGGTAGGTCGGCCACGGGAATCGAACTCAGACCTCATTTCGTTATATAATGAAGGGAGACGCCTCTCACACTGATATACATTCATAGGTATTATGGAAGGGATGAAGTGGAAGCAACCATACAGGCTATAAAATCCATGCCAACAGGTCGGAGGTCCGTCCGTCCATTACTGAAGTTGTCCAGACAGCGACAAGCAGCCCCCTTAACCAAAGAATTCTTTTTCAATTGAGCAGCAATCTGTTAAGACACTCCCATCACGGAATGCAGAAGTACAGGCGAATCACGAGAAGAAAAATAATGAAAGACAAATGAGAGAAAGGAATTGTTGGTCGCGTAAATTACTTAAATCCTAAAAAAACACTATTACTCTTAATGTGACGGATAATCACGTCAAGTGTTTCTAGAGCCACCAAATGTGCCGATCTGGATCAAATCGTTTTAATCAGTGTTGGAGGGGAGCGCAGCGTTATCATCGTATGGGTAAAGCGTCGAAATATATTCGAGACTTAGATACTGCATTTACATGTGAATAAGTCCAGAAATTGTGCTTCTTAAAATTGTGCACCTTCAAGCAGCCAAATGTGAGAAATGCGTTATTTAAAATAAGTTGCGAGAAGCTTCGCATTTAATTAAATGAAATGACTTCCAAGCAACATAGATTATTTTTGTTAAAGATCACTCTTGCTCCAAGCTGTCACTTACATTTAATTTATATTTTTTATAATTTTCTGAAAAATAAATGCAAGTTTGAGTAAGTGAAAGTAACTTTATGGAAATAGCCCGAAGTTGTCGTAATCGTAGGACTTGCACAAAATGTATAATCTAATTAAAACAAAACGTTCCTGCTCAAAAAAATTCTCGACCTGTTGTTGCAATATTTAACGTGCTAAGCCGCCATTCTTTAGTTTCTCTGGTGTATTTCAAATAGTAAGGAATTTCAAAGGCAGTATATATTCAGCTTCATTTCACAATAACTTCGTCCTCAGTATCTCAGCGAAATAAGTAATTATGCTATTTCTGCAAAAGTTTCTTGATCAGCACGATACTTTAATTGTGGATAGTGAAAGTCGTTAATGTGACCTCTTGATTTAAAAGATCCCTGTTAGATGCTTCACATTTTTCCTATGTGAAAACGGACAAAAATTAACTCCATAGCATGAAGCAGCTTTCTTAGCATGTATGTCGTCAAGAACTTCTGACAGTGAGTTTTGACACAAAGGGGAAGTTGGATAATGAAGACAGGATCTAACGAAGCTAGTGTAGTAATTAAGAGAAAAAAGTGGATAATTAAAGTACAAAGCAGCTGGGGAAACCAGTAGTAGAATTAAATACCGAGATAGCGGGTTTTAGGTAGTGCAGGTCTATTGAAAGCTTAGTCACGTCCAGTTAAAGCACGAGTGTTTGCTGTCAAGGCTGGCATCGTTTGGAAACTGTGACATCCTTGGATAAATATTGACACCTCACAGTTCCAGGCGAAAAAAGATGGTCATAACCTTGTCCAAATTGCTGCACATCTGTACACCTGAATATTCCAGCTAGTAACAATAAGTAAAGCGACTATTGTATTCCAACCAAAATGACATCGAAATTATCATTTGAGATTCCTGAATCCGCAAGATCCTTAAATATTAAATTGAGAGTCCCATGCTTCTTCCACGAAGAATTTCAACAAAGTTTCCGCATACCATATTGCTAAATAATAATTCCATATGATTTTCTGTCTAAAAATCTGAATCTGAATTTAAATTGTCTTTATTCGGAGTATGTTGGAATACATGAAAAAGTGGAACTCTTTAAACTTTTCATTTCAATAAAATTTCAGAGATGTAATTTAATTTTTCCTGCATTTTACCACATTTTTAATACGAACTCGTTCATTGTTTCTCTGGATGTAAGAGTATGGACTGTCAAGCCATAATACAGCTACTCAGTGTTTATTTGGCTGTCTTTACCCACGTGTAATGTGTAACATAGTTTTTGTATTAACGATTAACGTAATGTGAAACAATTTATTAAGCTAACTTGTTTAACAATCTAAAGCGAATGAAATCATAAGTTTTAAGAGTATCTTGTCTTTTTATATATCTAGTGCTTAGATACCTAAAGAGGAATCGTATTGAATCCCAAATTTGAATTTTGGAAATTTATCTAAAATACATTTTAGGATATCTAAATAGTCCAAAGATTTAAATCTTGCTGTAAACAGTAAAACTAAAATATGAGGTGAATGAAACGTTAATTTGAGTATATTTTATGTAACGCTTATCCAAAATGTTTCAGCGTTAAATGCTGAGAATCCTTTCTCTTGCTACTTTCCATGTTTCCTATTTCCCTATATCTCCGTCAAGCCAACACGATTCTCTCTGTACAACCTTATTCTATTCTTTTCTTCGGGTTAAAATATTTGATATTTTAGCTAAATATTTCTCTTCCTTAATCCTTTTTGCATGATAGGAAATATACCGTTTCGAATAGTAATTGCTTTACTTGTACGAAAAATAGCAACAAAGTGTATGGCATGCTATAATTAAAGCATACCTTCAAATCCTGCTTTGTAGAATTCTTCAGAAATCGAAATACATTTCGATTTTTTAGTTTACGCCCATTGCAATCACTCACCAGGAAAAGTAAGGATATAAGCTATTTTCTAAGCGGGACTTTGTATGTCACAGTGGATTCGGCCATTCTTGCGTGAGGTAACACAAAACATATAAACTACTTTAAAATGTTTAAAATCTATCAAAAATCGAACATTACAATGAGTATTCGATACTATTGTACTAAATTGAACTAAACGCTGGCGTATTTTTTGATGCGAATTCAAGTAGGAAGAGGTGCTCTTACTTCAAATTTTGGACTTATTGCAGAATTTTGGCTTATACAGTGAAATTATATCTAATTTTGAACAATCTCTTACCTTCACATAACTTGTTACTCTTACAATATTTCTTTGTGCTGCATGCTAATGGAATTGAACATTTGTAGAAAGGTTTTATTACCTTATTTCCCTTTAGGTACAATAGAATATCGGATTATGTAGGCTTAAGCGATAGTCTCATCTGAAGTTGATCATTACGATGATTTTGACTTTGATTTGTATGTTTACGTGGCCAAGAATTTAAAAAAGAAATATCTCTGAAGTGGTTAATTGACAAACATTTGATAACTTGTGTGCTTTAACGAGATATCCTATATTATCCTACATTAATTTTCACATTAAAATTAGCCCCACATAACTCGGCATGTGATGTTTAAGAGAAGTCAAGCGAGACCCCACTGTTAAAATCTATAATGTAAATATAGACACAAAACGTTTAAGTATTTAGGAATAGAATTAGATGGAAAATTACTTCTAAACAGCCATATGAAGTAGGTAAGAGAAAATGCAGTAAATGTCGTTATGAAATTAGCGTCCATTGTACAAAAGAGCTATAAAATTCCTTTCACAGCAAGGATATATTAAGAGTTTTGTAATACGAATAAGATATGGCGCAAGTAATGGGCACATAGATTAAGGGTCAAATCCTATGCAAATTTGATTCGAAAAAACTCTTGAGGCAAACACTACTTCGCAGCAGCGGAGCTACAAAAACATTTACTTTGACCCTACTACTTAATAGTAGCGGGAATTTGGCCTATTGATTACATAATTAGATCAAGGAGTGCAACTTACTGGCTAAAGAAGGAAGAATATGGGAATGTTTATAAAATTATGGGGAAAAGATGCAATACTAACAAAAGTGTACTTATTTATTACAGGAATGGCAAGAAGAGTAGAATAATGCACACGTAGAAAGAACAGTACATGATTTATTTCCGGACATTAAAGAGGCTAAAATTGGAACATACAAAACAGAAAACAAAAATTCACTTTGTTACAGGGCATGGTCCATATAATGCATATTTAAAAAGAAAGGAAAGAACTCAGATTTGTGAGTAATGTAACTGTTTAGATTCGCCTAGACAGGTTAGTTTTGAGTACAATAAATATAGTGAACTAGTAGAAGACGGTGGAAGGAAACTTCAAGGAAAATGTTTATGGAACATCTTAAGAGAAGCAGAAAATTATGCATATTTAGAAAATATGTCTCGGATAATATCCGCTAGAGCGTTAGAGGAATGACTCGCGACAAAATACTTCAAGAAAGAAATAGAACATTTCAATCACCGAGAAAAGAATATTTAAGAGATCGTTAGGGAAATAGCACAAAGAGAAACTGAAGATAGATTACCAGACTTGAAGACTTAATTTAGACGTACGACCGATGAATAGAAGACGCCAGTTATGGTTATTGGAAAGAGCAGAAATCACAAAGGAGAATCCCAGGAGTACCAGAGGAGCTATACGGAGAGTATCAGAGCGGACAGATACAAATGATTATGTAGAAGAGGAAAGATGAGAACTCGGATAACTGGAACTGACGAACCAGCTCCATCTACTGATGCCAATACCTTGCGTACCAGTAGAAGGAAGCTTCGGATACCAGTTGAAGAGGAAATTTTAAAATAGTAGGAACATCTTTCGTAGTTATAGCAATTAAGGCTGTAGTAATGTAGATTTGATTTCTATTGTTGAAGTAAAGTAGGACTATTACATACGTTAGATGAGTAGTTTTGTGATGTTACTGGTATCCAGTAACCTGTAGGTTTAATTAGCTCGTTAAGGTAATAAGTAGATTATATCCGCACAATTTGTATGTTTAGTGTAATTTGATTTAAAAAGTGAAGTTTGCATAATAAGGCCTGGCATAGATTCCAGAAACCGGGTTATTAGATACGCAGATTTTATTTTATATCCACGCTTAAGAGTTCACACAAAATTGACGAAACTGTAATCAGTATTACGCAGTACTTTTATCCGTGTTAATGGCATTTTATTTTTCGTGGGGAAATAATATAGCGCCTAAGCTATCGACATATGTTAGGATGAGCAGAATTTCAGAAGAAATTTACTGAACGTTCTTAAACATCTACCTTATACTCCATATTTCTACGAAAATGCTTCTGCCAGTTGAATGACTAAGGAGTTCATTAGAAAGAACGACACTTACATTGCAAATGTTTGTATATGGAGCAAATGTAGTGTTAGGTTATTTGGTAAGCGAAAATTAAATTTTGCAATGGTTGGCTAGAAGCGTTTTTTTTTTTATTTATTTTATCCATCGATCAGCAATTATGCTTTACAGATGTTTGGTATAAGATATATAGGAACAGGACACATAACAATGGAGGTAGCCATGAACGACTTCTCTAACTAAAAATGGAGGATAACTGTAACACAATTGAGAACTTAAAGTCTGATGGTATTAATCACGTGTCTGAGTCATCTGTGCTGGAGACGTCACTCAGGAGAAGATCTTGGGGCAGTCTGCGCTTCAGGCGAGTTGGCTGGCGAGTGCGACAGCCGAGACGGTAGGTAACAGCTCCAGGGACCTCCTGGAGATTGTAAAAGAATGGACGTGCCAGGCGTCGGATGTATTGGTGAACGGGTAGAAGACCAAACTCATGGTGCAGCTGCTGGTTTCGGATGAACCATGGAGCGTTTGTAACTGTGCGAAGCACCCTGTTTTGTAGTACCTGCAGTCGGCGGAGATTAGTCTTACTGGTGCCACCCCAGACTGGAGCTGCATAGGTAAAAATGGGACGGACTAGAGATGTGTAAAGAAGCAGGGAGGATTCATAACCAAGTGAAGTGCGCCTGTTGAGTAGAGGGTACAGTTTTGATAGCCGGGCAAACGTAAGCGTAACAGACCGACAGATGTGGGCGTTCCAAGTAAGTCGAGTGTCCAGTAACACCCCAAGGTATTTCACTGGCACATTGCTTGGTAACCATGAGAGCGGTTCCCCCAGCAGCCGTAGTGAAGGAGGATCCCTATAAGGTCGTAAAGAGAAGATCTTAACCTCTGTCTTGTTAGTATTGAGGGAAATGCGCCAGTGAGAGAACCAATGAGCTAATTGATCTAGGGCAATTTGCAGTTTCTGAATGGCATGAAGAATATTGGCGTGAGAATAATAGAGAGCAGTATCATCTGCGTATAACGCCGTACAAACTGGAGCTATATCAGGAAGATCATAAGTGAATATATTAAAGAGGAGTGGTGCAAGTACTGAACCTTGAGGTACACCTGCTAAAATAGGCCGTCGGGTGGATGTGAAACCAGCAATGCGCACCACAAAGGTTCTATTGGTGAGAAAACTTGCTATGATTTGTATCAGATAATAAGGGAGACCAATGCGATATGCTTTAAGTAGTAGTCCACTGTGCCACACCTTGTCGAATGCCTGGGCGATATCTAGGAATGCTGCTACGGTGTATTGCCTGTTTTCAAAACCTTGAATAATAGACTGCGTGATTCTGAGCAATTGGTGAGTGGTAGCATGCTTCGGGCGAAAGCCAAACTGAAAAGACGGAATTATCTGATTATGAATCAAAAAATGAGAAATACGTTGATGAATAATCTTTTCAAAAAGCTTAGAAAGTGTAGGTAATAAGCTGATTGGTCTGTAACTTGAGGGAAGATTTTTTGGCTTGTTGGGCTTGTGGAAGACTATAATTTCCGCATGTTTCCATGTAGATGGAAAATGACCAATGCGCAGAGCAGCATTGAAGATTGATGATAAATAAGCTAGGGCTTTGTTTGTCAAATTCTTCAGCACAACGTTAGGGATAAGGTCATGACCGGGAGACTTTTTAACGGGAAGACGATGGATAAAGCGGGACAATTCACGTGGAGTAGTGAACGAAATTCTGTTGTGCGCTGTAGGACGAAGTTGGTACTCAAGGAGTTCCCTGTCCACGGAAGAGGGAATATTAGAGTCAAGACAGGTGTTAGGCGTGAATGTACGCTCGTAGTGAGTAGCTAGAGCGTCACACTTGGCAGCAGAGTCACTCAAAAGGGTCCCATCAACCTGAAGAGGTGGAATCACTGTCGGCTCTCGGAGAATCCTCTTAGTGATGTTCCATATGGCTAGAAGCGTGAAATGCAACTAAACAAAGCGTGGTGGAATTCCCAGATGTTTGAACAGCTGAATGTCCGGAAAGTTATATCTTAAGTTGCCCTTGAACCGACATGACCTCAAGATTATCGTGCCTAACAGGGAATGTTTTGAATTTAATTTTATCTAATTCAGGAATACTATATTGCAGATAAAGGCTTTTGTATTACGTTATTCGATACAAAATAAAACTATCTCCATGGAAACGGCAGTAGATGAGCGTAAGTTTTCACGCTCGGAGTTAGGTGAATCTTTCGGGTAGCGAAGTCGGGATCTTCTGAAAATTTTCCTCATTACTTGAAGTTGCGTTAGGGCAACGAGGTAAAATTGTAGTTACTAAAACTTCCGTAAAGTTACACAATATGATCGTTTTGTACGACCCTTTTTTGAGCTTACAAAGCAGTAGCTGTAAGCATTTTGATTATGAACGTCTTTAGGCTAATTTTATACTTGCTAAATATAACTTGTACAGTTTAAAAGATTTTAATTACCATGCTTAGGTTATAATAGTATCTAAATGTTCGCTTTGTTGATTATGGGCGTGTATTTTAGTGCTATCCGATGCATAACTGATTAAAGATGAGATGGTAGCCCTCAGCTCAAAATGCCGGAAGGTTAATCAAGGAGAGTGAATCTTCAAGACATAACATTGCCAAGGCAGCGTTGAAAGTTTCTCGAATGTGGAGGAGCCTTGTGTTCGACACTATTGAATGGTAAACTACTTTGCTCCTTGTTTGCGCTATGTGCAACGAGAAAGTGATGAAGGAAAAAAACTGAATGCCCTCGTGATGGTGTTAGATGACCACTGTAATTTTATGGGTTTGTTTCAGGTCTACTTAGGAAATTTTGTCACAAATGTACACTTGCCAACACATTTCTCACTTAAGGACTAGTGTAATCATGTTACCTTGTTATCCATCTCTACTTGTTTGAGTTGAATAATCGCAATAGAATTCATTAGCACGTTTTTGTGATCCTGATAAGTTTCATATCAAGTATAACAACCTTCAGTTTCTTGGTTTTTTAACTCACTGAGAGTAACGTCATAAAGTTAAACGGAAACGCTTTGTTTTTGTAATTTGGTTAAACTCGGGATGGTTTAGGTGGTAACATCTGCGACCTGCATTCAGAAGGTAGTTGGTTAGATTCTCGTGGCCAACCTTTGTCCATAGGTTTTTTTCAGGAGTTTGCCCGGTTATGCTTAGCTTGTGTTTAACTCCCTATCATAAAAAAATAAGTCCTGGATATATGAAGTGCATTAATTATAAAGGATATATGAAAATAAGCAAAAGTTTGAGGTAGGTATTTAGCGTTTGCCCGATAAAAGCTGTGGAAAACCTCACAGCAAGTTAGTCACGAAGGTGGCCTGAATTTGAACCGCGAAAAGCAAAATAGCAGTGCGATCTGAGGGAATGGGCCACGTTCTGCACCTGAGCGAGTGTGACATGTGACATCAACGCGTTACATAACCGTGGCATTGAGATCCTAAAGGTTCTTAATTTTGTAGTTCAGGTAAATTAATTTAAAATCCATGTGTAGGCTATTATTTAAGGAAATGCAGTGTTGCCAATAGCAAAGGCTTCTCAGAGCAGCTATTTCAGTGTAATAATCGTAAACACGTGTAAGAAGCTAAACAGTCGTAAAATTATGGCACTCCCGCGTAACAAATGCGACACTAGCTCACTTTCCAAGTAGAAACTTGCCGATGAGAACACCAAGCCTTTCGTGTAAAATTCAAACTTCCTTTTAGACCTTAACATTTACAGTAGTTTTACTGACAAATTTATTTTGAATAGTTTTAATTCACGTCCTCCAACGTTAACCCATCAGACGATGAATGGAAATAGGTGAAATAGGCTCAAATGAGTCCAGTGTCCATTGAGCTTAGTTACCCGACATTCATCTTTCAGGATAAGAGAAAACATCGGGAAAGACCTTGTCTAGGTAATTCGCACTGACCGAGATCCGAACTCGGGACCACCTGAACGTGAAAGAGACACGCTAGCATCTATGCTACCGAGACGAGCTACATAGCTTCTACCAATCATTTTTACACAAACTTAATTTTTATATTAATTTCTTGTTATTGGAGATAACAATCTGTAAATAAATCTGTGGCAACCTGCGACAATTTCAACAAAGGTAGAAGGAAGTTGCTTAAACTCCACTCTCACAATGACCTCGCGAAAGAGTAAAGATTTTAATTGCTGTTTTCGCATAATAAAACGTTCCTCCATAATTTCGAATAGTTCCTAGGCAGAAGTATACTGCAAGCAACATGGAGATACGAATGATTTTTGCTGGAGTTTGCATGTTGATACAGGAAGTGATCTATGTATCTAAGATTTTTCATGAGGCAGTATCTGAGACATTTCCATCGAAACCATCATGCCAGTTTAAATGACCACAGAAAATTAAATTAACAATTGGAAATTTCAAAAGTTCAGGAATTTAGATTAGTAAAGCCGGTGTAAAATTTCAAAGAGGACTATATACATAAATATAATCAAACTTAAGGTTAGTGGTTTGTGTATTTACCGAATTTTAGCCTCGGGGGTGAAGCTATTTTTATAGCATACTGGAAAAGTGAAAAAATAATTTTTATCATTAAACTTATGCACATGCTTATATAGATAAGTTTTGTTACATATTTCACATGCTATTGTTAATTAAAATAGAATTTCAGTTCACAGATGAAGAAAGTATCTAATGAGCGTGTTGCATGCTCTTTCCATGGTCAGGAGAAAATAACTTCAGTTGAGAAAAGAATTTGAAAATTAAAACTAATAAGAAATATCTCTGGGAAATGGCTAAGCGCACGCTCGCGCATTAAACATAGTCTTTTAACATGCTACCTCATCCTTCATTGTCTGGAATAGTTCGTCGTTCTTCCATCCAGGAGGAATCGATCGTTACCCAGTTAGACATCAGAGTAGTCTCAAAGTAAATCGCATGATATGAACTGTTCTCGCTTTACTGATATGAACACTTCAGTTGCGATTTAAATGCCGCAGATGTTTGCTTCAAGGTACATATTTCTGGGAACACTTAAGTTTTGTTGGGCGGTTAGCTCATCGCTGTCTCTGAGCAGCTCCTGCCCGCCTCGGTAGCGTGTCTGCATCACGTTCAAGAGGTCCAGAGTTCGAATCTCGGTTAGGGTGAGTTACCTGGATGAGGGTTTTCCGGGGTTTTCCCTTATCCTGAAAGACGAATGCCGGGTAACTCTAAGCTCCATGGACCCCGAACTCATTTGAGCAACATTTCGCTCATTTCATTCATCGTCCGATATGACAACGTTGGAGGACGTAAATTACAAGGAAAAAAAACAGCTCCAGTAGTTGGATGGACCTTGGAGTCAAAAACTGCTAAGGACTTCTGCGCTCTCGTTATATGGCCTCTGCCTTATTTCTGTAGTCTCCATTGGTTACTTAACTATATCCCTTTCCCCTTGGGGATAGTAGCGCAGTGGAAATCTGATAGTATGCAGTGTGCGAGGTGTCCCCTTGATTGCATACTTGGTACGGTCTGAAATATCAAATGTCCTTTGGCATATCCGCCCAATTAAATGTTACGTTTAATTGCTCATATTAAAGGCACTTGAAGGTTGGCCAGGAAGCAATATTTTGTTTATTTCAGTTATGAAGTTATAAAACAACTGTATCGCGAGATGCAGAAATAGGAAGCAAGGCTTGATTAGCAAGACAACACTAAAGAATTTGGCACAAGTAGTAAATAAGTGGTCATTGGGCAACTGAATGTCGTTGCGTACGTAAGTGTTGCGTGACAAGAGCTCTAGATAAGCGTGCTTTCGTAACCCCTCTGCTTCTTTTTACATCATCAACGCGCTCAGGAATCTTCAGTGTTGACAATTACTTCCATGCTTTACTTTCGGATTTGCGGATATCTTGATAGAATTTCAGCCAATTGTGTACAGGTTTGAATTAGGTTTTGATAGGTGGAATTTGATTTCAGATTTCGCCTAATACAAGAGGATTATACATATGTGAACATACGTCATTCATTTTATAGCATTTTCAAGAAACTTTCTTTATATAGAAAACTTAATTTTGTTATTCGTAGAAAACGACTCAGCGAATGATAAATGTCCTTGTCTAAAACTACATATACATACTGAATTTTGTGTAAACCTGCGAGTTGCTCTTCATGTTGAACTAAATTTATAACGCTTCTAGACCCTCAAAAATTAGGCGAAAGCTAACTATAAATATGAATCCCGTTGAAATCTATTAGTCACCGAACTACTTTTGGTAACCAAAAGTGGATAATACATTCCTCATGAAAATTCTAATTTTACCAAAACTAAAATGAAATTCAAAATAAGTGCCAAATAGGTTATTTTTTATTTTAATATCTCTTAAGAATGAGAAGACTTTCATGTATGACCCATCTAAAAGTATCCCTAACATAGTACTTTATTTTCGCAAAAATAGTTTTTAACGAACTACTTAAACTACTATGTGTTTAAGATATTTATAAAGTAAACGTAATGCATATCTTGAATTTTTTGTGAACAGTCTGCGAAGGTCGCTTCATTCGGAAGGCAGGTTTTATAACTGGGAAACAATAACAAACGCATTAAATTTTAAGAGATCTCTTTTAAATATAATTTCAAATATCTTTTGGCGTAGCAAGTTTCAGAGGTATTCGTCATTCATCTGAATTTTGAAAAATGCCGTTCTATTGTCTTTAATTCTCACAATGTCGGTTTGTTTCTATCAGTTTTTTACCTTCAACAAAATATCTTTAATTTTTGCAAAGAAATACTGTTTCGTGATAGACCTTATCTATATAGAATTGAGTTGTCATATGAATGTAAATTCGCATAGACTTTTTTAGAACTTATTCTGATATAGATAGGACTGAATAAAATAGCATTCGCGGAAATATTAACTCGCATCTCAAGATGTAGAACACTTGAACACTGTTACATGTTAAGGATTTCCAGTACATTTGATAAAAAGCATTTAGCTGAAGTTAACAGTATCTCCTTCCGTGATTGAGGAAGCAGAAGTTGCATTTCCTCCAAGCACATGCTTCTCGGAGCGTTTCAGGCAATGGAGTGTCAGTATTGCCATTCCTCTACACTCGGTGCACAGTAGCAAACTGCAGTCCATTGTATTTGGCAGAACGCATCGACGAGCCTGTTCTAAATTCTGTCGCCTGCATTTACACACCGTAGTCATTTTACCACGAATTATGTACGTCTTAGAGCTGAAATGGTTACTTCGTAAAGGAAAAGAGGAATTTAAGCATGGTACTGAAATGTGTAGCATTGTCCTCTCAATCCCCAACATGTCTATTGCTTGCCCAGTTTCATACATCAAATCAAAAGATAGGAGCATAATCATGTTCTTGTTAGTTGAGTTCCTTAAATTTACTAAATTGATTTAGATCATTGTTCGGACTACTTGGCTGACACTTGACTTGAGGTGGTAATTGTGGTTATGGATAACAATTTGTAAAACATTCAGCAGCCAAGACGGCGTATGGTACATACTTATCCGATGCAGAATCAGTTTTAGCAGATCGAAAACATGGTGGGCTAGACGGCCTAATCCTAATATTCGTAATAAATTGTATTGTAACTGTCGATATAACTTTTTATGGAAACTAATTGTTGAAATGAGTTTCGGCTGCAATGATTTGCCAGTTGATTTCAGATGGTCTACTTCAGATCAAATATATATTGTAAACAGAAGTAGCTTATTTCTCATCCACTGTTTTACATTTGCTAATAATAATAAAAATAATAATAAAAATAATAAATAATAAAAATGAAATAACACTTTCGGTTTTGCTCAATGACGCCGCAATTTACAAACCATCAAAAGAAGTTTGACGTTCGCAAACAGCACTCATCAGAACGTGTTTACTTTCCCGTTATTGAATCGTGTACGCTATTCACATCCTTCGTAATCGGTTTGAGTACATAACTTCATACAAACTGTCCAAGAATTCCTATGCTTACTGATAATTTTGTATTCGACTAATATCTAACATTGAGATAATTTCCGACACCTTCAAGTATGACACTGGCTCGTTACCTCATGTAAGATATTCCTAGGAGTTTTTTCAGAGGCATCCTAACCCGTGTTAAGGACTGAGTGGAAACTAGTATTCTTTAGCTAAATGTGGAAAACTTAGGGAAGAATCCCACTATGACATCTAGGGAGAGGACGAACTCTGCTGTTCCAGTATGCATTGCTGAAGCACATCCATTAAAATGTTTAGTGTGGCTTTGGATTCTAGTTTTCGACGTTTCATGTTTTTATACCATAACTAATATATTGTAAAGGTGATTCACGATAGCATTCCTTCCTCCGCCTTCGTTTGAAGAATGGCAATCCTGCCGTTTGCTTCTATCTTTAGGACCTAATGTTATCACGCTGGTTGCCTACTCGGGTTATTAGGGGAATCAAGGCATCTTCGTTTCGTCTCAAGATTTAACTATCGAATTACGCTTCCCCCAAATATGCGGCATTTCAAAATATTAGTAAGTCCTAAAATTTTATGTGAGCAATGTGTTTTGGAAGTTATGTGATATATTAAAAATTCCTAGTTCATTGATGCTATAGTCTGACATTAATTTTATTTAGATGTCTCAATCTAAGCCTTTTTCCTCCTGATATCCCCTAATGATTTAAAACAAGGAAAAATGTAACTCACAGGATATGTATGAGAAATCTAATGTTACGGGAATTTCTCTACCCACTATTCTTTAATAATTTCGTGTTCTACGTATTTACAGTACGCAGAGATAATTCCATCCAAAAATTTGACTTTCTGAATAAAATAGTTTTCCTTAGAAAATGGTGTGTATATGGAAAAAAGAATGAACACATTCAACAATTAAAACTGTTGGGTGTAATACAGGGTTTATAAAACAGAATTCCGCTTCCCAGATATGGTATATTTTACAAAAATCTTGTGTGCCACTGAATACATGTTCTAAATATTTTGCCAAAGAAATTACGTAGCTCTTTCGACTTACATAAGCGCCGAGTGCTGTTAAATTAGCATGGAAGAAAACGAGAGCGTGTTAATGTGTTGATCCCGATGGCTTGATTTTGCGTGATCTTGAAACGTGAGTCATCAACGTCCATAATAAATCTTGTGTTGCTCCACCCTAACTGTGTTGATAGGTCAACAAAGGTCGAGGGGTGGGCGTAATTGTGAAAATGTATACACCTTCATTAAGATCAGATCCGGGTCATCCTTATACCGAATGCTCAAACAGCAAGACGTGCACAATAGCTCTCTAAACAGTTTCCAAATTAAACAAAAAGGTATTTTGGTGCGAAACGTAATGGTTTCCCAGATGTCACGTATTGTCTTCGTTCTATTTTTATGAAGTCGTATTCTATTTCTCGTTAATCCAGGTAATAAATTACATTTACACTTCGTTGTAGGATACAGTAATTAATCCAAAGGATGGATCACCGTGAGATTGCTCTCCCTTACCATTTCTGTTCATACTACTGAACTACATGCTACATTTAAACTCATCTCTTCTCATCCGCTCCTTTCCCGTGCAATCCTGTCATTTGTTTCGATTCCCTCTGGTTTTACTTAGTTTTAGTAGATCTCTGTAGCCTCCAACCGCTAGTTCAGAAAATCCTTGATTAGTTCTGCCTTACAATTTGACGGTTTTCGAGTGGTCTTCGTTTTTGACATAGGGCACTGTAGGAACAATCAGATCAGGCAGAAAAGCGTAATTTTGTCTATCTCAATGTACGTATGCTCCCTTACAGAAAGATACTCTCTCGCTGGCAAGATAAGTGATTTACTTCTACCGCGAAATACAGGGAGTCAAGACAGCGTTAACTTGGTGTTCTCTTCCATCACATCATGAAGAGACCGTATTTACTCGCCTTATTATTGGTCACTGATTTCATTCATGGCTAATTAGTTCCTCAGCGATGAACCACCACTACGCTACATCCACTGCAGTGTGCCGTTAACGGTGAAGCCTTTCCACGCCGTGTCGTCGTCATTCGACACCACGCTAACAGCTTGGTTTATCTAACGATTTCGTTGCTATTTTAGTTGACAACTCTTCCTGTTTCCAAGTTTTACCAATATGTTCAGTTCAGTGGTCTTTAAATGCATTAAATTCCTGCAGTTTCCCATATATTACTGACCTTGAATGTTAAATATTCTCAGATTGTTACTGTTTACCATGAATCGAGTTTTTTTATTACTAGGTGTTTTTTGGCTTACTATTTCCGCTCTTGTTCTGTAATCCTGTACTTGCTTTGTATAATTTCTGACTTGAGCCAGTAAATATGTAGCCAGAGCGTGACGCTGGTGACCTAGCTGTTTTGCGTCACTCAAACGCTATTACTAACTAGAGAATGTCTTTCAAATTATACTGCCTCTTGCATAACGCTGTGAAGAAACGAATATCGACTTTAACAATAGAAAAAATGCATAACCATTTCCAAGATATGTTTTAACCCCACAATATCAATCGTAAAACTAATTCAAAATAAACCTTCCCAGGACATTTTCAGAAAATTGTGAAGGTACATCATCTTGAGCATATGATATTTCAAAGATTTTTCTTCATGTAAAAGGCTAATTTAGATCGGAATTAGCTTAAATCATGTTGCATCTTTGGAAGGTACTTAAACCGATTTAGTACCAAACTTAAATTTTCGGCTATGAAAGGTTAGACTGAAAAATTAAATGCCATAGCCGAGATTTGAACCACGGATCTTTCGGTCTCTGTCCGACCGCTCTTTACCATTAAGCTACTATGGCCAACGTACAAGCATGACATTGAATTTCTCCAACTGGAGAATCGCGTCATTTAATGCCATACTGGCACTTAGGCCATAGTAGCTCATTGGTTAAGAGCAGCTGAACGGAAACCGGAAGATCCGTGGTTAAAATCCCGGCTATGGCATTGACTTTGTCTCACTTTACCCTTTCATAGTGCGTTCTACACACGGCTAGTGTGAGAATTTGACTGACTTAGGTATGCTCGCGAACCTTCGTTTAAAATATTTTTTTAATCCTCAAAAATTCTGTACTATGTGCTATGCATGTTCTGATGCTCTCTAAATAAAGTAGAAAGTACTTTAACTAGAAGTCGATAAAATACAAACCTTCATTTTGAGTTGACTTTCCCAAACGATTTTGAACATATTCCTCCTTACATCCTTTATATGGAGAAGTTTTCATTTTCTCAAAATGGCTTTAAAGTTTGCCCTAAAAATGTCTTTAGCGAATGCTTTTAAGCATAGATTTGATTTAGTGAGAAATAAGATGTACACAATTCACTCAAATGGGGGTGAGGGGGGGGGGGAGAAAAAGAAAATTGGAAACGTATATTCACCGAAGTCCAGATATATCCGCACAGGTTTACAATAGTATCACGGAACGCTCGCGTATCTTTCTTCATTCTATTGTCTTTAATCTTCGGTTCCAGTTTCGAATGAACGCTGACAGCCGAGCAGCTATAAGGATATACATATTAGCAGAAACGTATCTATAGACGTGCGCCCACCGTTTTATTTTTCCTTTCAGAAAAGCGCAGCGTTTACTATCCACGTTATAATTTCCAATTGCTAAGGCTGTTAAATTTTAAGGCGCGCATAAACCCAAAGCTCATAAAAAATAGAAATTAACGCACATCGTCTGTATAAACTGTCTTTTTGTTTCTTCTCCTTTTTATTGGTCATGCACGATATGAAATCCCCAGTCAAGTTTTCCAAGACGATAGATACTTTCAAGCATTTTGTATTGGATTCCAGAAAGCTTCTTGTTTGAGTTTTCTTGCAGACTACTTTATTTCCAAATTATTCTCCTGTACCCACATTTTAATAGGATTACATCAAATGAGAAAGGATACCATTCGATAATAGCTTTGCGAGAACCAGTTTGAAATCTTAACTTGAGCGGACGAGGTGGTTGTGTTGGAATTCAATCAATCCAACGGGACATTAGTCCTTGCAGAACGAACCATGTTTACGAGCAAGTTTATACGCATCATGCTTCCACAACACATTTAGACAACCTCGTGATATAAAATTCCAGCATAACTGGTACCTTGAATGTCCATTTCTGCCAATTGTTTTGCACTCATTTTCAGAGAAGTCGCCTCCTATATGAATATAACTAGTCTAGTTGAAATTGATATTAAGATTCTGCTTCTTAACTGCCAATCGAGCAAATAACCCTGCTGTAGTCAAAATGACAAAACTCTGCCATTTTACCCAAGGAAATAAGTACTTCTAGTTGAAGACCCGTGAGGCGAGTAAAATATGCCTAATTCTCTATATTAACATCCCAATTAAATGTTGGGATTGCTATCTACCTTTTCTAAAAGCGCTTGCCCTGCTTAGGAGTAGACAAACGTTTTCTATCCGAACCAGGTCGACGATGAACATCCCCCCGATACCTTGTCCATCTGGTAGACGTTATGTAAACAGTTCGTGCACTGCAGCCCAAGACAGTTTCAGCAACATTCATCCACATAGATTCCATAGTTTCGTATGTACCTACTTATGTAAAGTCAGTGATTGCTATAAGGTAAGTATGCAGATCTCCAAAGCTAGGAAGTGCACACGCATGTTCACACCAGCACCATTGATAACTGAAGTATGACAATTTGCACACCCAATATAAAAGTTAAATATTTGGTTGTTTCCGCTCTAGAATTCGATATACTGCATTTTGTTTTCAAAACGTTAAGTATAATTTTTATGGTTTTTATGCACGAGTCTTCTATAATGTATAGTTTTAAATTTCATAGATGGTACGAGTTGTTCTGAGGTTCAAAACAAAATCATTTATTATACAATCTAAATATAATTTCATCTACCAAAATTTAAAATTCCAGCCGTCGGGTAAACCAGGTTGTTGCAGTATTTTGAAACAAAATGCTTTACCACTTAAGTATCCGTTACAATAACAAAAGCGCATCGTTTGTTTCAGTAGTACAAATGTGTCTTCAAGCTTCTCATCTCATTGCTCCCTTCTTAAAATCCTAAATCAAGATTAGTTAGAGGACCCCGGAAATGTCATTGAACCTAAGTTCTAGTTCTGCATTGGTAGATACTATATTCTCTATACTTAGAAAGGCACAAATTGGTTTCACAATACGAGCTGCAGTGTGCCCTTGAAGCAGCAATTTTCTGACAGGAAATGCTGTTTTCTGAGCCACTTTGCTGCAGCAGATAACACTTTCTCTCGTTATTGTTATTCGAATGACGTCACGCCATTACACAATTGCACATCGCGTAACAAAAGTAACAGCAGCGCTGATTAACTACGGCAGTCACATGTTAATTAGGTTAAAGCACCTTCATCCATTCACTCCGCCTCATTTCCAATTCTGGTGTCGGTCTGCACCTAACAGAGGGAAAGTCAAATATACATAATGAATACAAGTGGACAGATTCACAGATTCAAGTAACAGCATGTTTCTCTCAGATCGCAGTATGAGAGGAAAAGGATACTGAAGTTAAAAGAATTGTTCCTTTGCATTTAAATGCAGTTTTTCAACTAGTTGGTGCTGGTAAAAGCAGTGCGAGATTAACTTCTTCTGGTGAACAATTAGACCTGGATGCATCAGATTTACATTGATATTAAGTGTATGACTGTTTAAAATTTTTCTAGCATTCGCTTAGATTAAAGAAAGCAGTATATACTGTACTACCCAGAAGTTCGGTATGCAGATTTTTAGGATCATTGAATAGAACAATTCGAGAAAATGGTTGGAGAGCGCGCGAACAGCATAAGTTAAACGAAATGCCTGGTAAATATGTAAGTAAAATTCATCTTTCAAAGTTGCAACAATAGGACTTTCAAGAAAATTATCCACTCCAAACTATGTTATAAATAGAAAAAATTTATTTTTAGTTTATTTTTTATTTTTGCAAAGATATTTGCATGAGGAAATGTATATTTGAATTTTTTTGAGATCGCTTTTCTTTCTGAATAAATTTTGCATAACTTAACATGCGAAAATGTCTTAAAGTAAAATTTATGCCCATATTCCTCCTGTATCATTTATCAGTTCCAATATATTCGTTGAAATTTTGAGTGCACATATACTAAGTTTTTATGTGCTGAAATTTTAATTTGCTTCTTGTAATCATAGACTAGTTTCGAAGCAGCATATAGACGACCCGCTTTTTAAACAGCTATCGCTTCAGTACCCTCTTGTAAATAATATAACGAAACTTGCTTCTAAACTTTTATCTCGATTAACATAGTAGACAGAAATATCATTTAATATCCTGGTTTGTAGAAGAGGGGGAAGAAAAAGTAATTCTAAAGCTTTCTGAAAATTTTCATTGCCCTATAAAAGTTATTACTAAAGTTAATTAGGATAAAAGCAGTTCAAAGTTTGCTCAAAGCATTGGTCATTTTAAATTTTCATCAAAACAGTGATTCCATGTGCTAATGCTTTAACATGATTGTTCATTCGGTGGTTAAATTGTTTTCTACATTACAAAGACAAACTAGACAAGATACTTATAGCCTTTATTAGAAAAGTATTCGTAGATACTTATTTTCTGAAATGCCTAACGATTTGCATTAAAATATCGTCTGCAATAATGTGTTGTATTAAATGTACATCTGCTGTTTTCCGCGAAAGGTTTGCGAAGTGCAATTCTTATTGACTTATCTAAATGGGAAGACGTAAGAGGCAGATACACGAACACCACCTAGAAAATACGTCTGAGTATAAGTTTCGTGGAAAACGTAATTGCCTTCCAGTTACTTCGAGCAGACTAGACTATCGTAGCTTTTAAGGAATTTAGTATAAATTAAACGTGATAGAATGATTTAGGAGTACTGTAGAGTTTGAAGAAGTGGTTTCAAAGTGGTGTTCCGAACTTGGGAAGCTGTAAAAATAGCAAAGTTGGTTAAACTTCCCTGAGGATTTTTGCCGACCAAAAAGTGACGCAAATACGCTCTATTTGCTTTAATATTGCAGTCTAGATGTTCCAAAACCAACCTAATTCTCATGTCAACTTAGTTTTCTCCCTCTCCCATTAAATGACATAGCGATCAGTGAATTTTTCAGTATCACTCCACCTTTCCGAACCTTGTGATACAGCGACTATTATGAAAGAACAATTTCAAAAATAATACTCAATTGACAGCACAATAATTTAACATAACTTGTTGTATTAGTAAATTACTCTTTGGAAGTAAATCTAGGTGCAGAGTTAAAGCGATATTAAATATTTATTTTTTGGATACTCTTGGATCTTCAAGGGATTTTAAGAGTTAACCTGAACAAAGGTTCTTTTTATATCAGCTTGAATGTTACATAATTGTCATGTTGGTTTAAAACTCCCTAAAAGCCGGAGATTTAGTTTTACCGTCTCGGCATTTGAGCCGTCACCTAGTAGTAACTGCTTAACACATACGACCCAAGTAGGGACTTTTAAAAGTGAATATTTGTGAAGCATTATTTTTATAATACATCCCGTAATAATTGTTCATTTTTCTGGGTTTAGATTTGTAAATTACATTTTTCTTCGACGTAAGATTCTTGTTAAATAGTTAACTGCTTTTAATGGCTTAACCGTATCAAATGCTGACTGCAACAATGGCCAACATGGCCGACCACTTGTTTTAATGCTCGGGCCTTCTCTCGAGAAAGTGTGATTTCATTTACGTCATCAGGAAAGGCAGAGCTATTTAAAACATAAAATTTGTGTTGTAGGTTTCTTTGTATAATGGTTTATTCGTCATATTCCCTGATGTGATTGCTTTTCGAAAATTTTTAGCAATACATTAAGTGCCGTTCAAGTTTCCCTTAACTGCACAGATAATATGCGATGTCAGGTTACGAAACAGTTGATTTGTCATATGCAAATGTGTGCAAAATGCGGAACTACTGCTGCAGACATTTATCAGGATGAAATGGACAGATTTAACTGGATAGAATAAAATATTTTGTATACATAATTTGGACAATAGAAATTAAAACAGTAAATTGTGTTCTTATGGAAACAAAATCGCCTTCAAATTCTTCAAATGAAATTAGTTTGTCAGATTAGTCAGGAACTTCACTGTAAACATCCATTGTATCAATTGCATGTGATGCTCTGAAGCAGTTCCCAGGTACAGTAGTAAACAGAAGGAGAAAAGAGCAGTGCCCGAGGTGGTGACTCATTCCTGAAGTGAAGGCGGCAGGCAACTCCTTAAAGTTTGCGTCAGAGGGCACAATCATATCATCATAGGTTCAAAGGAATAGTACATCATCTATCTGAGACGACACAAATTAAATAATGTGTGCCATCAACGTGCAGCTGTCGCCGCAATCTGGGACAAGCATGACAATGTTTCATAACGTTGACAATATTGACGGCCTCTGAGGACTGTCCATGGAGTGTCTTTATGGTCACTCCAGCAGAAAATAGCCCCAAAATATAATTCCAGTGGTACGGAATATCATTTTTTCCACCACTGAAACTTGACTGTCGTTTTCTTGAAGGGAAGGAGTGGAAAACTTCACCTGTTGTACAGGTAGCTAGGTACTGCTTAATCACTGATTACCTCTTCAACGTCTCGGAATGCTGACATTAGAGCTCCATGAACTTTGCTTAGGAGGGTACTTTTAGAAGTCCGCATATTCCTGAACCTAGTAATAAAGTAAAGCACCTGGCTAATAGTATGTTAATTTAGACAGCGGCATACGTATCTCTATACTACTGAACCGTAGTCAAGCAACGGCGAACAATAACATTGCTGTTAAGATTAAGATACTGGAGCATAGCTTGACTTCTTGTACCTGAAAGATTGTTTGGGACCTAATATTTTATAGTTCATTATTGAAATGGCCAAAACTGCGGGGAAAACTGTTCTATCAGTTTCTCCCATTATGCCGCAAAGACATCATTCATCCCACGTTCTCGTCGGATGAAGTGACAATAACAAGTGTTCAGGTCACGGAAGGTATTTTCGTATTGATAAATGTTACTCATGCGCTCGTGTATGGAGTGAAGAAACGGTTAAAACCACAAACTGTCTGTGTAAGAATTCCTCAGTACAGGGATTAGTGCAGTATGATAAACAGTGCAAGATGTTTAAGCAACATTAAATGATTTTTCATCACAAAAAGCGTTGAATTCTGTCGAAAGAGTGGTTGAAGTATGTCAAGTTTTATTTTTTAGGTCTGTGCCTCAGATCAGTGATAGCTGTTCTAGATCATACTTCTTAGCAAGGGAAAATAGTGTGCAGTTCCGTGGGATGTCTAAATTGGCCTTAAACGGGGTGTATACAGGCAAGAATGAAGAGGATAAACCAATCAGTATGATCTAGCATACCAGTCTTCATGGCATAGATGAAATTAAACCCTTCAGGAGCTGCAACTTCCAGTCATCCTGAATTTGTACCCTTAAATCCTCTTTTGTTCTTGGTGCATCTGCAGGAATATTCCAGTGCAGCGCCCTTTTCAACTGGGTAGGATTTATCTGGTGAACAGGAAGGTCATTCTATTATTCTTAGATCTTGCCTCTTTGATAAATCTATGGACAAGTATGGATAGAATGCTTATCCAGTTTCGAATTAAATTCTATCACGATAACTCATCCTTACAGAGGGAATTAATATTTACAATCATTGCCGTGTATCGAAATTTTCATAACACCTAGACCGTATCTTATCAAAGATACGTATAACGACCAAGATGAAATTATGAAGCCACATTTCGATTTGGGACCTATTTGGACGGTACACAAATCGCTCTGATCGTCTGTCAGATGCAGCTCTTTAACTCCCGTTCCCGTCAGAGCTGCTAGGAATTGTGAATGTGCTTTCATTTCAGAAGCAGTATGTAAAGTTCTTCTGTTCTACTGCAATTAAAACTGCATGCATTTCGAATAAAGAAGTCTCCTTACTGAACCAGTACGACAGCGATCAAATTCCCTGCCCGGATAATCTCTCCCACGTCTGTGTGCAAGAAGCTGCAGCTTCACTAGCAGGAAAGCCTGAAGGCGGACATTGGTTTCATGTGAAGCATGTAGCAGTTAAGTAGAATACCTATATCCTTAAAAATCACTACAATAACTTTTCCGAATGCCATGATGAAATGCAGTGTATCTAAAATATAGCCGCTGTATATTGATGAAAACTTAACAGATCAATGGCGTTTGCTATATGCGAGAATTGTCGCTGGTCTTAGCTTCGAAAGTACCTAACTACATTTTGTCTCGGCGATAAGCACAGGTGGCATGTTCAGTAATGCCGTAAAATTTCTGCTGCTGCTGCTGCTGCTGCTACTGCTGCTGCTGCTGCTGCTACATAATTGTATTTCGAATTTTCCGTGTAGGAATTGAAAAAATTTCGCATTCAAGTCTGGTTTCTTTTTGTCCACGGATGTACCGCACTGCTGATAGGTCTTTAGATACATCGACACATGCAAGTTGTTTGCGATTTATCATTATCCATATTTAGCTGTTGAGGCGTATCCGTATTTTCGCAACTCAGGTGATAAGAGGACAAAGGAGGATGATTGTTGGTGTAACAGGGAATGATAACGTCTGGAAAAAGCACCTTAATCTCGCAACTCAATTCTGAACAAAGGAGATGCCCCAAGTGACTGCAGTGTGTTTAACATTTGTCTTACTAGACAAAGGTTAATTTCATAAAGGAATTTGGAACCCAGAAAAGTAAATAATTTGCGCAGTGCAAGTAGTTTCGCCAAAGTTCCAGTCAATGGCACCGAGTTTTAAAACCCGATGCAACTTCATAGATGGTTTAAGACATTTGTAGTCTACGGTTCAAGAATTTTCCAATTTTGCTTGCAAATAATGAAGCTAAAATTAATTGGAATTTTCCCCTTAGCACAATGCTGCCCCCTCAAATATTCTGATTCTTTACACCAATCATTAGTTGAACCTAAACTTGACTGTACATCGCATTTGTCCCGTCCTACATTCACAGAAAGTATACGAGAATTGTCAGCATCAAAGCTGCAGGCCAAGTAGGCTGAAATAGCCAAATATTTAAAAATTGAAAATTAAGACGATTTTCATGTTGTGCGACAGGCTTTTAACTTTGAAAATGTAATTCCTTTAAGTCGAAGAGTAAAATAGTGACATTTTATCATAGTTTTTCGATAAAAACCCAAAAGCAAAACAAATTATAATGTAAAGAACGTTCTTTAGATCGCCTGTACTTTCAAGGAATTTATTTCGAACATTTGAAAGAAAACTTAGCAAAAACTGGATAGCGAACACTTGAAGTGTAAGATCAAATGTAAGAAATGTAAGAACAGGGTTACGAGTACTATTTGCACACCTCGTATTCGGACATATAAATTACCACTTATAAAAAATCATAGTTGGATCCTGCATGTGTAGATTGACTTTCATTAACAATTTTAAAATTGTCCTTTCATGATTTTGTCAAATATTTCACATACAGTATCTATGACAAAGCAAGTATAACGTGTTTTTCCCTAAGAGCCAAAACTTACAGACAAGATTCTGGATGGCACGAAAAAAGCAGTCTAATTGAATCTCAGATGAACATAGGAGAATAGATTATCCTCGGATCGCATCCCGCTTTCCCACGAGGAGATTGGCGATTGGACTGGCAGTAAAGGGATGGCGGACCCGGAAAGCGCCGCGATACGTGTATGGAATACAGAATGAGACGTAGATCTAATAATAGCCGCGATGAATGGCTATTTAATGGAGCAATAGCTCAATAGCCACAACGGCTTATTTCAAAGTCTGGTCGTAGTGGGCTGCTGGCCGCGTAGGAAGTGTCTTGATTTGGCGCGTGCGCACTATCCTAGATGAACTTCATTTGATATCTTGCAAAACTAATTGCAAAACCTTATTCTTCTACAATAAAATTATTCGAATTAAACCTTTACAAAAAAGTAATAAACATTCCGTTGTAGCTGTAATGAGCATAAAGTAGCCTATTGATATTCAAATTTTTTTCACGAGCAGGAGGAAAACATGAATAGCGGCTTAACAATTTAAGAAAATCTTTGAAAATATAATCCAGTAACGAAGAATATCTCGGATGGTTAACGGTACAAAGCTTTTAAACCTAGAATTGTTTATATTTTCTCAAGGTTTACTAATTACACAGGTCACCCAGAATGAAGAGGACGTTGCAGGATATTTCCAGAAAATTCAAGATGTATCTTTAATTTTTCATGCAGATATGTTGATGTAATATTTTAATAAAGTTTTTATTCCTGTTCCGGGAAAATCCAAATTAACAAAGAATGTATCATTTACAGAATACTCTGGAGTAGTATGGGATTTTTCATTTTTTATTTGAACAGCATGTTAAATCAGTTTAACACCGGTATTTTTATATTAAAGAACCTAAACGCTCATTTCTATTGAAATTTCTATCGAGTTTTATTTATATATTTATTTTTGTGGAATTCAGCTCTACTCTTATTGTATGTAATAAAGTAAAACATTTTGAATGCAGTAAGAACAGTTTTTCTAAGTTTTAACGTGCATAAAATTCTAGGTGCCAATGACTGTTTTTTCTGCGCATTAAAAATATTTTTCTTTCCATTTTGCCTAGTACAATTTTTAAGATGTCTGAATAGGTAAGTACTTTGGATTTCTAGGCCTGCTGTATAGCCATATTTGGACCTTTTTGTGCACTTGTTTTGGGAAGAAACGTTGAGAGGAATCTGATACATGAACATCTGAATCTGTAATGTTGCTGGTCTACTGTAGCAGGTCAATCCTTAATGACTCATGTCGTGTTTGTTGTTACAGATAAGAGACACCTGTCGCGCTGCCGTCGGGATGAGAAACTCCACGTTACTCAAGTGGGCGCAGAATAACAATAATAACAAGCAAACTGGTAAGGCTGGAGGTACGTTCTGCACTCACATTTAATTACTTTAGCCTAACTTAGTATTAATAGGTAATAATCAGACACCGTACGCACACATGTACTATACAAGGTCAGGCGCGACATCAACAAACGTCCGATGTCAACAAGCATACCGAAGCGCTATGTGTACAGTCCGCTACAGATACAAAGTGTAAGCTACGTTACAACATGCCATCCTTCTCATTGCTTTCGATGCGAGAATTAGTGAACAATGTTCATTCGTAAGTTGTCTAATGTGAATTTTCTGCGCCTCTCATTGAAACAATATAAAAATATTGGGATAAAGTTCGTTCAACGTCACATAACGTTAATGGTGCATATGAGTAGTACAAATAATTTTCATATGTTTCTCCGAGACTTTATTTCTTATGTTACGCAGCACTGAAAATCCAGAATTTTTGTGTTGAATACTGGACAACTCATTCTTTGTTCCTTTGGTAGACGGTGCATTCTCTATTGATTTTTGCAGACACCTCCTCGATTGCTTTAGACAGCTCGAAAGTACATTCTTCAAGCCGTTTAATAGTTGTTGAGAACACCCAAAACTTGATTTATAAAATGGAGATTGTACAATTGTTGTGAAAGTAATGCTATTAACACAATGTAATAATAAAAGTATTGAACATCGTAAGGAGAAGTTTGAATTAAATATAGTAGAAACTTTTATTTTTGTTGATATAAATATTTAATATTTCAATGTCAGTGTACTACCTTTGACAGTACTTCATGATTCATACCATTGTTACAAACATGAATTGAAATTTTCCCTTTATCGCTTACGTATAGCAGTAGTAGATTCCATTATCCTCGTACCACGTTTTCACATGAAACACTTCCCTGAACGCATATAAAAGCACTTTCTGAATATCAAATACATATGGGTGAAAGTGAGTGGTTAGCATAACTGATGTATAGCACAAAATTTGGCATTTATCTCCCGAACAAAGGTTTTGAAGTAAATACACGCTCTCAAACTCTGCTCAGGAATTTTTCCATTTTCTCTCAAATGGTTATAATGATTGTAATGAAAGCATCATATGTTTAGAATATTTGCACAAATGTATATGAAATGAAAAGCCTGTAAAACCCTTGAACAAAAGCCACCTGCTGCGCAGGGAGTAACAATTGAGATATTCATTAGGGTTGCAACTCACAAGAGTCTTGTGCAGTTGCTGCGCTCCAGCACCGGCATATTTCCTGTCCTTAGCACTGTCATTCGTTACTTCACACACTTAACACATACATCATTGTTGTACAGATTTATGTGTGATATACTTTTAGTTTACAGCACTTAGGTAGCTACTTCTTCCCGTGTCCTCCATGTAGTTCTGTTCGTAGCTTAAGCTGACCATTGTGTCCCTGCTATCTTTCTGAAGCTATCTGCCTCGTCTCATCTGTGGTCTCCCTGCCGTTCGACATCCTATTCTGGGGTCGCACATTGTCATTCACTGCGTCCATCGGAGGTAGCACATGGTGACGTGCCTTCCCCATCTAAATTTCAGCTGCTGTGCCCATGAAGACACGTAGATTATGCCTGTCTTCTTCCTGACTTCCTCGTTTATCCTGTCCTTTCTTGTCACGTGTAATATCTTCCACTGCATTTTGCGCTGACAAATTTGCAAGGACCAAGTTTGACATCCATATGACACTGGTAGTACAGGTTTCGATGACTTTATACTTGGGTTTTGGAACCTATCTTCCAAGATGAACTTGATACTCCAGTATTTCTTCCATGCCTGGTTTATGCGTCTTTTAATTTCTATTGTGAATTTATTTGAAAAGAATATTGCTTGTCTTAAGTAGAATATTTTCTCACATATTTACAGTACTCCCCGCTGACCCTGATCTGCTCATCCACGGCGCTTGTCATTACTCTAGTTATTTTTAGTTCATTGTTAATCCTTAAGCGTACGCGATTTCTAAAATATTACCTGTTGTATTTTATGTAAAATACATTATCTAAGGGATATGTCTTCCATAGATTCATTTTCTATTGCAGAGCTTAATCACAAGAGAAAGTTAGAATGCTGTCCCTGCGTGCTGTAATCTTTTTTAAATTGCACTTCGCGTGGACAGAACTTGTATAGTACAGTCAGTAGTACTTATATAGTACAGCTTAAAAGATATACGTAACTCCACAAATTACTAATCAACCGTGATGGGTCCTGCGATTTAGATTACGCTTAAATACGAGTAGTCAGTAATGTTTGTTATGGAATGCATCAATCGTAATAAAATGCTGCAGTAGGTTGACTTTCCGCCAGTATAACATTTTTAAACATTCCACCATAATACCAAGCTTTCACGTGGCATGGTGCATTTGTACCAAGTTGCAGTTATATAGCATAACTTTTTTTTTGCCCACCTCGGTAGCGTAGATGGTAGCATGTCTGCTTCACATTCAAGAGGTCCCGAGTTTGAATCTCGGTCAGGGTGAGTTACACGGATAAGTTTTTTCCGGGGTTTTCCGTTATCCTTAAGTCGAATGTCGGGTAACTAAGCTCAATGAACCCTGGACTCATTTGAGCATCATTTCACCCAATTCATTCCCCCCGTTGGGGGGACGTAAATTAAAACTTTATTTTATATTCGAACTTTTCACATTTTTATACTTTCTGTTGTAAAAGATTATCAAATAATGAAATGCTTTAAACACTCCAAAGTGATTGATACATAGTCAAATTAACACACCCAAGTTAATTCAAAGTGGTTTTTAAACTAAGATATTGCTTTTTCTACAAGCCTCTCATTTTGCCATCCCAATGAAAGTCTTGTCAACTTTCTCAATGACATTTTAATATAAAAATGTTACACGAATCCTTTACTATCCTGTTCTTTGTATTGGAGCTGCGATTGCTCCTGGGGAAAGTTCTTTTATAACTGACAATGATAGATTCAGCAGAAAATGAAGTCGCAAATTGTACATCTTAATTTGTTCTTTGCAAATTCATTATCAAGGACATCTTTAAAGGAGCAACGAATTTACCGTCGAAAACTAAACTTCAGGTTAGCAAGTGGGCATTTCTTCAACGCGAGCTGTTTATTTGTGCATATTCTTCCTTTTAGACCGTTTTGTCTTGCACTTGTTCTAGGTACGTTGATTTTATTCACTAGTGAAGCTCTTGCCAGGTTTACTGGAATCGTCTTCTGGAAGTCTTAAGTAATTTTTCGTGCAGTTCTCAAGGAAATCTTGAACTTCTCCCAACGAGCCTTGTATCTCAATAGAATATTCTAGAAGGCTATCTGTTGCTTCCTTTCAATGTCAAGGATTGATCCCATTCTTTCGGAAACCAGCTCTGTATTCTCTGGTAACATTAATTGCAGCAACTTCTTGATTAGCTCAGGAAACCCTTGTTCAGAAGTTAACCTACCTCCTTCCCTTTGTTTACTGTCACAGTCCAAGAGTATTCCTCCATTGTGCTTTCAATGGACGCATTTAGGGATTACAAAGGATTATACCTTAAGAGGTAAGCGCATAAATTTTGCATCAGTACATCGACTTGCATGGTTTGTCTCAATATGGCAAAAGTTATCGCAAATAATTGAAATTTTTTCCGGTTTGACGTTTTAATTTCGGATAAAGTGGTGTCAAATCAATTCTCAAACGTTTGATTAAACAAACTACTCCTAAATGCTGTATGTTGCTCTTGACGGCCCATTCCAAGCCCGCTGTAACAGGTTCAAAACCTTTATATACGATATAAGGATGCAGTAATTCATTTGCAGCAGCAGACATGGCAGAGTTGTATCTTTACTAGCTGCTTATATAATAACTCTGAATGTTTCGTTTTCCATACAAATAATTTTTCCAGGCTCATCAGAAAACCTGATTCATCAGCATGAATATTTTGAGATGAACCTTTGTTTTCAATTTGGCCAAAAATTAGTGAAATGTTTTGACATTAGCACGTTTCTAGTTTATATTGGTGTGCAAATTATTTGTGCAACTCCTCATGGCGTTTCATGAATCAGTTATTCCATTGACCTGGAGGTTATCCTTAAACATTTAGCAATGTTTCTTTTGTTAAACCATGCAGCTTTTGACAACGTGTTATAATGAAGCCTGACTTTACAGCACGCGCACTGTCATTTACAAAAGCTTTTCTCTCCAATGGACCCTTTCTGCAAACCTGCTGGACAACATTTAGTTCATTCCAAATGGCAGTTCCATCCCGAAGGGCAATTACCAGATGGGTTCATCAATTTAGAGCAACAGCATCTGTAACATGAAAACCCCTGGTAGACAAATTACGGTTCGCTCTCCTGACAGCTTTCTAAGAGTTAACAGTTGCTTTAGAGCAAAGTCCAACGCGATCGGTTTGTTGGCATTAGTCCTAAACTTCTCAGATGTGTACGGCGGATGTTGCATCTGGATGTGAAGTAATGCAACGATTATTGCGCCAAGATTTGTAGGGATGTCGGACATTCTGTAGACAGCTTCTGGAGATGAACACTCAACCTGATTTCCTGAACAACCTCGTGATGTCTTAGGCTCATTTTCATTTATACGGCTATGTGAATAAGCAAAACTTTAGATATTGAGCACCTAACAGTTCTAAGTTGATTCACGAAAGACCACTTCATAGCACAAGTGATTGTGTGGTATGGCATTACTCTACGGCGTATTCTTAGTCCGTTTCCGCCCCCTCCTCTATTTTTAGACTTCACTCAAATGTCAGATTACATTGATATGTTGCATTTCAACAGTTCGTAAAGCAGGAAATGTGCCGTAAAATGTCCATATGCAGTCGCGATTTCAACAATACGGTGCTGTCACCCACACAGCTAAAGCGTCCGTGACAGTCTTGCGCAAAATCTTTCCTGAGCATCTTGTTTCCCGCTTTGGTAATGTCAACTGGCGAGCCCGTTCGCCGGATTTATCGACTTCAAGGTGTGTGCTAACTATTGAGGACTTGAGAAACATTCACGCCGAAACCGAGGCCGTTACAGACTCTTCACAAGGTTATGACGAATTTGCGTGCTCTTGGGAAGATTGCATCGCGAACAATGGTTGACACCTGAAGGACAATTTATAAAAAAAAGTGATCAGTCATCAATTGCAAGAAGTGTACATTAATAGGTAGTTGTATTACTTCATGCTTAAATACAATGGGTAAAACGTTACATTCTTTATGCCACACCTGTACATAAATGGTCACGAGGTAACAATTGATAAAACGAAGATGTAGCAAAACAAGACAGTAAGATTCTGCTTACAACAGTGCCATATCATGCAAGTCAATCGCCCCCACCTATCCAGTTTTGTGCAATCCGCAATGTATGATAAACATTCTTATAATATAGCGATCCATATTAATCCAATATGATTGAGTGATAGAGAATTTTTGATAGAGAAATTTGATCAGAACCCATGTACAAAAATATTAAAGAATATTGAGCAAAGTATTTCAAAAAAATGGAACACGTCTAAAACTTCGGGTTGCATTGTATAAGGAAATTTTGTATCATGGTCTTTGGTTTTCCGCTTATTGCGCTAGCTAACATATGTTAGTGTCGTCTTTAATGCTTTTGGAAACATATTTAACACTAACGAAGCATTTTGACAACAGTAAATAGTACTGAACAAGCAAATGCTTAATATCTTAACCAGTTTATCAAACTATTATGCCTCTAAGATAGCTTAGCTGGAAGAAGTGTAGGGTCGTGAAACATGTTTGGGGTAAGAGTGATTCCAATCATTTCGGTTAACTTAATCCTAATAAGTTGTATATCCATAAATAGTCCTGGTTTAAGTTAATGTTTGACAATGTTATATCGTTTTAATTTACTATTATCTTAATGCTATTTAGTGTTACTTTTCGATAAACTACAGCTAAAACGTGTGTACACCCACATATTCTGCGTTTTTTTTTTTTTTATTGGACTAAGGATTATTCACATTTTGTCTTGGGGAAAATATTTACATTTGGAAATTTTTAGTGTCGCAGTTCTAATACTTTTGCTGCAAATAAATATTTTGCAATATCACATGTTAATATATTATGGCGAGTTGAATGGAAATTCTGACTCGGTGTAACAGGCCTAGTTCGATGGATCTACACGTCACCGTAATAAGTTGATCTTGATCCTCAGACTCTTCTGCATGAAGTTGTTGCTTTTAGAGAAGTGAATAGAGGATAGACTAGCAGATCTGACTGGCGTGGAAATGATCCTTGTCTTCCTATCCAGTGACCAAGATGTGCCGTGGTCAGATAACTCTTAGACGATCAACCTATGCGATGGAACACTATCTGTTAAAACCACATCGTTAATATACCTTGAAGTGATACCTATATTCAGTTGCAAGAGCAGCTCATTGTGTAGGAGTTCCAAATAGCATGCTCCTGTTAGACGCCCCTTGAAGAAAAAAATGGTTTAATTGGAAGGTCACATTTCTCACCAGAAATTCATTCCCTGTTGGAAAACTACTTACCTTACCGAATGAGAATTGCCAGTGCTCCAGTATAATGAATGTTGTGGCGATTTATGTTTCCGAAAATAGGATCCTGGAGTCGAACCTTATGTTCCACTTGACCCAGCAACCAATCATAGACGTTCACTCGACCTTCGAAATACATCCCGTGAAGTGATTGTTGTTGGATACAAATGATGCGAACGAAACTTATTGTCTCGCAGTATTCATACAAGACGATTGGCTAATTAATTTACTCTTGCGCAACTATTCGTGTACTAGAATGCGGGGTACTTCGCACGTCATTCAAAACTGCTTCCACGGTAACACCCGCTGTCACAGGAAGCATCCTTACAAGTGAGATTGTGCCAGACATATTTCACCACCCTGGTAGATTTAGTTGGTGGCCATCTGAGGACTTTTCTTCCACACTCGCGTTTGTGAAGCACATCAAAAGTACTTGTCTGTCGAATACATAGCAATGGACAGACATGCATTTTGTGACAACCATTTGCTATGTAACACCGCACAGATAACTATATAGAATCAGATTGTCTTTAGTTCAGTGTATCCTTCCATTAAAAAAAATTACACGGTTTAGATTAAAATCTCTGCCCACCTGTGTATTAGTGATACGAGGTCCCGAGTTCGAATCTGTTAGGCTGAATTGTCCAATAAGGGTTTTTTCGGAGTTTCCCCTCATCCTGAATGATTGTGTATAGCTATTAGCTGTAAGGACCCTGGGATCATTCGAGCAACATTTCACCCATTTCATTCATTGGCCAATATGACTAAACGTTGGGAGGACGTTAAGTTATAATCCCGTTAAAACCTCGGGTTCAAAAACTGCATATGCAATAGATTTCCAGTGTGAAGAGAACTCATTTGAACAACGCGAAGATTCGAACCAACGTTACCTGGTGACTAACGCTCACCAGCGCATCTAATTCCACTCGCCTACTCTTACATGAAGGGTTTCTCTTACCCCTTCATTAAACCTTGCCTCTTGGAGTGCCAGACTGCACACCGATCAACTCGCTGTATGTTATTAGCGGTGTAAATGTCAGCTTACGCCTAAATGAAATAAACCTTTAGTTTGTGCGGTGTGATCGCATAGTGTTTCGGATATAGCCAGGTCTCTACTTTATCGTAGCTACCCTGTCTCGTGAAATTCTGCTATTTTGTTTTAATGGTTCTGATACTGAACACATGTATGTTCAGAGTGGTTTGTTCAGTTGAGTTTGTAAAGTCTTTTGGAAACGCAGAATCTCAGTAAATGAGTGGTATAATTTTGAACTATGCTTTATTGCGTAGAGGCCTGTCCTTTAAACAGCTTTTTCTGAGTCTTTTTAAAAAGCTCAGGCAGCAAGTTCGTAAAGGAAACAAAATGGACTTGAAGCATAATTGATTGTTAAAGTGGCCTATATTTCTAAATCGGTAGGGACGGCTGACTCATCTGGGATGAGAGAGTTGGGACGTTTCCTACTATTTATTTAAATATTACAAGTGCATGTAATCTTAACTTTTATTATTCTTCTGAACTATGTACTGAAGTAATAAAACTACTTCCATTTGCTGGACTTGTAGGCCGTGGTCTAGGAAGCATCGAAGATACCTACGTTTCACCAAGTACTGCGCTTGGCATTCTCAGAGTAAAGCGATCCGTAGTCTCTTCTGGCTGGAGCTGATGCCAAGCGCCATACTTGGTGAAACGTCTGTATCTTCGATGCTTCCTAGACCACGGCCTAAAAGCCCGGGAAATAGATTGTTTTATTAGTCTAGACGCCGGCCGTGAAAGCCTAAGTTTATACATATGTACTGAAGTATTTGTACTAAGAAATCGTATATTAGAAAGGAGTATCGCATAATGCAGTATTCAACAAAGCCAGCTTTTAGAGCAGTCGGTCAGTCGTAATATATTTTAACCCGAATCTACCTTGTCTCCACGCTTCATAGTTCTGCAAATTATGTAAATTTGAAAGTGTGTAGTTATATTTAAAACCTGCTATTGTTGGGGTAATTTAGGCGTCTGAATCCGAGCGGGATGACTCGGGCGGTTTTGTCTGTGGCCCACATTCGGGAGGCCCGGATTCGATTCCCATGGTCGACCTACCTGAACTATGGTTTTTTTCGGGGGTTTCCTGGGTCGCCAGGCTAATGCTGGGTAGGATAATTACATCGTCCCCCTCCCGAATTTCCTGTCCCTCCACTTCTCCATTATTTCACATCTCACCCGGTGGTCTCTTTCAGGGTATAGGTGTCGGCGGGTGTCTCGGCACCTTGGCTTGGCCGCCCTGTCTCCTCACGTCTCATCCTTCCTCCCAGGGATGCCCCACTTGTGGCTTAGATACAGTAAACCAAAGGATTCGATAACGAATTTCCTCCGTAGTAATCCTAATGTCCTGATCCTAGGCATCGGAAATTGATTGGCAAGCTTAACACGGCGCTGGGACGTGTTTTCTCCGGGTCTCCGGTTTCCCTCGCTATCATTCCACCCACTGCTCCATCTTTCCTATCATTCATCTCGTCCTCATACTATCATCTACTTCTCATCTTCATACAAGGCATCGGGCTGATCACCCACACTGGTTCTCTATCAGATCCAAAGATCAGACCCGACATTAGGAGATTCTTGTTCCTCTATCCCTTAACGCCGCGATTAGTGGTATACTAGGAATAGTTTTTGCTGTTGATTTACACCTTGCTCTGAAAGTGGTGGTGTAAAAATTGGAATTAGAATTCGCATGCCAGGAAAATACAAATGGTATTAACTTTTATATTTGGCCCTATTTTAAACAGCATTCTCATTCTGAAGATCGCAATTAGTTGGCTAACGTGTAATAAAGTGATCAGGGAAACTGCTGATCTTAGGTGCGTGGTTATATTTGCGTTGTTCGAGGAGAATGGAGACCCATTCAACAAAAATTAACCCACTTCTGTGCAAGGTCACTGCCGCTAGCAGGCAATGGACCAGACCGTTTAACGAATCCGACAGAGCCTGTTCTCAATCAAATATCTGTTACCGCCTTGACATGCTTCAATTGCCGCTGCTTATAGGGGTCTAAAAATAGCGAAAATAGACCACTCCGCTTTTGATACTGTAGGAACACAGGATGGTAAATGTAGGGTACTTCAAATAAAAAGCCAATTTATCGGTTGTCCACATCAACGCTGAAAAATGTCCGCCTCGGTAGCGTAGATGGTAGCGTGTGTGCCTCACGTTCAAGAGGTCCCGAGTTTGAATTTCGATCAGGGTGAATGAACTACCTGGTTAAGGGTTTTTCCGAGGTTTTCCCTTATCCTGAAAAATGACAACGTTGGAGGACGTAAAATTGCAGAGAGAGAGAGAGAGAGAGAGAGAGAGAGAGAGAGAGAGAGAGAGAGAGAGAGAGAGAGAGAGAGAGAGAGAGAGAGAGAGAGAGAGAGAGAGAGAGAGAGATTAAAATCAATTTTAAATAAAATTCAAACCAACATCAACGCGTATCTCTAAATTTTTGATGCCACAAAGATCCTTTTATTTTTTTAGCACGTGTTCTCTCAGCGTTTACCAGTTACATAAAATTTATCAAAAGCCCTTCCGAATGAGAAGGGCTTCACAGGTTATTTGTTAAAGATTTACCATACACTTGTCGTGTAAATATTAAATGCAACTTTATCAAATGATAGACCTATTTTTGGCAAATTAGAAAATTTTCTAGTAGTTCTCCTGGTAAATGGTGATTTGGGGTAGAATCTTCTTGAAAATCTTCGTATCACTTTTTTTTTTTTTTTTTTTTTATTCTGAACTGAAGTGACAATTTTGGTATTAGTCATTTCTATTCCAGTTATGAGCGCGCGCACACACACATGTACAAGAACCCTTTTTAAATGTATTTTTCGATTCATTTGTCTTCAAATACGCGTACTTTAAAACAGTAACTTCTACCATACTGTCACCCTGGTGGCAGGCTCGCGAAGCCGATGAAAAATGATGGCCGATCGTTACCGGAAGTGAGAGACAGATGAGAGTAGTTGTGAGAGGGGAAAAATAAACAGTTTGAGGTTAGCTAGCAAAATTGTGATGTGGCCAATGTATTTGCTAGGAAAATAAAGTGCAGTTTTTGTATTTGAAGCCTCGACTTTTGATTTTCACGAACCCACAAAGTCACAATACTATCAGATATGGATGTCTTCAAAAAGTAATGCCATAATGCAATAACATTTGTAGGTTTGTGTTAAAATTTAAATGAGAGCAACCAGCACTGCTCCAGAACTTTACACTATTTTAAAATTAGTGTTAAATTAAATTTACCAATATGTAGGTTGCTTCAAGACTTGTTAATTTTTCCCTCCCAAAACCCTTTTTAAACATAAATGCTCCTTAGGCGTCAGTCGTGATGTCATATTGATGAACAATGCTAAGTTTGGTCTTCAAAAACACGTTCGCAACACCCCTTATTTTCTCTTCGATGAGAGAGAGAGAGAGGGGGGGGGGGGTTACGAATGTCTATTGGAAAAATACGAAAAGGAACCAAAATTAATATTAAAAGAAATGTTTTTAATAAATAATTCGGTTACGGCTTCCAAAGCTTAAATTAGGTAACGATTATTCAGAAGTTCCATAAATATTTTGTATTGAACTTACAGAAAATATTTAATATCCACTTCCATAATATCTATATATCAAAATTAAAATGTTGTGCACTCATTGCATATTTTACTACACATGACAGAAAATAAATTGAAGAACTGTTAAATTAATTTCGGGATTCCTTAAACCCACGATGTTTAAATATCGCAAATAACCTGGTTCCAACCGAAGAAGCCTATGTCCATGTATCTGTTACAAGCGCAAAGATTTTATGAATTTCTTGAGGACGCTGGTAGGGGGGTATCCTACAACTATTGGAGGAATAAGTTTGTATTTAACTGAATTTTCCCAAAGTTTGTCCCTTTGTCACAGGGTCATGTCAGCCATATTGTCATTTCTTATAACTCTGAACTAGACAAGAATCTAAAAACCTTCTCCACGGATCTCCACGCACGGCCTACACGTGGATGGGCCTGTTGACCGTCTCCCTCAACCACGAAGAGGAGCCCACACGAGGGAGACTGTTGGCTTGGGACCCCGGGTGCGCCAAACCCGTACCTACCGAAGTAGGCCCCTGGGGGGGGGGTGCCCCTGACGGGTGGCGGCCTACACGTCGTACGTGAGGTGTGCCGTGCTCTGCATCCGGCACGAGCTGACTAGGGATGTCCAGAAGCTACTGGCAAGTGGTCGCATGCAGCACTTTCCAGCCTTCGGTTTTGGGCTATGTAGTTCTACTTTGCAGCAGAATTTTGCTGCACGTGGTTTTTATACAGCAGGCATTATAGCATCGAATTTTCAGGTGTAGCGATGTGAGTACAGTGATAGTTATCTTGTAAGATGTGTATGTGGGGGTAGAGAAGTGGTCCATTTAGGAATGAGGAGAATTTAAGTGGTACATTTAAAACTCCGCTTCCTTTCTAACGTTACCTCTATCTCCCTTCCTACATAATTGTAGCTTATTGATCGAAAATTTTAAATGATCCTAAGTAATGGGTGGAGGGTAACTTTGTCACTAACCTGTCTCAAGTTAATTGGATGCAAAGTCGTGATAAGATTGTCAGAAATATTCTAGGTCACAACAGGTAACTTTGCTCAGCTTCCTGTTTTATTTAGGGTCTGACAAAACTGATAACAGGGTGAGCTTTAACATATCGAAATCGGAATAAGCCTTATGGTCTGATTCTAGTTTAATAATCGCAATAATGATAAAAGTACTAGGCTGCTATGTAATCGCTTATCAAAATGTCCTGGTCATACTAATTTGACTTAGCTTTTATATGTATTTAAGAAGCAGGTATGTTACATGACGGTTGTGAATTTCAGCGCTACGGAAACCCGTTTCCTATGTTGCGTCTCTAAAAGTTAGTTGTTAATCATAGTGCATTTATCTAGCTATCCGAACATGTTTCTACGAATCAGTAGAAGTCGGTATTTCTGACACAAAGTTGTTGCTGAAGCACGAAGGCAGATGGTAGCACCACAATTACTTGAGTTGTAATTCTTTTGTCATTTGTGATAGTTGTTGAAAAACGGGTGGGAGGCATTCGACGGTGAATGAAACTGTTGTAGTGAGTTAAATGATGCAGTATCTACCTACACTATGGATAGTGGTGACATTTTTTCATTGCACATCCGCTGGCACTACAAAACTAGTCACATCCGCCGTACTGAGAAGCTTAGCTGACGTTTTCCCTCAAATAGCGATCTATATAAAATTTATAAATGGTTCACAAATCTATTGCCGAACATGAATTGAAGGTACTCTCGTCACTTTAATCCTCCACACCTTTTTCTGATGTGGTTATTACCACCAAACAAAACGCATGAAAAACTGAATAAAACCTTTGTTACTTCATATATACATTTTTCGCGCAAATGTCCATTTAATTCTTACGCGTTTAAGTCACTTTATCTACAGATGAGGAGCAAGGTTTCGCAGTTTCAGCGTATTTCTAACGATAATATAGAAAATGGGCCACCTAATGTTAACTTTCGTGTTAAAATGTCACTTCGTAGTACTCGTAGACCCAAGACTTTTCTCAGAAGCAGACCTCTAAACAATTTGCTACCAATGTAAGTAACATTAGAAAGCAATGATTAATTTTTAAGTATGAACGGGAGAAATCACGAATGTGCTACTCTTAATGTGAAATTTTACACAGTACACTGTATCCTTCTGCACTTCTAAGGGGCTTGGTACTACTGATTGGCATGTGAAACCAACGATGGGCAACGCGGATTCATAAAACAGTAACATAATTGTTGTAGACTAAGTACTGGTATTCACTTCCTTCACTTTGTGAAGATAATTCATTGCGCCTTGTACAATACTATGCAATAGTATACAAATCTGAAATGTAATTTTTTCCAAAATTTTTTCTTAATTTGTTTATGCTATTTTGGGGCTATCTCGGAAGCACTACCCCGGAGCCGCCCCTGCCAATAACATTTTGTTTCATACTATATCCTATTGGGTAGTTTTGTTCATCCTAATCGTATAGACGTGACGAGAGATGCGTGTAACCTAGTGTTAGTTAAATGTGAAACATTAAATGGGAATGTTATTTGAATAACATTTAAGTATCCCAAGTTTTAAGCCATTGAGGACAATTTACTGTATAAATGAAACTATCAGTCAGCGACTCTTATCTAGCGAATATGAACTTTTTCTCCTACAGAGATACGCCTGTGGAAATAGCTTCCTTGGCCGCATGGATAGCAACATTATAATTAACCGTGGCACAATTTTCGAATACTTTGAAGGTTTTCGTGAAGGTCATATGTGGTTATTGCTCCATACGTTGATGCCCTGCAGCTTGTTTCTATTTATACACACCACTGCACTTTAAAATTAAGAATTTTAACATGAAATGAGCTCAAAATTACGTCAAAATTGGATACAGCTAGAAAATGCTGTCGTTTGTCACCACCAAACATCGCAGAATCTCTGTATTGACTTACTGCAATTGGAAATCACTCCCTTATCCGTTGTATTTTTCTTCCCATTGGAGAACTCGAATATTTAGTTCCAATTGAGTTTTGCGTTCCTTGCAGTTTAAAGGCTCCAAGTGACGTTTAAATGGCCATGTCTGGTGTACATATAATTCGTCCAAACACCCTTCTTTCAAACTTGATTTGCTTCTTTAAAGTGTTCTTAATTTACTTTTCTTAAAATTATTTTCAATTATGAATATTTAAAATGAATGGAAGTATCTGAACATTCTCTTAATATGCTATGCTGTTTGAATTTATAGAGCTTTGTCTTATTTAATGTATTTAACGAATTTCAAAAATATAAAAGTTCAAAATTTGTTTCTAGCTTTCTCATTTTTAAAACGTTTCTCATAACACTAGTTGCAGAGAGCCACAGAAATTAATTTTGTGCTATAATTATTGAAAATTTGTAATGCGTTTCGCTAAACGTACGTGGGCGTCTGCGAGTTAAATCTTCAAATGAAAACCATTTTAAGCTAAACTGTGTTATGTTAAATGTTTTAAGGATATTAAAACTTAAAACCATGTTTATTTTTCTGGAATGCTAGTTTATAAGAAAGCTGAGAGATTGCATTTAAATGAATGTATTAAATAAATAATAGCCCATAACATCCCTTAAGAGCAAGGACCTCCCGCCCACTGGTGGGGTCAGCTCGGCCATTTCTTACAGGGTGAGCAAATCCCTGAAAGTTACCAGTTCTTTGTACTGATTGTCATTTATTTCCTACTTAACTGTTATCATTTGCTGTCTATCACAATGTTTTGTTTCCTACTTTTCTTCATTCCTTTCATTCCATTGCAATCTAATGTTTCTGTTAATATTTAATAACTAATTTATTAGCGCTCCTAAAATTTCCAATCCATCTCTTGTTGATCCAGATCAAGTTGCATTTCATATTTATATATTTCGATATATTTAGGGATAATGAGGATACAAAAGTGAAATAGGCTTTTGAAAAGTGAATCTTTGAAATCCCAAGCTCCTTGCTGGACCACGAGACAAAATGAACAGCAACTTCCCACCTGCATAAGGAAGTGCTATTTGAAAATTCAACCCATAACAAAATATTTTTGGAATTGTTAAAGCCACAAAAACTTAATTTGATCCAAAAATGTAAGCTTTAACAAAGTCTACTTGTTTTGTAAAGTTTTCTAGTCTTAACGGTTTACACAAGTAATTCAAAATAATATGAACTGGCTATTCTCAAAGTTAAGTTATAATTTTGTATTTGTGATGCAAATGTTGACGTATTTTATTTTTTTTTTTTTTTTTTTTTTTTTTTTTTTTTTTTTTTTTTTTTTTAGAAAATCTAACATTTTTCAAATAAAGGTAGCTTTGGGGAGGGATATTCATGAGATTCGTGTCGCATCCATTCAAGATGGTAAACTTAAGATCATATTTAGCTTCAGTCTGTTATTCATTTTTCGTTATATTCACATACGCGCGCACACAGGCCTTTTACCTATAAATAGGTGGTCTAAAAGTTCCCGACCTAATAGATACAAGACATTTTTAAGATAATTTTTTTAAACTATTTCAAGATAGTCTCATTGTAACTACACACTTCTCCTAGCGATGCTACCATCTGTGTAACCCGAACCCGTCCAAATAGTACTCGGCGTGTTTCTTTGCAAAATAATTGTTCACGAAGGTGATTGCTTCTTCATTAGACGAAAATCTGTCCTCCAAGCGCAATTTTCAGATGAGGGAACGAAAAATAGCTTGGGGCTAAATCTGGTAAGGCGGATGGTCAAGTAGTTCAAACCGATTCGTGGATTTTCGCCATTGCAATCGCTAAGATGTGAGACGGTTCGTTGTCTTGGTGAAACAGTATTTTCTTTTTCTGCAAATGTGGCAGTCCCCATGCACAGAATCAAACTCATCTTTGATTTGCGTAGGCGTACTGCCTTTTAAAAACTAATATTTAATGACAGCTCGATTCTCGATTTTGTCCATTTTCATAAAAACACTCGCATCAACTCACTCGACTGTTAAAAAGCTGAGCGTCCAAAAGGGCTGAAACTTTGGCGAGGAACTGTCAACAGGCGTATAACGAAATTCACTGGCTTTTATTTACGAATGCTGCCATCTTCATGTTGCGGTCGGAAACTTTTCAGACTATCCACGTACTTTATTTTTAAGCGGCTTCAAGACCATTTCTGGTGAGATATTAGCTATGAGGTTTTGGAACATACCTAATACTTCTATTGTAAGGATTTAGTAGAGAAGTTAAAGGAAACAAAACTCCTTGAAATAATTGTGCCTGCTTCGCTTATAAAGATTGCAGTATATGCTCTGTGCTAATAACTTAAAAATGTAGTGACTTTATCGTTAGGAAAGAAAGCTTAGAAATGAGCATTATAAATTTCTGCAGAAGCGCGGTTTTAACATGTAGAAAGAATGTTGCCAATATCCAATATTCGTTCGCCATGTCAAACGTTTATCCTTTGGCAATGGCGGAAATCCTGTTACAAACCTGTTGGTGATCTGGTTCTATTAACAGGTAATCACATCACTGTGTAACAGTTGATCTCGGGTACAGTGCTGCAAATAAATAACGTATATGTGCTGAAGTTAGGTAAATGCCAATCTTTAAACGGTGTTCGTTGTGAAACAGCAGCATATTGTGATAAAAATGGGAAATGTAGAAATTTGGTCAGGATCTTTTACAAAGCTATAAGAGCCAGTTGAGTACCATGAATAAAATAAATATGCATTATATTGTATGTTAGCTAGTCTTAAGACTAGGAAGTTGACCTAAAATCACTGAAAAATGTATCACAAAATGGCGTTAAATTTATGAAAGTGATATAAAATGAATTTAAAACTGTACCCTTCATTTAGCATTTCAATAAAGTGTGTGTGTGTGTGTGTGTGTGTGTGTGTGTGTGTGTGTGTGTGTGTGTGTGTGTGTGTGTGTGTGTGTGTGTGTGTGTGTGTGTGTGTGTGTGTGTGTGTGTGTGTGTGTTATCTAACTGAAGGATCGCCAGTTGATCTGAAGAATATTTCCGTTTATTGAGGAGCCTCTTTTTCCTTTGTCCTGAGTGCACAGTTGCAGTAGGCTAATGAAAAACATTATCTACATGGCAGTTTGAATTTTCGAATTTCAGTGTTTAGTGTTAACCAGGACTTTTGCACAGGGTTTTTTTCCTTACTAATGTATTGGTGATGTTTTCTTCACAATATCCCAAATGCTCGAAACTTCAATCTTTTCGAAAAGAGTTGTACTGATGCATGCCAAACTTCGTTGAATTCCGAATCAGTAAGCAGATTTTGACAATTTGTTACTGCTGCAGCACATTCGTGTCAAAATTGTCAAGTCACTGCTTTTAGGACAACGGAATTGTTAGAATAATCTTAACCGAATCAACGTCCGGAAGATACCATTAGATATAGTACCAGCCATTACATCACCAGGTGTAAAACAGAACATGCGACTAAAGAGTGAACATTTAAAAAATATACATCAACAATAAAATGTCAATAAACCAATTTCGTTCATCTTCAAACGAAATTAATTTCACTATCATATTCGACGCCCGCCTCGGTAGCGTAGATGGTAGCGTGTCTGCCTCACGTTCAAGACGTCCTGAGTTCGAATTTCGGTTAGGGTGAGTTACCCGGATAAGGCTTTCTCCGGAGTTTTCCCTTACCCTGATAGACTAGTGTCGGGTAATTCTAAGCTCCATGAACCCGAACTTATTTCAGCATTTCACCCATTGCATTCATTGTCCGACATGACTTAACGTTGAATGTAAAACACACAAAAAAAATCATTCGACACTACAACTTCCGAGCCACTCCATTTTAAATTATGGTAAATATTTCCCGTCACAACACGGCACATCATTGTCCCTTTGTTTCAATTAGGACCTGTTGTTTAATACAAGGAAAGCCTTCAGATAAGAACATCTCAGCTGAAACAAACGGTTCAAAAAGTGTGCAAAATATAGTTAGAAAAGTAGTGCCAAAGAACTTTGGAGTATGGAGTTGCGGTGCAGTATGATAGCTCCTATTGTGGCTGATTGAATATAGTTGGGACCAACCTTTTATGAAACATGGAATGTAACTTGCACAAGTGTGCACTGTACTGATACACAATGGGAAATTACGGCACTCATCCTACCTGTGTTGCAGGAACATCAGGCGTAGGCTTTACAAGACTGTGGCTGGTGTCTGTTTTGTTTCTGACACGCCACAAACAGGTCTCGCAATCGCTGTTGACACATATCGCACAGTAAAACAGCTTAAAGGTCTCAACTTCAAAATGTTTAATTTTGTACTGTATTTTTCGTTGTGCACAGACGATGAATCTATCGCGTTCTTAAAGATAGCTTAATTGAAAACAGGACTACTGGAGTTTGAGGTCCGCTGAATGAAATATTTTGGAAACGGTTAAGACGGACAGAATAAACTACAAACCTTGTTTCTAGTTCATGTTTATCGTCCAAGAATGCATTAAAAGTGCATATGGAATACTTTTTTTCTCTTGAGCATAGGTATAGAGAATTTCCAAGCCATTACATATCCACGAGCTCTTAAGAATTGACTGATTGCTCAAAGCTTTCTGTATTCTTTTTTCCTTGAATTTACAAGAAAATGTGTAATAGTTGAATTCTGCAAATGTTCATCTCGATTAACAAAGTAGGTTAACACATCAAATGTGTCTTAGCCATGCAAAGTGGTATGTCAAATCCATTTTTCCCATTGTACCTATAAAAATGTAATATTTCTAAAAACTTGCCTATCTTGAACATGAAGCATATAGAAAATTTGCGCGCGCGCATGTGCGTGTGTGTAATATGCCGACACATTTAAGTACCTTTTCCTCACACTATCGCGAGAAAAAAAAAATTACACATAATTTCAAATCCAGCGTTAAGCGACTGAAATGTGTAATGAATCTATTTCTGAACCTTTCTTAATAATTTAATTTGTAGAAGCTATGTAAAAATAAGACAGTGAGCAGATAATCATGTGGATGTAACACGAATCCATCTTTGAACAGTTATGTTTCGGTATGTCGCAATTAAACATGTCCTGCCTGATTTGAAATCATTTCTAAACAAAACGTGGAGAAGGGAATTGCCATAAATGGTAAGGTAATGGGTAGACAGTCACGACACTTGCAATATTACACAGTAAACAATTTTCGATAAGTATTGCTGCTTAGTTGGTGAATTTCATTGTTTTGATCATTTTGCAAGAGTTGGTAAAGGTAGTCGGAAACGTTTTTATGAACATTATTTAGGATTCTGAAATGTTTATACGCCTTGTTACACAGCCGTCTTAAATTTTTCAAATTTGAAATGTTCATAGACTAAGACCCGCCTATTGACCCGCAGGTCTGTAATTTTGCTGAACTTATTACGGCTGCAACGTTTTCTACCCGGAACCAAAGACCGTTGCCTATTGTGTATTTAAATATGGTAAATCTGTGGCAAAACAATGAGTTTCTTCGGTGACATCACCCTTATCCATCATGCATTAGACATTACCATTAGAAAGTGCCAGCCGCTCCTGATCTAGACTAGAAATGTTACAACTTGCTGATTGTGAAGGAAACTGCTTACATTTCAAATGCTTGGTGAACATTAGTGAATTGTATCCAGACGAAGTATTCTTTTTCAAATTCGTAAATTAGATTTCCTCTTACAAAACTGATGGGGAAAATATTTTGAAGCTTTGCCCACAACAAAGCTAGATATCAACTTTTCTCTAAGTTTCATTCTTTAGTTTAAAGAAACTACTTCTCTGGCCAACCAGAATAAGTTCTATAAGATTGTAAAGGCTTTTTCGAAAAACCATACTTGAAACTGGTAACTATAACGATGAATAAATAAACAACTACAATTTCATACTTTTGTGTTTAGCTCATAATAAAAAAAACGATTAAATAAATCGTTCGTCATTCTTGCTTTTTTAACTCATTTGAATGAGATTTTTAACTTTGTTTCTACCACATCCCTTCCGGGACCCAAAGAAAACCCTGTAGAATGCTACAACTACAGGCGATTTCCACATCGTAAGAAATCTTGTCAGGGAATTGGGAAGAAACGTGCATCAGCGTAGTCATAGTAGTCTACGACTAAGCGTGTAGCTCGGTCTTTCTAGGAAACAATGTTCTTAAATGTGGAATTAAGATTGTTCTACGATATTGCTTATTGTGCCCCAATACGGTTTGGAACTTTGACAATGTTTACTTTCTCTAGCAAGTGTTGCATTGACTGAAATATTCGATATAGAAATTTCGCTGGAGATAAAGGTTTTGTGCATCCCTGGAAACATATTTCAAAGTATGCACGTGTGGTACATTGCTGGTTGCGCGTAGTTTAAAACGCGTAATATTCAAAGAGCGCGACACAAAGAATTTAAAGAATGTTCCTCAATCCAAACTACGCATGAAAAAAGGATTTTCTTAATGTCTTGCTTTTGATTAAAATCACATGCTGAGCATTAGACTAAAAATTATGCATTTAGAATTTTCTGCGAATAGCATCTTTTCTTTGAATTTTCTACAAGTAATGTAGAAAGTGGAACTTAAAGGCTGGCAAATAACAACGCTTTTAAGCATTTATTGCTTTAAACAATTTCTGCAAACATTTCACTTGATTAGCAAATGGAGATGTAAGAATAATCGTAGACGAGCGCCAAGTAAACAATGATTATAGAAAGCCATATGACGGCTATGGTTGAACATCACCATGTGGCAATGTTACGTCGCGGTGAGTACTGTAATGTAAGAAATACAGGAGTTTATAAACTAACAGAGGTTTTTTTTTTCAGGTAACAGAAACTGGATCCACCCACCTGATGCTCTCCAGCGGGGTCACATCGCTTATCTAGTCAAGGTAAGTCCGCCTGCACGCCTTCACTATTTATTCCTTGCACGTGTGATGTAACTAGCCTGAAAATGAGGTATACGTACTTGGGGTCACTTTAACACTAGAGTCCATTCAGTCCTTACCACGACGGCTTGAAGTAAATTCTAAAAAAAAAAAAAAAAATGAACGAAGGAAATGTCAACCTCTCAATTCTGCTCCCATTCCTATAAGACATGGTTAAGACCCAGAAGTGCCCAAATAATTTTCACTCGAACGTGCGCCTATATAACATGAAAATACTGTGATAGTGCATAGAAAAATTCATGAAAAATGCATTAAATTATCCGTCTCATGTCTAGATTTCATTATTCTGTCTTGTTCAAATGTGTCAACCTGAAATTTCATTAACCAATCAATGACTATTTTTATTGATGTCTTAGACTTTTAAAAATTCTTGTTCTTATGGAAATATTCGGCTCCATTAGCATTGCAAAAGGGATGTAAGCTCGTAAAACCCTGAAGTTTAGGTGGAAAGGAACTAGGTTTTGTTACGTGGCTTTTCAGAACTGACTGTCCACTTGCTGTGAAACGCTGATCAGCTCCTTTAATCTTTCTGCGATATAAATCGAAGTCAAATAAAATAACCCGGTTTGTCTCTTAATTCCTTTTTGCTCTTATGCAAATCCTAACCAGGAATTTACCATACTTATAAGTGGAATTGGTAACACCGAATCATGATGGTAGGACATTTTTGTTGAATTGTGTTGCGAGGTCAAATGTCAGTTTGCTCCCATAATGGTCTTTCTCCAGTATTTTGATTAACAATCTGGTGGTTCAGATGTAAGGAAGTAAATTACGGCTGATACATTTCACACGTAAAATGTATATTTGTTAAAATCTATTTGTATAAAATGTTTTTGTTGGTAGAACAGTGTTCACCCTTAATTTGTTTTTCATCTCCTAGTTGAACTGTGCCCTTAAAATAAAATATTTTAGGAAACTTTCTTCCTCCGTTGTCTTTATCAATGGTATGCCATGTTTAAATTTGTATCGTTATTGAGAGCGTGTATAGGATGGATCAAACATGATTACGAAGTTCGTGTTATAAAGCGATGGGGAGTACGGTGGAAAATGCTGAAATGCAAATAGCCACGTTATAAAATGTCACTTCTGAAGTCCTCTGTGGATATGGAATTTTAATATAATTTCCGTAAAAATATTGTGTTGTAAATTTTAGTAATTACATAGCATTAGTATAGTGTATGATTATTTTCAAGGAATAGGTGGTCAAATTTGTCCTAAAGATGTCATTTCCTGCCTTAGGAATATAGCTCTGTTAATCAAGATTTATGAATGAACTAAAATTTTTAGCCGTATTAATATTTTAATTTGGAACTAATCAGCGCTAATCTATTCGAAACTATTTACTGGATGTAAATATAACTTTAAATATTGAAGCAGTATTGCTTATGGGTGTACACAAGTTCCACGTTGGAACGCCAATTTGATGCAAAAATGATGATGGTGGCGATCACAGAAGTCGGCGAGCAATGAGGTTTCTCTCAGGGTATGCGTGGATGTGTGTGAGAAGGAAATTTTACAACACTGGAATGCCCGTTTCCAAATTATTTATTCACTGCTTCTTATTTCAAACCTCGAAATGGAAGCTGCCGACCGAGGGTTACCAATCACGGTTTATAGTGACTGAATGCTAATTATATTTCTCGATAAATTTTGATGACCTGACAAATATTCAAGACCGAACAAGTTGACCACCCTAATAGGCTTCACGTCTGACTCTTCTGATATCGGCTACACGCCGGATAAATGTTTATGATGTCTTTCTAGCCGCGCACCCGCCTTCATCGGCGGCAAGCCGAAGAGTGCTGACCACCTTTGCGCGCGTGTGTATCTTCATATATAACTTTCACTCTCCAAATTCCTTTTCCAAACCAAACAAAGTCCTTTTGTGGCTGTTTTGGTCGCCATTGTAAACGATCCGAAGAATACCCTATTCATGTATGTCAAGTGACAATTCCTTTAGAAACCTTCTAAGGTCACTGTTCCTTTCATTCATGGCATTGTTATAAACAGTTTCCCCAACTAAACTGGCCTTGGGGCTTGGTCTCACAAAGAATCAACATTCCTTTTACGTCTATCATTATTCTTTGCTCCTGCAAACAATAATTTCGGTATCAAATGCCCCCATAGATATTGTTTTATTATCCCATAATGAAATAATATATATGTGTTGCCCGAATATAACGCAAAATATTAGACCTTTGTCAGCAACTTCCAATTTGTTTTACAATTTCTTTTCACAACATTAATTTTTACATGACATTTCCTGAAAATTATTCACATGGTTATATAACAACATTTCATTTAATATTTACCAACATTCTGTTCTGCAATTTTCAACTTTTAAATATTACTCGGAAAATATTTTAATCTACCTCATCTCTCTTTTTCTCCATCTGATCTACTTAAAATTAATTCATATTGTTGTTACACTTGAAACAATTCCTCAATATACACTCTTATGTTTAAATCAATGGTACATTCATAAGATTATATTTGTATACAACATTTCTGAGTTCTTCTTCTTGATTCTATATAAATATTCTTTTCAAAAGTCTTTCATTGTTCTGATATTTTTTTTAACTGATTAAATTTTTTTATACATTTCCGAATACTTCTTTATGATTCTATATAAATATTATTTTCAAAAGTCTTTAAGTGTTCTAATTTTCATTACTATATTTTTCTTTTCACTTGTTTAGTTTTAAGTTTCACTGCACTGTCACCACACTGTTTATACTTAACCTATACATTTTACACTACACTATTTATACTTAGCCTATACATTTTACAAGTTTGTTTCTTCTCCTTTTACAATTTGTTATGGCAATTTTAAACACTTTAGCCTAAGTTTCTACCATCTACAAGAAAATTCATCATCCCACAACGTACTTCGAAATACAAGAGAATTTTGCGGACTTTTCCATGTATGAAGGACTTATTTATTCTACATCCCCATGATTTTTCCATATCTAGCTTAGATATCGTACATCGATCTTTTTTTTCTATTTTTCTTAGGCATATTCTGATGGAACTGTGCCCCTTGCCCGAAATATTTTAATATTTCTGTTTCGTTTATCCCTGGATTTTGCATGTTTTTCAATGTTTCGTTTGTCACCGTGATCTCTATTGCTACCTCACTAATTTCACTTGTGGTTTTCTCCAAATTCCTCGTCAGTTTTCTAATTTCCCATTCTGATACTACCAATCTACTCCTAGTTCCTTCTAATTCTTCTCTAGCCATTTCTCTTTCTTTGCCTAAGTTCTGTCCTATTTCCTCCCTCAGTTTTCTGTATTCGCTGTCTGTCCTTTCATTAACTAGATTCAAAATTTCAGTTTCCTTTGTCACCGTAATCTCCACTGCTAACTCGTTCATTTCATTTGTGATTTTCTCCAAATTCTTCGTCTGTATTCTATTTTCCCTCTGTGATACTTCTAGTCTACTCCTAGTTTCTCCTAACTTTTCTCTAGCCATTCCTACTTCTTCGTCTAATTTCTGTACTATTTCCTCCCCAGGTTTTCTGTTTTTACTATCTGACCTTTCATTAACTACATTCAAAACTTCATTTTCAGCGTTCTCCGTCTCCTCACTAACATCTTTTCCTACATTTTCTGTTACCTGATCAGCTTCTTCTCTTACGTTCACTACTTCCTGACTAACATTCCCGAAATTTTCTAACGACTGTTGTTGATTGTCTAACTTCTTTCCTAGTTCTATTTGTCCTGCCTCTAACTTCTGAAAACCACTTTCTATCTTTTCTTCTACCTTTTTTGAACTTTGATTATTATCCTCCATCTGTTTTATTAAACTTTCAAAGCCACTCCTCATCTCTTTTCTAAAACTTTCGAACATTTTTCTCATTTCCTCTAACATAATTTGTTCCATTTCTACATCATTTAGGACAGTTCTACTACTCTCTGCTACTTCGACTTCCTGCCTACTGCTACTATAAACCTCTTGAACTTCCATTTTTCTACAAATTTTTACTTAAAATCTTGTTTTTCACTTCTCAAATAAATTCACCATAGTCTAGTATATAATTTTACATTCTGTACCTTTGATTGTTTTTACTGGCTCCTGATGATGTCACTGATGACGATGCCGGCCTCCTTTCTTCTTTACAGTCGTACTGTTGACGAATTTCTTGATGGGTCGACCGTCCTCCTGTCGAACCACCTTCTCCTGTTGAACCTCGCTGTCGGGTTGAAACTCGTTCTCGGTTGAACCTCCTTCTCGGGTTGAACCTCCTCCTGTTGTCGAACGTCCTTCTCCTATCGGGTCCCGCGTTGGTGCGCCAATTTGAAGCAGATTCTAATGATGGCGAACAACGAGCTCTACGTTGCGGCGCCACTTTGATACAAACTTGTGGGTGGCGAACAAGGGTTACCACAGTCGCTGTTTACGGAGATACTGGCGGCAGAATGTTTATTGTTCGATAAACTTTATGTGTTCCTTTCGTATATGTGAACCGACAATTATGAAACACCGAACAAGTTGACCACTCTTCTAGGCTTCACGTCTGTTTTCTTCTGATATCGGCTACACGCCGGATAAATGTTTATGATGTCTTTCTAGCCGCGCACCCGCCTTCATCGGCGGCAAGCCGAAGAGTGCTGACCACCTTTGCGCGCGTGTGTATCTTCATATATAACTTTCACTCTCCAAATTCCTTTTCCAAACCAAACAAAGTCCTTTTGTGGCTGTTTTGGTCGCCATTGTAAACGATCCGAAGAATACCCTATTCATGTATGTCAAGTGACAATTCCTTTAGAAACCTTCTAAGGTCACTGTTCCTTTCATTCATGGCATTGTTATAAACAGTTTCCCCAACTAAACTGGCCTTGGGGCTTGGTCTCACAAAGAATCAACATTCCTTTTACGTCTATCATTATTCTTTGCTCCTGCAAACAATAATTTCGGTATCAATATCATTGCACTCAAGCGTGTTAAAATTGGTCATTGAAATATCATGCCTCGTTTTCAGCTACTAACGGTTAGTGAAAAAATTGTTAAATTTTGGATAGTGAAATGATAGCAAACAGTCGGTGCTTGTTTTGTTTCGTCTTCGCAGTGGTAAGAAAAGTTCCAGCTGATTGCAGCGAGGACTAAGATATACATCGGGTAAATGCTTTTAGAAGACCTCGAATTTTTAAATTTAATTTGGCGTTCTTAGATGCTACTTATATTTTACTTTAGTTCACTAAAATTCTTTTCGTTTTTTTAGCTTGTCCATAGGAAATATCCATTTAAATGCCTGTAGATCCAGGTTCCCACGAAATTAAGTTTTAAAAAAAAGTTGTGCATACATCTAGTGAAGCTCGTAGTAATTTGAACTGATTGAGGCTCCTGAACTGCTGTATTTCTGAGATTCTCACTATATTGGGGTGCAAGACCGTTTAATTTTGTTTAGAGTTGTCTTTATCAATTCAGTTCTTTTACATGCCGTAAATCTGCAACACGGCACAACTGGCTTTGCGTCGCTTCGGAAGGAAGTGATGCTGAGGATATTTACGGCTGGGAGGAAGGAAAAAAACCCTTCGCCTAGTTTGAACCTGCATTCTCGGGATCTAGAGGCTAACATGTTATGCCTAGACCACAGGACGATATGTCCGTGCAGAGCGACAGAAGACGGAGTATCCGAACATTTTGGTTTCAGGTTAGGGAAATGGTTTTGCAGTTGTAATTGTAATTTTTCTTTTCAGGTCCTCATGTGTCGGAATGTTATCAAATTGTATTTCACAATAGTTTTAGATATGCATGTGGCATTGGGTATACGTCCTTATAAAGACCATTAATACGAGAACATAATGCTTTAACATGCTTAATTGTGAAACAAATAGATAAACAATATAAAACCTAAATGCTTCAAAGCCAGTAGGGTAATTAAACATTCATGTCTATAGTTTACTCACACGTACTATTAAAGATAAGCTGTAAAATAAGCTCGCTTTAAAATGTAGTTTTATCCCCTAAGTAAAAGTAAATGTCTACAAACCAATTTGAATGGATTGAAATTCTAGATTTTGTATTATAATTTAAAATGAATGAAACTGATTTTAGAAAAGTCAGGTGTGTATTCATAAGTTTCATTCTTACGGTTTTTCTCTTAAAGCTACCAAATAAGTTATTCAAATAACACTTTTGTAAGAAGTGTTCTTATTCTTCCTCTGGAGTGTGGAATTCTTGTTTGGATTACCTTACATTCTTTCTCATTACTTTCATCTTGGACACAGTCCTATTGCACTTTTGATACTTTTCATTGCCATGGCAACCCAATTGGAGTTCCATTAGAGCAGAATTACATTCTCTTGAAACAAGTGCTAATTTATCTGTCAGCTGATATCAATTATGCATTTGTTGCTTTTATTATAAATCATCAGCACGTAATTTATCACGCGGACCTTGCCTTCAACATGTTCCCATGCTTCAGACATTTTATTTCTGAATCTAAGGTATTTTAAAATATTTCGCTTTTCTGTAATAATTACTCATTTTAAAATTTGATCTCGCTCAGTAAAAATCGTATGTCTACCCTGTGGCATTGTAAATGTTTCATTAACGCGAATTGCAAAGATTTGTAATAAAGAGCGATTGCAAGCAAGGTGACATCACCTCTAGCTTGACTGTGAAGCTTGACTGTATGAGCAGTTCTACTGTGAAGCACTTGTTTCAAACACCAATACGCTTGTAAAACAATTGTTCACTTTGCGATATATAAACATAATGATGGAAAATAATTCTATTTAGTAGCATTCATAACTATTATAAAATTAACTTAAGTGTTCACGAAACCAATTTCTAAGAACGGTTTATGAAATGCGAAACTAAAATTCTGCCAACTTCAGACGATTGACTGCATTTAAATCTGTCTACAGTTGATGGTTCATTACCATATAAAGGAACTTTATAAAACAGTCTACGTCCAACATAGTGATATGCTTGTTTTAGCGTTACTGTTCCCTTCCAGTATTTGTCTCAGACCACACCTGTAAACTCGGCTGTGACTTGCACGATGCATATTCACTGGAACCTTAGGACTTTTTTTATTAGAGAATGAACACATTCGCTTTTTGCCACTTTATTTTTGCATTTATCATTCGACTGAAAATAGTGCTTAAAAGTGGTAAATTGCAAGCACTTCTTTCTGTTCAATATGCTCGAAATACATATGCTCTCATAAATTATTTTTTATGAAAAGCTAGTTGTGATACTTTCTTGCTTAAAATTTGATTAGGAGAGGGTTTCGGCGGTAGCTATTTTGTGGCACATGTGTTATGTGCCACGTACGTCTTTAAATCCACAAGACTAATTGTAATGGATAGAAAACAGCAAGAATATGGACCCCTAGGGGAGTTGTTCGGATTGTGTTGGTCTCGATTGGGCATTTGCTTTCCGACACACATGGGTATTGGCTTCACCGCTTAAACGGTATTGAGGGACGCCTAAAAGTTCCCAGGACTACCTGGATAGGTAGTATGGTAGATCACCGGCAGCCCCATCGAAGTTATCGGATTGATACGCGTAAGTGGCGTATCCACTCCTAACCGAAAGGGGCTTTTAGACTCTGGCATTGCCCCCACGTAGAACCCTGCGGCGATTCCCTGGGTTTAGAGGGAGACCTTGCACACCTGTTCATTGGCAGTGTTAGGAAGAGGCAAATTAGATGAGGAAAACCCTAGTACCTCAGCCCGCAATTGGCTCTTCTGTGCGTACAGCTCCGGAAGGAACGGATGATCCACAGGACACGTGGACTGAAAGAACAGAACATAAGCGGCAGAGACGCGCAAGACTTCGCTAACATTTACTGGCTTGACCATACGGTGTTGGAAGGCCTTCAGGGAGAACAGGGGTGGCTCTGCTGTTCGTGGTAATTTTACCTGCCGCCCATCTAGTGGAACGACGTAAGCCACTTGCCAATGAACGGTCTGGAATTATGCAAGAGGAAGACAGCAAGATGACACTAGAAGAGCGGAGCTAGATACGTTAGCTAGAACGTTCCTACATACATTTATCACTACAGTAGTAGCTCACTCCCAGGGCATAAAACAGATGAAGCATAAAACTAACATTTTGAAAGAAATAACCCTTTTAAAATGTTAATTGATTTGGGAGTGCCTTTACTGGCAATTTGAATACTTAAACGTGACCTTTAAATGGAATCGTCTTTTAGAAGTATGTATTGTGTGTAAAATATGCACTATTTTAAATGCATTTCGGCATTTTAAAATGTACTAAAAGACCCTTTTCTCTGAATTTCTTTCAGGCTTTCAGTACCTATATAGAATTTGAAGTTTGACTGTAATTTTGAAGATGGGGGAGGGGGTTGAATAAATTTATACATGATTGATTTTCTTAAAATGTATGTTAAATAGTTTGCTCTGTTAAGCTAATGATTAATTTTATCACGTAACATTTTACACGAATTTATTTTTATCTTTACTTTTTGTACCACTTGGTGAATAGAGGAAGAACTGCATTTTACTAAACGTTTTGTGATCACATGGTAAATAAGCTTTTGAGTGAGGGAGCTTTTGAGTTTGTAAGGGAGAAAAAGGGCAGGCAGAGAGAGGAGTGGGGAGGGAGGACAGAATAACTTAATTGTCGAATAAACCTCTATACCCATGTTAAGAACTTCCAAATAAGACGTTCAACAAACTTCCCCTCCGCCCACTACAAAGTACTCTTTACATGAAAATCTTTTCGGTAATAAATGCCTCTTAAATTTCAATCAAGAGCATTTTATATTTACATTACAGAATTTGTATCTTGAATTTTCTGTGAATAGCCTGTTGAGGCCTCTTCACATTTGGAGTCCATTTTGATAATTCTCTATACTGTTAGACACTAAGAGATACACAATCGTACTGCTAAAAAATATAAATGTTTAAATCACAATTTAAAATTACCTTTGTGCAATGAGTCATTTTCGAGATATTCACTGCTTTTGATCTGAAGGTTTCGATACTAGATTTTTTTAATGCTCTCGCCATTCAACTTGTTTCTCACAATGTTTCGTAAAGAAACATCTTGGTACATTCATGTGTTCAGAACATTTACACAAAGAATGTTCAGAACTCCAACACATTATCGATCCAAGAAAATACACCACGTGGATGTAATAGTTGTAGAATAGGGCAGGAGGTAAAACAAAGTAAGGTCTATATTTACAAAATCTGCTTCAGAGTCGTGGCATTCATTGATCATTTAACAAAATTAAGACTTCTGAATTGTGTATGACCATAAAATGAAGTGTTCGTTGTAGCTGTTCACTTGGCATCACTGATTACCGGAAATCCAAGATAAGGTTATTGAAATTGTTTTGATTAATTTCATTAAAGGTTCAAAATTCATTTTCACTACAATTAATTTGAATATTAATTAGCACTACATGTGCATGAAATGGTATAGAAGAGACTAGAGCTAATCTTTTTCTCAAATATCGCGATTCTGTAATAATGTAGTAATACCCATTGGTATAAAAGTATGATATTGCCTACCTACATTCTTTACACTACAAGAAATGTATGATAGAACTAAGTCTGAAAATGTTTATCTAGATTGACGTAAAGTAGCTGCACAGAACTTTCTGTACTCACTGTACAATAAACCTGTTATAATTTTAATTTATATTTATACGTTTCATTGAGGGATACGTCGGCTGAAGCGATAGTGAGACTTGAATAGCGTCTCAATGCGATGGCTTTTAAATTCCACAAAACAAATCGATACCTTTTTCAAGTTAAAAAGTAGAAAAATTTGGAAATTCAGAGCAATAACGAGGAATGTCTCCGAAATAACTCCCTCCCCCCTACAAAAACCCACCTCAATGTTGTGTTCAATGTTTTATGTACTTTCGTCTTTCACAATTTACCAAATTTACCAATATACAAAAGTTCAGACCCATCATGAAGGGTCTTAAACGTAGGCCATTTTAATTAAAACTGTTAGCCATTTTTAGAGACACATTTCTAAATGCGTTTCACTTAAATATAAGTTTGGATTCAAGTCACACCCTCGAAAAATGCTGAGCTTAAATTAAGTTTGGTATTTTCCAAATTGTTTTTAATTTATGGTGTACACACGATCCATTTTCATAAAAATGCTTTTTTTGGATTCAGGTGACTCAAAACATGCATTTTCGGCGAAATATAATCTTTTTTGTGTGAAATCTGCTATGCGCACGGCAGAAGAAAGTATATTAACAGATGTTTAAAATGCTTTGAAATTGTTAATTTTAGTACTGATTCAAATGCTTTTCGGAATAAAATTCTAGGTTTAGGAGTGTCGCTAAGTGTACTGACAGTTAATGACGGTAATACAGAAGGTAGACTTTGTCAGCTTTGTGCAGAAGTAGTATCTTAAGTACACCTTTTGACTGTACGTTTTTATTAGTCGCTGTAAATCCTGAAGGCACTGATGTTGGTCACGATATTGTTACTCCAACAACGTTTAAAGGTAGTTAAGTGCCTTCACAGAACATGTAGAAATCATCTGAAAGCAATGAAGCAAGAGTGTTGCTGAGAATTGTAGGTTTTATAGTTCTGTAAAACTGCAAACTTTAGCACAAAGTGATTAAACGAAGAGTTTTTACTATCAATTCCACTGTAATCTTAGAACTTATGACTAGTAACAGCGTCTATGTATTTGCTTGTTTACACATCAATCTTTGTCTTATTTCCTCTCCATATTTGATTTATCTACAAGTAGAATGAAACGTTGTCAGTTGTGAAACTTGGCAAAACTAATATACGATACAAGCTATTTCACATCGCTTGATCCCTACCTTCTGCAGTCGTGACTGTTTCCTCGCGGTATTTAGGTACCTATTTAAAATGTTTCTAGTAAATGAACTAAATTTAATATCAAGTTGAAATTTTTCGTAGCATCTCGAATTGTATAAGCATGTAATTTTATATAAACATTTCAAAATAGTCGACTGTTAGGTTGTTTTTTTTTCTCCCCGTGTTCACAACTGTACTTCTTATGCGAGTATATTTGTCCATTAATTGTTATATAAATGCATGCATATTAAGGGATTGTAAAGATTCGGTCCCTACTTATGACAATTATATGGGATGATGAATGCTCTTTTTTCGTGTGCTTGAAGTATTTTTCTTAATTTAAATACGGTATTTCGTGCAAAAATCACATTTCTACAAACTGTAATTACGAAGTATAGCTTTAAAGATTAGGATATTAGCTCCCACCAGATTGTACCTTTTTTAACTAGAAAGTTTCACCTCTAGCTTTAGTTCGATTATATGGATCTTTGAGTGCCCTCCATTATGTACCGATTTCAACTAAACCAGAAACCTTCAAACTTTCTGTAAATATTTATTGTGTGCCAAGTGGCGTTAATTTATTTCTTGTGGTGTCGTACAAATAGCACGGAATTTTAAAGCAAGAATATAGCCACTTGCTTTTCAAGATTTAACGATTGTTTCGTATACTTTTATACCTACAGCGAAATACGCAGTGAATAGACAAAATGTGAAGAAAAGAATTGTTGAAATATAAAATGGCCAGATATCCCAATGTTATAAAATATATTTGAACTCGAAAATCATACTTGAAGGGTTTGAAGTAGATTTAATTTGCGTTTTAAAAACTGCTTTGTAAACGTGTCCAGATTTAATAAAGCCAAATGAAATGAAACAAATGCCATGCAATTTATAGGTTTTAATAATTGAAAAATGCTGAGAGTTAAGGAATTTACGAATTACTGAATTACTAATTGCAAAATGCCAAACTCTCATTTGGCAAATCACACTTCAGAAATAAAGGGAGACTGATTTTGACTCGCATGTTATTTTCTCCATTGTACCTACATGGAAGTTTCTCAGAGCCCAGAAATAGTGACTTGGCTTTTCAGATGTTTTAGGGAACGTCTGGAATATTTGGAAAACTCGGTTTCTGACCGTTGGATTTTTTTTCAAAGGGAATGATAAATCTTGCAACATTTGAAGAAATATAAAGATGTTACCAAAATAATATGAAACACCTTTTTGTAACGGGCAATTTACTCGCTGTAAAGCGAGTATTGATGTTTGCAAAGAAAATTTGCAACGTAAAGTATTATTGTTTGCATAACTTGTAGATACGCATTAATATTTTGTCTGTCTAGTAATTAAACCAGACTTTTGTTTCAGTTATCTTGAAATAACGTTTCGTAAGTTGTTTTGTAAATCTAGTAAATAGTTAAAAGAATGTACGAAAGTAAAAGTTGATGTGAGAATCAGGCGTAATCGCTAGTGCTGTTAACTCTGGGTATGTTGAGGGAGTATTGCGCCAAAGAAATGTATTGTTCACCATATTTCAAAAGCAGAAGCACTTTTGTATTTAGAATAGCTAATAATTCATTCTGTTCGTTATACACGCAACGAGAGAGCATTTTATCTTTCAAGATATCCTTAACGCCCAGCGCTCATAAATTTTCATTTTTAGTAGTTGCGTAACAGTGAAAAGTGCTAGGGAAGCATATACAGACATTATGCATATCACGTGCGTGCAACAATTGCAAACGCGCTATCCTTGGAGCAGGAAAGTTGTAGGAAAACTGGCCAAGTTAGCTGCATGACTTCATTAGACTTAAGTAGTGGTGGTATTGCACAAGTATATTGTGTTCCATACTATCTTTACGCTATTCACTCGCAAATATGGACTAATCAAGGTGGAAGTAACCTAGATGTATTACCACTGAATTACATCTACTTACCTATACTTACATCTCGGTCCAAGATAACACTTGCATAGACATAGACCCTGAGTTCAATTACCGGTTGGAATATGGCTTTTTCTTTAGCTTAGATTTCACATCATATGTGCGTGTGCTCGGACGCAGTTCAAAAATGAACTGAAATAATATACTTAATATTTAGTTCAGTATTTTCTAAAGACACAAAGACGCGCTACCATTTTGAAAAAACCTCTACTTCAGGCTACCCTTCATGTGGATCTGTTAAATCTGCTTGTAGTTTTTCCTGTATAAATTAACATACTACTGCATAGCATAATGCACCAGTATTGAAATACGTGTTTTAACGTCTTGACTGGTTTTGTTTCTACCCCCATGGTGTTACTCGCCGCCCAGTTGCATTTGTGACTTTAAATCTGTAAGGAGTACTCTCTGTACTCTATAAGAAACTGTTCAATGATTTTTATGCTTAATTCTATTAGAACAGCATTTTCATAAAACCGTTGCTATACCAATAACGAATAAAAATTCACTTACATTCACAATTAGGATTGAAATCTTAAATAGCGTATTTCTCTTCTCCGTCTCCCTCACCTTCAGTACTCCAATGTTTTGAAATGTGTTGTATTGTTGAAAAAGAAATACTGTTGAAGATTATCCGAATTGATATTTTAAACTAATTTTTATAGTATGTAATCGCCAATTGCGGCCTTACCTCGTAAAATTTAAATTTAAATTCATTTCATTGACTGGGCAAAATACTTTATACCGTTTCAAGTGTAAAGACGCTTATTCCCCTCTCTGCCCCTCCCCCCCATCCGTCGTTATACAAAGACAAAGAATTTGATAATCACTAGGAAGGAATGTCACGTTATGCGGTTCTTTGTCTGGCGCATATTCGCAGAAGTTTGTTTCCTTTAGCACACGATAGTATATGGTAGCGATCTGTTTTCTCTATCAGATCGCACATTTACTGTTCGCATTGGTGGTACGGAGTCCTCTCAGCGCCATGTTACAGCAGGAGTTCCTCAGGGATCCATATAGGCCCCAATCCTATTTAGTATCTATACCTATGATCTTCCTGACTTGGCCCCTACCTCCATAGCATTATACGCTGATACTGTTTTATATCATTCCGGCACAGATCTCCCTACAACTATCCACACGCTACAAACCTATTGACTGCCTCATTGAATGGTTTGATACTTGGCGCATACGTCTTAACACTCAAAAGATCGCAGCTAAGATTTTTAGCTTACGTCGCATCTGCAACTCTCCCGAATTGCATATTAAGCATGAATCAATTCCCTGGCTATCTCCCACCACTTCCGTCAAAATACTTTGGAGTAATGCTGGACACAACTTACTTGGCGAGCCCATGTTGATCGACTTATCTCGTTGGCATCAGGACGACTTTCAAAACTCGGTCCGCTACTTTAGACACTCCTCTTGGGATTGAATGCTCTCTGCTTCTCTACAAATCTCTTGTCCGGCCACTTATCACATATGGTTCCCAGATATCGGGTACTGCTAGCAACACTCATCTCCGTAGGCTACAAGTCCTGCAAATTCGATTTCTGCGGATCGCCACGGATGCCCCTTGGTACGTAAGAAATCAACAACGGCATAAAGAACTTGGTCTCCTTCCTCTTCACCAGTACATACGTCAGATCGCCTCACTTCTCAAACCTGCCAGATGTGATGTACGACATCGGCGTACGAACCCTCCAGCCCACACGCCTGAAGAGAAGACTCTCACAGGATCTCCTCCTTAGTGACTCTGAATGAAAAAACTATGAATATTATTTCACAATGAATGTTCGTATCTCTTTGATTACTGGTTTTTAAGCTTTTTTTTTTTCTCTTTTATTTGTCATCCTCGTTTCAGTGTTAAGTAGATAATAGGAGCCAACTTGGTTTTCCTTAAATGCTATTATATAGTTCATAAAGATTCAATTAGTTAACAAGGATCTGTAAAGCATGTACTGCTGATCGATCATCGAATAAATTTAAAAAAAAAATCTGTTTTCACACAGTTTACATATGCACGTTTCACCCGGCTCCTGGTACGTCTTGGTGGTGCATATTCTCTGGTGAAGTCCATGCACTGCAAACCTCGTCACTAGATGTAGCTCATAATTCGCCATCGCCGTTGTTACAGCTTCTCTTCCCATATTCTCCATATTGCATAGAACCTTCGTCCTGCTTCTGTTTATCGTAACAGGTGTCTCTACATCTGATTTTGATTCAGAAATACTTCTAAAGCTATCCCGTGTATCAGCCGGGATGTTGTACATATCTTGAGGCACGTTACTGTTTCAGGTTTTCCAGACATCAGTTTTTCTGTTAGCCATTCCCATATTATTTCCTGCCTTATATTGCTGTCGATAGTATCTTAGACTCAAATAGCTTCCTAGTTTTGGTGGATATGTCCCGCATATTTTTTTATGCCGTTTATGGCTCTCGCTGCTTGATGTGGACTGAAACTGTTTACCGCTTATTTGAATTTTGACCCCAGATGTGCTTGCGTTCTGTATGGCGACCTCTTTTAAAATACTATTGCTTAGCCTCGTTCCTTTTTATAACTACAAGAATATATGCAACAAAACTAATTCTAAAATCTGGATTAATTCTGTTACCTGGATTAAGGTGAGGTAGGTAGCTATAGTAAGACTATTGTTAAAGAATGAGAAGATAATGTGAAAGCAACACAAGGGTTTCATAGAGCATCTCTGCATGTGGTTTCATGTCTTAGGTAAATAAAAAATTTAGGGTATTATCCCAGGAGCAGGTTTGCTTCGTCATTTACCCTTCTGAAGAGGAAAGACTTAAGCAGGCAATTCAGAGAATATTAAGACGTAGGAGGGTTTCCCTCTAGGTCATTACACCGACTGCTACCCGCCAAGACCAGTTTAGTTGCTCACGTCATCAAACTCCACAATTAACTGAGGTTATTTTTATTGTCAAGGTAGTGTTACTTGCACATTCATAACCTGTAATTCGCAATTCTTTGTTTGTACTTTCTCTTACTTGTATTGTATTCCACAAACAGTCGATATCAACAAATCGGCAGAAGACACGCTTTAAGATCCCTAAATCCTAAAACATTTTTAGACAAAAGATTGCGTGTGTCTTAACGATATAATTTAAAACGAAATATTTGGTAAATACCAACTACTTCTTGTATTCAGTATATTCAGAGATGCGCGACGAAGATTTTAGAATTTTGACATTCTATGCTACCCTTTATTGGAAATGTTTACTATCTGAAATGGCTTACTACTTAAAAGGAATACCATGTGTAATATTTAACTTAGTTTTCTGGGAGTCCTTTAATTCGGAATGCATTTTATAATCTATTGGGTGACGAGTAGCCATTCGTTTGTTTTTCGTGGCCATGCTGAGCGACATTTGTAATCCAGCCTGAAAGACCCCACTTTCTAAATATGATTTCAGCTAAGTATCTTTGTTCCTCTTGTACCTACAAAAAAGTGTAATAAAATCAGTTCTGCAAACAGATGATCAACATAAAACATAGAAAAAAATCTAAGAGGAGTTTGGAATGCCGGAGTGCTAAGTGTAAGATTTTATTTACTTAAATCGTTAATGCGAGTTTAAAATGTTAAAGATTTGAGAACTTGGATTACGAATAAGCGCTTAAATAGCGAAACACTTTTGTTACTGAATTTTGTATATATACCGAACTGGAACACACGAGACTAATAAAATAAATGCCTCAAAATTTGGAGTGCACTTCAGATTACGTAGAACCCAATTACTTTGCCTGAAGTGCTATAACGTGTGTGTGTGTGTGTGTGTGTGTGTGTGTGTGTGTGTGGGGGGGGGGGTGTCCGCACAAGAGATCTGTCGATGGATATTACCATTACCACCATCTCACGTTCAGGAGATCCCGAGTTCGAATGTCGGTTAGGGTGAGTTACCTGGATAATGTTTTTTCCGAGGTTTTCCCTTATCCTTAAAAACTAATGTCGGTTCGCTCTAAGCTCCATGGACCCTGGACACATTTGAGCATCATTTCACCCATTTCATTCACCGTCCGATATGACTAACGTTGGAGGACGTAAAATTAAAAAAAGAATTACTATGATGGCGCAAAACTTTCTAGTTGTCTATGAAGAGACTTGGACAATGGGATGTGGTGCTGTCGTTCCGAATAAATTTAAATCAGGGTATTTTGTGAAGCATAAGTATGTATTCGAAAGGTGATTAGATGAGAATGAGATACATATTTGGCTAGTTTCCGCTGGTATACTAACATAAAAATCAATATGTGCAAATTAAATGTGTTAAGATAGATTGAAACGGTACAAAATTTAGCTAGCCATGTTTATTCCATTTTTTAATTTGTCCTCCGAAGTTTGTCATATCGGAGGAGAATTGAATGGGTAAATGAGCCCAGGGTACATAGAAATTAAGTTTTATAGACATTCATATTTCAGGATAAAGGAAAACCCCGGATAACTTTATCCAGATAAGTCGCCCTGACTTCTTGAACGTGAGACACACACAACCACCTAAGCTAGAGGCGGGTAGATAGTTGTGAATAGAGCTTATCGATCTGCAAATGTAAGGGAGAGGGAGGTTAGGTTGGCTCCACGGAATGTCGGAATTATGGATGTTGACGAATAAAACAATCGCCAAAGGGCCGTTTTACGTTTCCCACAAATTTCGCCTGTACTTCAGGACACAGATCAAAGGAGGTACGTTCACTTTCGGAACGAGCCTGCAGACTTGCGTCATGATGGGATGTAAAGATAAGATTATTGCAGGACCTGTGACCCTCTTCACTTTCCGTCAAGTTTTCTCTTGGAGATGCTGGTAACAAATCATCTCAAAAAGGTGATGCGACCGTGAGTCCTTGCACAATGACTATATTTCAATTGACAGTTTGTTACAGCAGTGGACTAGGCACTTCACTTTGTATGGCGACATATTGTATATCAAGCACAGCTGCATTGTTCATTATTGGAAACGCCGGGTTGTTACTGCACGAATGAGGCCAAATAGGTGTGTAGGGGGGGGGGGGGCTGAATGATGGTCTCTGAACAATTTTACCTTAAGGATAGCAGTATGTGGTTTGTTGCATGACGACACGTGGATGGTTTGATGTAGATATTTGTATGAAAAATGCATGGAACCTAATTATTACTGTTCTTTCATCACGACTGTCCTGTCCTAAGTTTACCTCCAAATGTGTTAACTAGACTATACTTTCATCTGTGGAACTTGGCACATAAGACGTTAAAAGCTTCAGGCACTAGTATGACACTCGTTAATGGTAGGCATAGAATAGGCACAAACATTAGCCATATACCATATTAATGTTACTAGTTGTTGTTGTTGTTGTTGTTGTTGTTGTTGTTGTAATTTACATCCTCCAACGTTAAGTCATATCGGACGATGAATGACTTGGGTGAAATGATGCTCAAATGAGTCCAGGATCCATGGAACTTAGAGTTGCCCGACATTCGTCTTGAAGGATAAGGGAAAACCCCGGAAAAAACTTACCCAGGTAACTCACCCTGACCGGGATTCGAACTGGGGACCTCTTGAACGTGAGGCAGACATGCTACCATCTACGCTACTAATTGTATTATTCTATTAAAGTGTAAAATCTAAATTCTATTTATTTTTAATTGGTGCTGTGCAGCTCCTACGTGTTTTTGTTAAATCCCTTGTAATTTTTCTCTTCAATTAGTTTTGCACTCCCAACTCTGATCTGCAATAGTTTCATATTAAGACTAGTTGCATTCTCAGTTAAGTATTATTCAGACTACTTTGGAAGTATTAATGAACATAGTGATGGGTTAATATTAAAATTATTTCCATTCCTATAGAAGTATAATGTACAGTTGGCCATTTAACGTATGCTTTGTGTCAAGTAGCTATTTTCGAAACAATGCAACTGCTAATGTTAGGAAAGTAAATATTACAAACAATGGCTTATAACTCAGAGCGCGAATTTCAAAGCTAAAGTTAATTTCACATTAATAATCAATATGAATAATATTCGCCGTTATCAAAAGTAATAAGATCACGATAGAGACCCTTGATAGAAGACCTCATCTTTCCCCAAGAGTTTAAAATCTTCCTTAAATTACGAAAATGCATACAATGGCAACAGCCACCAACACATTATAAAACCAGTAGACTTTACTCCAGTAGTATAAACCATTAGTAAAGCCCACGATTCTAATCAGTCAAATTAGGAAATATACATGTGCATCACGTAACCAGACCCCACACAAACTAAACCTACTCCAGTTGAGCCGTACATATCCTAACCTAGACTCTTTATTCCTTCATGTGAACCATAAATTAAATAGCACATTTGGCTAGCCTCTTTCGATTCCTACTTGTACTACCTATCTCTGAACGAGGATAAACTTCAGAAGCTATTCTCAGAAAACTCACGTTTTGTGACATACATATTTAGAATCTATGGCATTATAATGCAAATCTAAGTCGTTTTTTGAGAAAATAAATATCGAAAGGGCGTCCATGGGAGTGGTAGTGGTGGATACAAAACTTAAAATGCCAAGTTTGGTGTCGCGCACCCTCACACACACCCACATCAACTCAGTGGCATGCACTTGCAACTAGTAAGTGTCCTTTACGGACAAGAGGCCTAAACACGTATTTCGGGTGAAATTCCCCTATGGAATATAACACTTCCTCTACTTACTGTAGAAAAATAGTATAAGGCTTTGGGTTGTTGAAAGTGTCTTCCGCTTAAACCTACAGCGGAAACCTGCGTATTAAACATTCATAAAAGGTTTCTTATGTCGTCGAAATGTTGCTTTCTAGAGTGGGTTTGAGTAGATCTAGTCCTAGGATATGGATCTACCCTGTAATTAACAAAACTAGCTTGCCCTGGAAATAGATGATACACTTCCTTCATAAATAACTTCATAACCATACGACTCATTTTGGTTAGATCTAGTCCTCTTTATTTTGTCTTTGGATATGGTATGCATCTCTTCTAACCAATTGTTGTCGCCAAAACTTCTGATGTTTCTTCACAGGACTTTCCTTACATACTATAGCTTATTTATATAACTCTACAAACTATTTTCATAATTTTCATTTCCAGTTTATTTTAATCTAGATAGGTTTGGAGGAATGGTTTAAAAGCAGGGAACTGACAACAGTTGCAAATATAAACTGGTTTCACTAAAACGTAAAATTGCAAAGAAAAACTTGCCGAAATATTGAATGTGTATTTTAAGCTAAATCATACTTCATTAGCAGGATCACTTTATTAATAACAATGCTGTGTAGATTTGTCCATATAGTAAAGTAGTATCATTAACATGGAGCTTATAAATGTGAGTTCGTGAAGGTTACAAACACTAAAAATTACTCTTTATTTCCATAGAAACACTTTGTTCAACCTAACAGCAGAATTACCTCACATACACAATACAACTTGCAAGGTCATCGACCACAAATAGTTTACATAGCTGTTCACGCACACGCGTCCAATTACTGACTCCTAGTGGCGTGCGTCGGCTTTTATAGCTTACTCCTATTCCAGAATGTTCTCAAACAAGACGGTGCTAGAAGAAAGACGAACTCTCCAGAAATCCGTCTCCTTCCCCCCACCATTTCGGCGAGCTTTTATCTCCGCACTGCACTGCCCGTCTCTTTGAACTCGTCCCTCGCGCCGCCTCGCCTCAACAATGTGTTCGCGACAATTAAGCTAAATCATGCTTCATTAGCAGGATCACTTCATTAATAAAAATGCTGTGTATAGCTGTCCATATATATTAAAGAAGTATAACTAACATGGAGCTTATAAATTATAATCACTGTGAAACTCTTACTCAGAAAGAAAATAAGTGAGTTTTGTAAGTGCTTTTATGAATTAAAATTTTCACTGAAAGCACTTCCGTAAAAATAAATTTCTTTAAAGAATAGAGGGTGACCAATTTCGCACATGACGTCATGTAGAGGGAATGCTACTGACTTTTAAAGAGAACTTCGACTTTGAAATGCTTCACACGAAAATGAATATTTCGAAGGCTGGTTTATTACAAATTATTTAAAAACCATAAAATCGCAATCCTTACAAAGAAATCTGAACATTTTCCTAAAAGTTACTTAATGTGACTTTTTGTCATGATCATTGAATTCTGCATATTATAAATCATGCCATTTTAAAATACTAACTAGTATATTTTAGAACGTAACATTTCATGTCTTACCTGCCTTTAATCATAATGCTTTCCGTTTGTACAAAGGAGATCCAGGATGCTGGAGGTTTGTAGTGGCTACGTAATTTCGTCCAAGCCGATATCAAGAGACACGAAACAATTGTGACCTATCAGTTAAAATGTGTAGGAAAAATTCTAACCAACAATGAGGTGTAAATTTTTACGTACATTGTTTTACGGTCTTCTAATTACTTAAAATATTACATTTAATAGGAATTAAGGGGACCTCGCAGGTTTGAAAGGGTAGTTAAAGAAGTTCAAATTGATGTCTTCTCTATGCAGCAATAAGAATCAGTCGTAATCCGTTTTGAAGCAGTTTCAGTAAGACGTATCTCATGTGACACACACAAGATTTTTAAGGAACCTAGTAAATAATAATTAACCTGATGTAAAATTCACAGGAGTTTCACCCCTTCCCCAACTATGGTATGTTATACCTTTTATCAAATATTTTTACGAAAGTTTTTTCCCTATTTCATGTTACCGAAATAAACTTGCAGAAATAGCTTCATTAAAATTTCGGTGTAGAAACAAGGGTATAGAGGAAAACTGTTCGTAACCCGGATCTTTCGAAACTTATCAGTATGTGCTGGCCTTCGATATTCGCTATTTCCAGGACATAGCGAGAAACGAGGAACCAGAGCATTTCAGAAAAATTACAGCGTTGAAAATTAAAATCAATAATGCACCCCTTTCTCAAAATTATACCAATTTTTTACAATTTATAACGAGTTCTATTTATTTTCTATATTCAAAACGCAAATCTCATTATGTGAGGGTTCTCCTTGAGATTCCTCTTATCGCATTCTTGGAGGATATTGAACTCTTGCCAAATTTTGTGTATAAGCGATTTTTCATTTTTGATTGAGCAGCTCATGTGCAGGTTTGTTTTGGTTTTTCATTGATATTAAAAGCGCATTTCCATTGAAGGTTTCGTATCGAATTTTTTAGTTGAAGTGCAGTATTTCCTCTGTTTACGATATGTAATAAATTGAAAATTACTATTATATTATGTAATATATTAATATATTATATAATATATTAATGTCTTAAATGGCAGTCCTATTTAACTTAAACTCAGATTTACTGCGTCTTTTTTCCTCTCTCCTTCCCTCAACCCTCCCGCCACTATGTGTTCAGTTTTGTTTTGCGGTTTGTGGCAGAATTATTGCCGTTAATGAGTTCAGTGCTAAACTACTTGTTCGGAGAGTTCAACGCTGGGTTAAGTTACAAAAGCAGGAGATTTCAATGCAGGATAAAACGAGCAACCCAACTCCCCTTTGGCGAATTTCACCGCGTTCCGCTCTAAAACACTCTCAAAAAAGGCGTGACATCGCCCCGTATTGCTATGGTTACTCGGTTGCAGTCATTTTCCTTTGTTTTTCTCGCGGATCTCGGTCTTAGGCCGGAACTAACCTACCGTTCTAAACCGCATTTGTGTGCCAAAGTGGACTTCCGTGCCCATTGCGCGAAACTGTATGCCTCCCAACAATGTCATTTGTAGAAACATTAATCAAATGTTTCCAAATAGCACAGCAAATCAGGACTTAGCATAGGTATACGCTGTGACCATCTCGTGATGTCTACTCCCATAAATAATTCTTAGTAGGTAATGGGCTACTCAGAAGTTGAAGATGGCATTAGTCAAAATGTGACATCAAATTCAATACTGAGTAAGCGGGATTTAAATATGCCGGGCGAGTATTTTAAATGAGCACCCCCGCAAGCCCAGCAGCTTTTGTTTTCAAACGCTTGTTATTTTTATTAAACTGTACTAAAATATTTTCGGTAATAACCTTTGAAGTAATTATGAATAACTGGGAAACTAAATTGTTTTTAATATCAAAATACCTATCAAAATAGCTGACTTACGAATTCGTGCCTGTTTTATTCCTGTTAACAAAATGTTTCTGAACGACCTGACTCGGGCAGTTTGCAGGTAGTTTTCTGAGGCATCAGGAACACCAGAAACAGACCGTACCACTATAGATACTCCTATGATACTGGCACAGGTTGTCTAGGCCCGCAGACTTATTCTCTCTCTCTCTCTCTCTCTCTCTCTCTCTCTCTCTCTCTCTCTCTCTCTCTCTCTCTCTCTCTCTCTCTCTCTCTCTGTTTTCTTCAGTCCTGGCAAATGAAGAAAGATTCTCTAAATTTATCGCTAGAACGTTACCTTTCCAATTTAATTTCGTATATAATCAGTATAATTGTGGTATAATATGTAGCAAACGCTTAAAAGTTGTGCATTTAAATCCTCTGTTCATTTAATGTCCACGTGTATCCTTAGAAAGATAGAAAAACCTGACTTATACTTGACCAAAGCTCAATGGCAATAAGAGATAGCACAAGGAGAATAAGACTGGCATACACTGACTCAGGTGAACCAACAACTTAAAAGTACTCGCAAACATTGAAACAGATTTACGAGAACTATACGAATGTTCAAAAGATATGAAAATAAATTATCTAAATTATCGAAAGATGACATTGTGAAACGTCTGTTCTGAAACATTAGGGATGATTGGCTGAAATTCGTAGACTATTTTAGCAGACTGCAGTCGGCCAAGTTACGAATCAGATTCTCCTACTTAAGTAGAATTCTTGATTAGCGCTACCTCGGCTCTAAATGTGTGAAAAACAATGCCACATCTTAGAGTCGCGTACAAAAACTGAGGATATTATATAACGGCAAATATTAATTTAATGCACGCAACCCAAGCCCGAAGGTCCCTGTATTAATCAGTTGATGCACGACACCGTTATTGCCTCGTGTCAAATATCCAGATGCTTTTACCATTAATTAGCGTTGCCAACCTCTTGACCCTGGGGAATCCGTACAGAACTGCTGAAAATTCAGTGGGTTATATCTAGAGATCGGATTTATATGCACTATAAAGTATGAACATGTGTATTCATCTATGCTCTAAAAATCTGCTAAATATGCTCTGTTTTATAATATGCATTTAAAATAAAGTACACTAAACTTTCTTATTTATTAATCCTGAAGTAATCCAATAATAAATCCGTAAACGCAGGCACTAATTATTAGTCTCTTTCAATCCATTTTAGTACTAGTCGTGTTTATTGCAGTAAATATTTTTCATCGTTTTCTGGAAGAAACTATTTTATTTGACAGTGGGTGTTTTTTATATTTCTATGAGCAGCTGTTGTAAATGTTGCACGATAGTCTTTTGTTGCAGGGCACCTACAACAATGGTTTGAAATATTTTTATTTTAGTTAAATGAAACCAATTATCACTAACTTGAAAATGGTATTGACGCTTTTAAATATCCTGAAAATACAAAAATAAAATTTAGCGTTTTAACACACATTTCCTCTGTTAAGAGTAGAATTTCCATCAAACCAAATAAGCTTTACTGCTTTTTTCCTTCGAGTTGTAAGATTTCATTTCCTACTGCTCACACTTCAGAATTTACGATTAGCAGCACGTTAGTACACTTGTCAAGTTAAGTGAACATGACACTTTAATTTTTGGAAAGGTTATCGTTGCGGCAGATGGCTTCGTTTGCAATATTAATACAAACCATATCAAGTTTTGATGCAACGGTGCACCGAACTTTAAATATTTATCGCATGATTGTTGATCGCTATTTAATTTGTTGAGAAGCATATTTTTATGTCAGGAAGCCCTCCTTGTTGATAGCTACGTTCTTATTTTTCGGCGACCTTTCATGGATTTAGAAACGAGATACCTAAGTACTACACAGAGCAGTAAGATTTTATAGCATTCTTCTCTTCTTTAACTATCGGGGTGATATAAATATACGAATAATTGCTTTAAAAGTAAAATATATGTATGAATATGCACAAATTAGTTAAATATGCACTAACCCTTTATTTATATGCCCTATAAAACTTCCATAATAAACTCCTTACAATGTGTGATAAGTTTCTTACATGCATATGTTTAACTATCAAGGAATAAAACGTGCAAATATGCAAAAATCTATGGAAGCAGCGACATGATTCTGCAAGTCAAGAAAACAAATGTCACCCTGCTGGCTTAACCTTTGTCCTCATGTTCATTATATAATCCTTCACTTTGGCTCAATTGAATTAAACCTCCTCCCCCTGAAATGACGTTACTTTGAATAGCTTTTTGTACCTTCTGTTCCACAAACTCTTACAAAAGCTTATTTTTATATCTATTTCATATTAACTGACCTAAATGTTCAGAAACAGTTCCATTATACACTTTACGTATAGAGCAGATAAGGAGGTTGAAGTGATAGACAAATCTTAAACGCTGGTCGCTTCGAAATTCTGTGCTGTGCACGATACAGAAAGAAAGGGAAATGACTTGACATTTAAAAAATACTGCGTTGGAAAGGTTAAAGAGCAGCGAATATCTCCAATGATTAATGGCAGCGTTAAGTACAGGCAAATTGTGTTAACCATATCTAAATTTTTGTGTAGTATTTTTTCTTTTGTGCTTTACCAGTTATACAACTCATTTATAAATGAAGGCTTCGTAAATCTTTTATTAGAAAATTAAATACCCTATTTGTCAGGGACATATCTTAAACATACGGAATTTTAATAAGAATCTTACTTTTTAATAGTAAGGGTGCTGAACTTAAAATACCGTGTTTAATTCAATAAGTGACGAAACTTCACTTATCTTTATTAGCATATACCATAAGAATGACTAGTTTCACAAATTTATCGTTTACATCAGACTTTTTATTTTATTTTGTTACTTGAAAGTCTACATAAGTGTCATTCAAGTTAGGAAAGAAAGACCAGAAAATGTAGTTTCGGATGCATTGACAACACTGAAGACAATTTTATCCAAATCGTTACAGTTGCACCCTGCAATTGGTAGGTAATGCGCTACAACGGCTAATGATTAAACATGAACATGCTGGAAAGAATTACTTTTATTGATGAAGCGACATTTTATATTCTGTCAGGAAAAGTTAATAAGCACAATATTCGAACATGGAGATCAAAATAGCGGAAATGTGGCTTCATAGCAAGCCAGTAATGTGTAATTACTCCGCATATAAGCATAGGTTTTAGTCCAGTCAGAGCTAAATCAGCATGTTAGACACACGATTGAAGTTAATCTGTATAGCATTGCTCGCTAAAACAATGGTTGGTTAAAATGGGTCATTATAACGCGGTTTATAGCCTTGATAGTTGGCTCTCGGGTAACCTAGATCCAAGAAGTTTACTATACGTAGCAATTAGGATTCCCTATAAGGACGCGCATAGACTTGGAGCTACATCATACCTATATGGACAAACTGGCGGTAGTCAAGGTTGCAGCTTATGTTTCCTTTAAATGTATTCGTCAGACACGCACGAAACTGCTGCAAGTACAGGGTTGAACTTCTCTAAGCACATCTCAAGTTTGTTTGAAAGGTAGTTTAAATGGAAGGCTTTTTTCTAGACGAACCAATAACTGCACAGAGCTGACATATTTTAGTTTATGTATCGCCTGCTTACGGTAGATAAGAGGTAGCAATGCTTTCTACACAAAATTCGTTTTTTGCTGAAATACGTGCTGTAGAATCCCTGAATAAATATATAGAACGTGTTTTTTTTTTTTTTTTTTTTTTTTTTTTTTTTTTTTTTTTTTTTTAAAGGAACCACCTCTTCCTGTAAACACCTTAGGTTAACGAAATGTTAATTACGAAACTTAACATTTAACTTCATTAACCAAGGACTCGGTGAGGGTTTTCAAGAAAATTCTATCATACTAAACTACCCTTTACACAGGGTAAAAATTACTTTATCAAGTAACACCAAAAATTTGGTACAATTTTAAGGTATAGTATCTTGAACCTCTTAAAGAACAGCATATGAAATGCTCGTCATTTAGAATTAGTTGTATACTTCCATTTAATTGGTAAACCGTAAGAGACAAAGCATGGTCTTGTTAGAGCATGCCGTTTGTCCGAAATCTTTCTTATTGATTTGTATTTACAAATACTTTTGCTAGTGTTATTTGTTATTTTTATGAGAAAAGAGTGGACTTTAACCATGGCACTTATTTTTCAAACTTAATTGTTTCCTTTATCCACCCTGCACCCATAGTGAACAGATGGCATTGTTGTAGCAAACTTTCTCGATTATGTTGAAGATACAAGAATAAGATTTCAAAAGAAGTTTATAAAACTAGTCAGGGAAGGCCATATGAGAGAAAGTCAGTTTTACTTTGGTTATTTAGTAATTGTTGAAATAGATGTCAGTATCTTCTGTTGGAAATAGTGTTTCAGTGGTGAAAGAAGTACTTCACAAAAATGTGAAGTGTTTCAGAGTAGCCTGTGCATAGTCTGTCTTGTCAAGTTTCTTCTGAGAGTCCATGACATAGTAAGTGTATCATTTACTTCATATTGACATCAGGAAATTGTTTGTTTTAATGCCACACAGCAACTCGCAAAACACTCATGACAGTTTACTTAAATTCGTCTGTTGTACATGTTAATTAGGATTGTATTCATAAAACTTGCCCATAAAAAACATATTTGCTTAGTGATTCCAGTGTAAATATGTAGTCAGAATAATGCATGGCGTAAATATGCAGCAAATGTGTTAAGGGTTCAGTTGTTCTATACAACGGTGCACGATAAGTTATTTCAAGATATAAACTCACGAATACACTGAGAAGATGGGGCTGTACTGTCAAGGTACAACCTTGCCCACAAAATTGGATGGGGCGACGAGGTAGCAGTGTTCACCCATGTGACACGAAGGGGCAGAGGTACTGAACAGTAAAGTATTCTAATAGACCTCTTACAATAGAGAATTAGTAGTCGCACATTTCACAGCATTTAATCTGACATTGTGTGAGAATGCTCTACGCAGATTTTAAAAATACTGTAATGCAATTGGAAAACATTTGCGATAGAAGCCCTACAATATCACTAGGACTATTCATCCGATCTAAGTTGGACGATAGCTGTCCTCTCCTTACTCGGGAGCTACCAAAGGACGCCAGGCACCTATAGTCCAAACGAGGTCGTCTTCGGGCTGAGAGAAACTGATAAACAGCGCTTCTCTTAATGTAAGCATCGGAACCGCTATCGTCAGATAGAAAACCTCTGGGATTTTAGTCTCGCGAGTAAGTCTTACTAGAGGAGTCAGCGAGGTGAGCAAGTAGTTTCTGAAGTGACGAAAATTACGTACTACTCTTTTGACTACTTGATGTGCTGTTACTGCAAGAGAAATTTGCAGCATAGGTCGTATTTGGCTGCGGAAGTAATACCTGGTAAAAAACTGCCAGGGGAAATCAAATCAAACTTGATGACATTAATGAAATGGACGTTTGCATTAGTGAAGCGTCAGTTAAGACAGTCACAATACACATGAAGTATATAGTTCACTGCATACCTACCAACATGGTTGCTTCTATACTGCAGTTTGTCCTATAAATGCTGACTCGCTCCTTGTCAAAACTTTTTGATACTAGGAGTAAGGATTACTAATGCAATGTGTGTGAAGTTATTTTTTTAGATAATAAGTTAATAAAGCAGAGGAAGACTAAAAATAGCAGTATTTAATGGTATTAAGTGAAGTTCGTATTGAATTATTCTTTGTTGCCTCAGTTTCTTAATATATTACTACGACGATGACAATGTGATTGTAGTACAGGTTACGAGGAATGTCATCTGTTCCTTCGTGCATTTAGTTTTATACAAGACATCATCCAAACATTCTTGTATGTGCTGCTGTTTCTGTTACGTCGTACAATACTGAAATATACTATATCAGTATTTCTACTGACTATTTCAGTATGACTACTAAAGTAACGTTAACAGTAACTTACTGCGAGATCTGAAAAGTTTTTCTTAGCTTAAATTTTGTGTTGTATGCTTATATACAGTTTAACTATATGAAAAGGAACAATTTAAAATTCACAGGAAGTGATTTGCATTTAACTTTTCAGGGCAAAATAAGGAATACGAAGTCAGAATATTTAAAGATTTCCATCTTTGCATTTTATAAAATCCAGTTTCAGTTCAATGCATTTTATATCTTAATATAACAATCAGGATTCAATGTAATGTGTTCATAAAATTTCATGCACATTTATAAATTCCCAAAACATTTTTACGTGTTTTATGGTTTTAAAAACTGCCTCAGACAACGCAACTGGTTTTTTCACTAGAAGCTAGTACTTTATCACTGAACTCGTGACAATATATAATAAACTGCACATTTTCCTGCTAGTTTGGATAAATCTTGATTGTAATATTGTACTTCTGCTGAAAATTTACAGAACATGAGAATTGTAAAATAATAAACCTAAGCAAGTAATTTTATCCTGTTATTTGAAAGAAGGTACGCAAAATGCAAATCATTTTTAACGTAAAGTGCATCAAAATGGGCAAAATGACAAATGAAAATCAGATGTTAAAAAATTCTAGTGTTAAGTTCTTGGCAGAATGGTGTTTAAAAAGTATTTATTGCGTATAAAACCTGTATTCTTTTTACTCTGCAGCTAATTTAGTATTTAAAGTTTTCTTGAGGCTATTTTTAGTGAGTTTTTCAGTTAAATGTAGAGAAAATGTAGTACTTCTCTAGCTATAGCAAGCAGAACTATTGTATTCCAAATCTAAATATTGATTCCGAAATGCCATTGGAGATGCACATTTTGAAATTTCCTGAATCAATAAAGTGTTTTGCACTTGAGTGCCCATAAATCAAACGATTTCAGTTTTATAAAAATCTCCGTGTCTGAAAACGGCATAATTCAAAAAACGTCAAGTCAATAAAATAGTAAACGTGATGTTTAAGTTATGTTTAAAGGATGCCACACGATGTTCATCAAAATTTATCCCAACCTAATATACTTTTTACGACCATGGTTGTTCTAAAAAGGGTTGCTGTTAAGATTTTTTATTATTTGCAGGGCTAAACATACTTCCTGAATTTTCTGGGAATACCTGTAAAGTCTACCTTTCATAACTGATAATTTATACAATGTAGATCTCGTTAAAGCAGAATAACTGTTCATCTTTTGTCATTTTTTTTCTGAGGACTCTTTAGTATTGACAAACTCTCTTCATGCAAAGAGTATCGGATCAAATCCATCGCTTAGGGATTCGCTTTTTAAAAAAATTGACTATCACACTATCCTTCGTTATACCTGCAACGAAAGGTGTAATGGAAGTTAACAAAAACTAGACAGAAAAGGCTTTTATAAGAAAAATATTATAAAAGTACAGAAACTGCCATGAATAAACAAACCTTTCTTTACTAATTTTTATAGAATGCTAGACATCGTCATTTAAAGTGATCTATGACATGCTTTGAGAAGGGTTGCCAAACTTTACATAATAGAGACTACAATAACCATATTTGTTCTTTAGTAATCGTTAAAATGTCTATTAAACATTTCAGCACTTAAATTTTATTTTAACCGCTGAAAACCGTTTGGAAAACCCTGTTATGGAGGATCATGCATCCGTAAAAGCTTTACAGAACTAGAGTAGATTTCGTACTATTTCATGAGGTACTCTAAAATGTAAATTTAGGAATTTACGCTTTTTCTTCTACAGATTGGGGTATATTTAAATCGATTTTTGTCTTTTTTACCTTCACTTGAAGCATCATAAGTGGTGTTTAAAGTAAAACACTGATTTAGGTCATGAGATGCTCAACGTACTAGGATAAAAGCAATCGTTCCCTACGTGTTATTACTGTGGATGTTAAGTGCGCGAAGATTGCTTAATCATCCAATGCATGTTAAAACATGAGTAGATACAACATACGCCAGATACAGGTTTTGAGAAAAGTTTCATTTATCTGAACACGTCAGAACAGCATACGACATTCTCGATACAATTCAGTTCATCATATAATGTATTAGCAGACCAGGCGAACTTCGCACCGCCAATAAAAGTTGCCTGAATTTATCTATATAAATACAACAAATTCGGATTAGTTTGTATTCTTTCAATTAGGGGCGAAGTTTAAATACGAACTGTTAAGGTAGTGAATTTACAGCTTTCTGGTAAACAATAGTTTTTGTAGTGTAAATATATAAAGGTCGTTTTCCGACGCGCGAACACGCGACGTAAGTTGATTCCGCAAACGTTCGACTGCCCTTGTCATTTATTTATGGCCATCACAAAAGTCAAATGCAAGGGAAATTGTAGACGCTTAAAATCAAAAGGTAAATCCGTCGGGACCATCGGGATGTGCGGATTAAAGATATCCTTTTTGTACTTCCCTTGATTGTTGCCTCGATGACGTTATTCGTTAGCTTTTTCGGTTACTCTCGTTCCATTACACAATCGTGTTTGGTTAATGTTATGCAACATGATCAAAACTGACCCTTCCTTTAATTTTAAATTGTAAGGTGGGAGTGCAGGCAATTCTAATGAATTTAAAACCTCTGTGGGATAGTTGACTACATCCTGGTTTATAACAGTGTCAACTGATTTGTACGTAAACAACTCCCTCGGAAGAGCGTAATTCTGACATACCAACACGACTGTTAGCATTACCTGCGTCTTGCTGCTCATCAGTGCGGTCAGCACCTGAGGTAGCTCGTCGCACACTTGACGTAAGTCAGGTCGTCTTCTCTTTTGACAGTAAAATTGTCCGCAAACTTTAAAAAGTTACAGGAATTCAATTAACAACCCATTCACGAATTCACAAACACGCATTACGAAGAAGGTATCCTAGGACAATTTGACAATTGTCTGAAATATGTATAGATCTTATTTACCCAACATTCGTCTTTCAGGATAAGGGAAAACACCGGAAAACCCTTATCCAGGTAACTCACCCTAACCAAGATTCGAACTCGGGATCTCTTGACACATTTTCTTGTAGAGTATAGGGAAATATAGCAAGCTGAATCACATCTTTTAAGAAACGGTCAGTATGTGGTGACTTTAAAGTTCCATTCTATTTCCATGTGAGAAATAAAAATAGTGTTGCGCTTAGGTAACATTCTCTAATCTTGCGCAAACTTCTTACAAATGTCTACTTTTAGATTTATCGAGTTTGTAGAAGTTGTCTTATTGCACGTTTCTTTGTAGCAACAATGGGAATAGGAAAATATTATAGGATTTCAGAGATCGTCATATCTTTAAAGTGCTATTTGACAAAAGTAAGGATAACGAGGATTATCACGGAAATGGTTAGCTTTTCAAAATATTTGAGAATTTTAAGTGTTTGTGTCCCATGTTTGATAAATTCTAAACTTAAACCTAACAAGATTGACATTTAAACGACTTTGCGTTTGTGCTATTAGACACGCACATACGAAGTTTTTCTAAATATTTTTTTTTAAATTCGGGGGTGCCAAAACATGTTTTGGCTGAGGTCTCGATATGGAATTTTCGGGTGTAATGACACTTGTTCATAGTAGAGAAAGTAAATATGGAGGCAGGTAAACCAGACAACCTAGTTTCATCACACTGATGGACCATAAATACTTTGGCAAGAGGAGATGCACGCGACTGTTTGTTCCATAAGCGAAAGGGAGAAACTTCCATGGTCCAATGCTTATTCAGAATATGGACCAGTAAACTTCGGTAGTACCATGAAGTGTTGGGGATTTCTCCAATCCTATGTTCCCTGGTGTGCCTTCCAGGTCCTTTAGGGTACGTTGGTAAACATTTAGTTGGAATATTAGTCAATTTTTACTGCTCTACTACGTATAAGTGAAGGTAGGTGTACTCCACCCAAAAATTGAATAACATTTTATCGGAACCATGCCATTACTGTCTTCTGAATAAAACAGTAATTTTTTTCCTCAGGAAGCTTTTGCATTAGTTTAGAAGAGCAAAGGTTTTGGTATATTTGAAATTGAAATGGAGTTAAAAAGGAAAGGAAGAAAAAAAAAAGCTTGTAGTCATCAGTAAAAAGTTCATTCTGCCTCAGATGAGAATAATGCATCTTTTGCTAAGGAGACGGGATTTATCCGCTCACATTATCTAATACCGTCTGCTCTTTCTAATCAATTCTTGGGTCAAACTAACTGAAAATGAGTATCTGTCGTGTTTAACTGTGACTCCAGAATCCCACTACGATTGGCAACACGGAACACAAAAGGAAACAAACCTGTCAAGGTCAACAGAATTTCTCCTGACCCTTCACCACAATACCATTCACATTTTGTAAACTGTAAGGCCCTCTCGCGGACTTGTTTTGTTTGGAACCGTGTAGGTATATGTTGGCATGAAAAGTGTAGGAAATGCTTACTTGTATGTTGCAACAGTAAGAGGTTACTTTTGGAACAAACTAATAAAATGATTCTATTAATGCAACTTTTGAGCAAGTTATTTTGATATTGTGATTTACTTATTTGGATATACTTTCTCTTACTGCTTATCTATTATGTAGGGCAACCAAAACTTCGAAATCAATATTTCACTAAAAATGCAAGTTTTAAGGCCTCCTGAACCCAAGAAACATTTTATGTTGCGAACAATGTTTTAGAATTTGTATGTGTGCGAACAGCATAGCAAATGTTCTAGACGTTCTCGGGCTTCGAGCCAGGTAAGCAGGAAAGATTCAGCTCATATTTCAGCATAGCAAAGTTTTTAAAAACTAAACTTGAAATGAATTTTCGCGTCAAAAATCTGACATGATTTTTCAGTAATTGCCCCACTCCAAACTACTCTATTGGAAAATGTTTCGTTGTGATTTATTTTATCTTTGCTCTTGACGATCGAGATGGAAGGGAAGGAGAAAAAAAACTTGTTTCACATATTCAATTCAATTTTTCGATTTCAATTTTTCGATTTCAATTTTTCGATTTCAATTTTTCGATTTCAATTTTTCGATTTCAATTTTTCGATTTCAATTTTTCGATTTCAATTTTTCGATTTCAATTTTTCGATTTCAATTTTTCGATTTCAATTTTTCGATTTCAATTTTTCGATTTCAATTTTTCGATTTCAATTTTTCGATTTCAATTTTTCGATTTCAATTTTTCGATTTCAATTTTTCGATTTCAATTTTTCGATTTCAATTTTTCGATTTCAATTTTTCGATTTCAATTTTTCGATTTCAATTTTTCGATTTCAATTTTTCGATTTCAATTTTTCGATTTCAATTTTTCGATTTCAATTTTTCGATTTCAATTTTTCGATTTCAATTTTTCGATTTCAATTTTTCGATTTCAATTTTTCGATTTCAATTTTTCGATTTCAATTTTTCGATTTCAATTTTTCGATTTCAATTTTTCGATTTCAATTTTTCGATTTCAATTTTTCGATTTCAATTTTTCGATTTCAATTTTTCGATTTCAATTTTTCGATTTCAATTTTTCGATTTCAATTTTTCGATTTCAATTTTTCGATTTCAATTTTTCGGGAATAGCCTTTTAAGTTGTCTTTACTGAAGACATAATTTTTTTAAAGCTTTTAAACCTCAAGAGGATTTGCATAAATTATTTTGCGAGATATTCTCTATTATTGGTTTAAATTGTTAAATATCGTTGAACTGCTGACTTATTTCGTTCCTTAGTTGTGCAAAGAGAACTAAATTTTAATCAATCACTCGTCATATAGCTACCGGCTTTTAAAAATAACTGCATTAAGCTTCTCTTTAAATATTTACCTTAATCATTATGAAACGGAAGAATAAGCTGCTGTAAGAAGAGTTAGATGAATTGGTAGAGTAGTCCATTATGTAGTTTCAAATGCATTGTCCTAACTAGTTATTTTGCGGTTGACATTCATTTTATGACATCACTTTTCGAGGATGATTTCAATTGACATACTGATATTTGAATTGTCTTATCACTAATGAGCAAGCCAAGACTGCCGAGTCGATGTGACGCGTTCAAAACAAGGAACTTGTTTTCAATCAATTTCTGGGGGGAAAACAAAAATTAAAAAGATGGTCAATAATAGGGAAAATCCCATTTTCTGTCGTAACTCGTGACGTGGACGTAGGTAAACATCACCTTGGCCGTGACGTACCAGGCACATTTTTACTCAGGAATGGTCCAAGATTGTGTGGAAATGTACCGCATCCTTCAGGGCCGTAAGGTTGCGTCATGCAAGTGCAGCAACTATAACCGGCTGAAAGAAGTGAAGGGTGGGGGGGGATGTGCGTATTGTCAGTCATTTGGTACCGGGATGTGCTCCCTGCCGGACTGAGTCCCTGCTTGCAGTGCTGCAGGTCTATCGCTCGATTCCCTATCTTCTAAAGACGAAGTGTCAATGAGTGTGGTCTAATGTATTAAAAAACCCACTGTAAGAGTTAACGCCATTGTCAATAGCAATACATTGCAAAAGAGAGGCTACCAAAACTTTAAACTTTAAAATCTTATGTTGCATCTGAAATGTAAATAAATCCCTACCCAGTCCCAACTGTCATTCATGTAAAAATTGTCGTTAGTTTTGTTCCTATCAAAATGTATATCTGAATACAGTTTGGAATATCCTCTCCTTTCTGAATCACATAACTTGTAAACATTGTAAACACTATCTTATACAGATCCCGTTAGAACAAATATTATACATTTACAAGATATTCTTTATTGCTTTGAATTTTAAACATTTTTTTCTTCAAGTACCAAGTAGTGTATTTCTTTCTTAAGCCTACTGTATTTCCATTGTACCTACTGTGATATATATAAATTTACGTCCTCAACATTTAGTTATATCGGACGATGAATGAAACGGGTGAAATGATGCTCAATGCGTCCGGGGTCCATGGAACTGAGTTACCCGACATTCGTCTTTCAGGATAAGGGAAAAAACCCCAGAAAGAACCTTATCCAGGTAACTCACCCTGACCGAGATTCGAACTCGGGACCTCTTGAACGTGAGGCAGACATGCTACCATCTACGCTACCGAGGCGGGCACCTACTGTGAAATGTATAATGAAACCATTTCTGTAAAATTTTATCTCGAATAGCGATTAAGAAAGTTAACCTTTGTCACCCCCCCCCAGGGGCCTACTTCGGTAGGTACGGGTTTGGCGTACCCGGGGTCCCGAGCCAACAGTCTCCCTTGTGTGGGCTCCTCTTCGTGGTTGTGGGAGACGGTCAACAGGCCCAGCCACGTGTAGGCCGTGCGTGGAGACCCGTGGAGAAGGTTTTTAGATTCTTGTCTAGTTTAGAGTTTAGGATTTAGTGAACGAAATTTTTAGTAGGTTTTGATTGATGCTTTTTATGTACGTGTATTTTTAATAGGTTTTGTTACACTTGTATAGGTTTTAGAAAGTTTTATATCTGGCTTTTGCCATGACTAGTTTTTTAAAGGGCGCTGATGACCGCCGTAGTTGAGCGCCCTTATATATATCATCACCTTTGTCAGATCTGTTTCGTGAACGAGCGTTTAGAGAAATTGGTATGAATGCAATATTTATGTTTGGCCACCTAGACAAAAGTGCATATTTGGATATTAAACGGTTGCAGCAGAAAACAGAACAGTCCCTGGAGGTTCACGTGGTAATCTAGAAGAAATGCATTAAGAACCTCTTAAACTTTGTTGCAGCTATATCGAACATAACCTAGATCGTGCGATAATTGTAACGATTTGTGAAAGTGCTGCCATCTCGTAACGGTCGCATCCGTGCGTGAAATGAAGGCGCGAGAATGAGTCTAATATTCATTTTACGAACGAGAATGGGAATACAAAACAGTTTTGTTTTTTCGCTACGATTCGTTCCGCAAGGTTTGCAAGATGTTATCGCTTCCCTATTTTGCATACGAGTTAGCAGCACGAGTTTCGTTTCTTAATTAGCCAGCTTCTTCAAATTTATTGCCATTTGATTTTATTGCCATTAGCTCTTTTCTTAAACTCCTGAATGAACACGTATCGCATATTTTGATATTGGTCAATAAGGTTCAAATTCTGAAGACGTGTTTAATTTGGCATTACGGATGTTGGTAATCTGTACATAAATCCCTGTCGGTCCCAAATTTTAAAAATACACATTAGGGCATTTTTTTGCCATTTTAAAGATGTAATTTTTTATTTTGGAATTGTATTCAGTATATAAAGTACTATAATATCGATATGTATACTGTAAGGTCAACTTTTGAAGCAGTGAAGTTCATTCAGCTGAGAATTAACTCGGTAATCCGTTACTCAGTTTTAGAAAGAAATGGCATTGTTTAGTTTAGAAAGGAGGACAATGTATCATAGTTAAGAATTTCTTCCAAACTAAGAATAAGGTAGGCCATTTGTCTCTTGTGTTATCAGGTTGTTAATGTCCTACCCTTAAGTTGAAATCCAATGCATTTTCTATAATCTGACAACTCGTCACTAAATACTACAATTTTGTAAGATCTAATTCAGAAACAAATTTTCCAGATCCTTCAAACAATGATTACCTAATTAATGTGCCAAATTTCATTCTGAATGTACCTTTCCTATTGTAGTAATATCCAAGTATAAATTAACTTTCTATATTTCTAATGTTAACTAAACTGGAGTTTTAGGTAATTTTTAAACAAATTCTTTAAATTTGACTTTTTATAGATCAATTTTCATATACTTCTGTAAAATTTAGCAATACCTCGTATGTCACGATGGTTTTGTCAGCTCTTTTGAATGGTAATAACTTCGGTAGGCACCTGCAATTTCTATACTGAACGCCCATTGTATTCCTTAAACTTTCAACTTTTTATCTCTTAGTTGCATATTCAAATAGTGTCAGTTTCCAAACAAATTGTTCTTAAATCTAAAAAATTGTATTTATTACGTTCTGATTTCATCTTAATTTGAAGTTTAACTAGCTTTTCATTCCACTGTTGGTAGTATTGGCTATTTTTTCGTAACAATTGTTCACTTAGTGTGCCGTGACAAGAAGAGATGCTGAATGTAGTGGTTTAACTTAAAAAAAAAAATTAAATAAAGAGTTATATTTTATTCATGCACTAGTCTTTGGAGTTTAAATTCGTAACCTCTTGGGAATTAATCATATTGGTTTAATGAAGATTTAAATATTGCTTTAAAATTTTAAAGAGAAATTCGCCAAAATCCTTCAAAATGACTATGTACATGCTTATAACTTTTAACTTGTCTATTTATTTAATATCAGCAACATGCTGTGCGACTTTCAAATAATCCTGTACCTTAGGCCAAATAACCCTTAGAATTTGATTTTTCTCTTGCTTCTATCCAGAAGCAAAGTGACTTGTCGGGTTAACATTTTTAATTTTTAGATGGGTTTCTGTAGATTATGCTAAATACTGTTTGCCCGCCTCGGTAGCGTGGTGGTAGCATGTCTGCCTCACGTTCAATGTCCCGAGCTCGAATCTCATCAGGGCGAGTTACCTGGATAGGGTTTTTCCGGGGTTTCCCTTATCCTGAAAGATAAATGTCGGTTAACTCTAAGCTCTATGGACCCCAGGCTCATTTGAGCATCATTTCACCCATTCCATTCATCGTCCGATATGACTCAACGTTGGAGGACGTAAATTGTATATAAAAAAATACTGTGTTCCCAAATAATCTAAATTATAAATATTCAGCAAATGCTGCTAGAACAGTGTAAAATTTCAAATTTGTAGGTGCAACGGTAAGATTAAACATTTTTTAAGGGCTGTTATAGGTACTGTCCCTGAGTTCCAAACTAAATTTGAAAGGTCTGGAAATATTTATTCAAACTCGTGTACAGACTCCGTACATGCAGAAGTTAACTGGCTGTTTTCAACGTCCTCCGTGGTCTAACATGCTAGCCTCTGATTCCCGAAGTCGAGTTAAACCCGGCGAAGGACAATGGATTTCTATCGGGCGTAAAAGTCCGTCGCTTGGCTTCCTTCGGAAGAGTCATGTCGTAGATTTGTGGCAAGTAAAAATCTCGAACCTGAGAGTCCTCTGAGCAAAATTAAGCGGTCTTTTCTTTACCTCACTTCTGATGCCTAGCCCATTGTTCTCTTCCCGCCAAAGCATTCATATTACGACCATGTAGTAAGTAACCAGAACATAGTTATAATTATAGGAGAAACGGTGATCTAAAAAATCGCAATTATATGCAAAATAAAATACACCGTTATGATCTGAAATATATGAAACTGTCGTAACAAAGAAGTAAAATTTATAACAAATTGAAGTTTGGCGAAAAGTAAGCAAAATTGTCAATTTTAATACGCATTCTTTAACTATCAGTTAATATAAGCTGTATTTGTTTTACAATTTCTACGTTAATTGCAATATACAAAGAATGTCGTGTGTAATTTCCCAATAACTTTTCCTTTTGTCAACCAACAAAAATTTCATTTCAGCTGACCGGAGGAAAGTAGGACTACTATAAATATTTTCTTAAAATGGAGAATATTTATATCTGACTAGTCTACTAAGAACTTTTCGCTCAAGAAAATCATTGAAGTGGAATGCAAAAACGATAACGTGCAGTTCATCTTCTTTCCCTGTATTTCCGTCGCAGAGTATTTTACAATTAGTTGAAAGCAATAGACCAAGTTTGGACCTACGTGCCGAATCACCTCCATCACGTTCAAGAAGTCCCGAGTTTGAATCTCGGTTAGTTACCTGGATAACGTTTTTCCGGGGTTTTCCATTATCCTGATAGACGAATGTCGGGTAACACTAAGCTCCATGGAACTGAACTCATTTGAGTATCATTTCACCCAATTCATACACCGTCCGATATGACTTAATGTTGGAGGACGTAAATTAAAAAAAAAAAAAAAAAAAAAAAAAAAAAAAAAAAAAAAGATCCCGTCCTTAACGTAGTCCAATCCAGTGGTGCCCGAATTTATAAACACCGGGAAACAAACGATGTGTAACTTTGATTATATCTTAACAACTGAGTACAAAATAAGGACATCGAAATTTATTTCTTGAAAGAGGTATGACGAATACGGCCGTTTACTTATTGAAACGTGCTTTATTAGAAAGAATGTATAGTTGATTAGTACACGAAGTATGTTATTACGGAGTTACGTATTACAGTACAAACTCCAAATTCTGGGCTGTTTTTTTTTTCTGCTTCCTATTGTGTGTGCGCTCTGTGTGCTACTGTCGTATAGAGGATCTGTAAGTATGATGTCTTGGAGGTGACAAACCTCACCACAGTTGTAAGGTGAGATGAAGCGAGAAGAAAACAAATCGCTCTTAGTTGGCATGACGATGGATATCCTTTACAGTTTGGCGGTTACTCCGCTCGCAAAAAAAAGTTTATGTAACCTAACTTTACGGTTTCTAACTTGTTTCTTGTGAATTGAGTTCCGGTATTACACCATTTCTTACTAATCAACGATGTCGAGTATTTTAAGGCAAGATGACCCAATATAGTTATTTATTTTTTAAATTCAAATGTATTTATATAGCCTTCTGTACTCGCATTACAAACTATTCTTATGAACTCCTATTCTTCTGTTTAAGATTAGTCAAGATATGCATTGGTACAAATGGATTCATTGTAGATTTTTATAGACAACGGGAGAAGGGATGCATTATGTTTAAGGTACAGTTAAATATTTTAAAAGGCCTGGTCATTAAGTGATAGCTTCAAATTCTGCTCTTTGCACGACAGAAAAAACATGACTGCCTATTTGAGAAAAGTATAATTTCAAAATTCAGGCATAACAAGGAATGCCTCAAATGGTTAACTCCAAAAAGATAATATTTTGGATATAAATTATTTGCCTTATTTAGATCTACATGTTGGAAGATGCCTGTTTCTTGCAGTTTACCAATGATCCAAAACTTATTCAGTATGACTTCAGAAGTTATTCTCAGAAAATTCAAGATATATCTACAGTTAATTTTTTAAAATATTTTAGACGTGTAACCTATGAACAAGTCTACATTTCCGAAAAATTAAATGTGAAGGCGAGGATGCGGATTTTCTTAAATTCGTGTAGCATCTTGAGACACCTAAACTTAGTTTGGTATTAACCAATTTTTATTTTTAAGTTCTGCTGTTCACACACACAGGTCATTTTTTGGAATCAGAGTTGGAAAAGGTGTGCTACAGGCGAGACCTGGGTATAGAATCTTTAGGTAGAATCAATTCTTCTCTATAAAGCCTTAAGCTAGGACAATCGTGTTGTAAACATACGGGAGGCAAAAAGCAGACATACTGTTTGGCGGTTCCCGGGCGTCCGCCCATACATATATTTTCATCTTTCACACCGCAGCCTTAGAGCGTTCCTCTGTCGCCTCCCACATGTTTAGAACAGCATCGTTCTCATTTGACAAACTAATCAGTAGAAATTAAAATAAATGAGAAAGTAAATAAAAAGAAACTTCGGATATAGAATTTTTCATTTCTTGTGCTAAATGAAAGTTTAAAGTGCATACAATCAAATGTTATCGCTCATTTTTGTGAACCTCAAGCAGCCTCACATGGCACTTGATCAATGTTTTTGTTTCCAAACGATTGTCACAAAATTACGACAAAAGGTGGATTTTACCCAGAACCTAGTTCTTTCAGCATATGCATTCGTTAGATAATGTAACATAGCTCTAGAATAGTGTTCATAATTCTAAAACTTCTCAAAGAATAAACCTGTTTATGTAATTAAATACCCAAAATATTGAAGTAGTATGAGGATTAGAAAAATTGGATATATTTTAAAATACTTCCTGTATAATTATCAGAATATCTTCCGTAGGCAAATCGTCTTCCCGTTTTCTAGGGGTAAAAATTGGTATTATTTTCATTAAAAAAAAGGTAAACAAATAAAATAAGGAGTTAAAAAAATTATTCAGGTTCCCAAAGTTGCGTTTTAAACCCGGCAGAGGATGATAGAACTTTTTTCGGGGATAAAAATGCTTAGAAGGGTTTCCTTCGGAAGGGAAGTACGTGATATACCTACTGCACGTAAATTAAATTTATAGGTCTGAAAATGAGGCCTGTAACAGTTTATTGATCTTTCATGCCCAGTATAGATAAGCATGCTAGCTGTTCTAGAGCGTCTATAATTTTCCTTTAAGATAACGTAGTTTAGTTACCTGCTGTTAAGTGAAAATAAAATTAATTTCAAAATTATTGTAAAGAAAACATTTTACAAATTGTGCTTTTGAAAGTCATGTGATGTCCTCCCAGAAGTGCAACCCTAAGAATTTGTCAAATAGGAATTTAGTATTTTGGCCATGTTGATAGCTTTACAAATCCAGAAATTTTAAGAAAATAATTTGTAATTCTCATAAAAGCAAGTTTCCTCTTCCCTTAAGGCAATTAAGGTGGAGTTTCAAATGAAGAAAGGGAGAACCATACTTAACAGAGCCCAGTTTATCTTAGGAGAAGGAACATTCCGTTCAGATAGCTTTTCCAAATTAGATTTCTGAGGACATCCATCCATAGAGAATGGGGTTAAAATATTTTCTAAGTAGTTCGTGAACTGTGTATCCATAATAAAATTTTTGAAATGATTACTGTTTGTAGCACTCATCTTAAGTGAACAGCAAACTGAAGAACAGGTTTCTTCGATTCCTAGTAGGTAGTTTCGAAGCTGAAATGACAATAAAAAATTAATGTGGGACAAAAATCTATTGGCTATTAATTCTTAAGAACCATGTTTTAAAACATTTAAGTTTTTCTGATTTCTGCATAAAGTTCTAGTAAAAGTGACATCGTACAAAGACGCTCGCGTGTCATCTAATTGCTTATAAATAGACTATAAAGAAGTTCCTCTTCGCTACACGTTCCCTTTGCCATCCTAATTAAACATTTGAGTCGCATACTGTCAATTGACTTCCTGTGTGTTAATCTGCAGCGCTGTGCACCAAGCGCTCTTCAGTTGTCAAGTGCAAGAAACACGTCGAGGTTAGGTTTTCAACAATAGTTATATTGGCTTTTTATTCAAAGGCAACTTCGATACAAATGTCCAATAAACATTTGATATAAAGTTCATTTTCTTTTAATAAATAAATGATTAATATATATATTTTACAATCGTTAATTTGTTCAGCTTCTACAAATTAATCTTGCAGAAGCTTATTTTTCCACGATAATGGAATTATCGATAATTATTTTCCATAACCTTACCAGAAACAACTGAATGGTGGAAGTACTTCAAAAATAACAATTTAAAAATTTCAACTATTAGTAATGGATAATGGTACAACAAATATGGCCGATGACAGGTTATTTGAAATAAATTGTTTTAAAGAAATCTACGTTATTTGTTTGGGGAAAATTGTCTATACTCTTATAGTTTTAAAGTATACACAATTAATTCAGGCTATTCGCATAAAAGTAGGTGCCAACATTTGTAATGCAAATATCTTAAACATATGTATAATATTTTAATAAAATCGAACCTTTTTTTTTTTTTTTTTTTTTTTTTTTTTTTTTTGAGAGGAAATAATAGAATTTTTGTGTAAGGAAATTTGGGTCGGAGCATTTTGATTAAAATCTGCCTCTCGCATCTCATTCAGGCGCGATTGAATTAATTTACTTTACCAGAGCTAACCAGTAACAAAAATAAAAGTATTTCAAAAATTGTTTAAAATTAATTGGAAGAACGGTGAAGATACTTTGGCTTCGTAAGAAGTACTCCGACAAAACAAAAGAATCTTTCCGGGCGTTTGTTTAGTGATGCAGGATACGGAGCAGTGATGCGTGGTCACATGGAAACTATATAACGGTAAGAAAGTTGGTTTTACTTTTGGCTTGGCAGATTGTGAACCACGCACTATGACCTGGTGGAAGCCGGTGAAAGCATCGGTCGTCCGGCCGGCCAACCAGTTTCACCATTAGCACAGCGGTTGTTGACCTGCGCAATGTGCACTAGTCTAATCATTGGGATCATAACTCTTATATTGAAGCTCATACATTTCCAAAAACTGTTGATGCAAAAGCTTACATTTTTAGTTGCTCCTGATAAAATGTTTACAGAATCGGTTTTAATACGCACTTCGTTATGGTTAAAAGGACCAGTAGGAGCCTAAAATGCCGGTTACTTTGTTAGATTTGAAATCCCAGGCTATTTCCACGACAAAAGAATAGTAACTTAATTCTTTAAATAAACGTAAACCTATTATAAAATTGCAACTAGAAGTAGCAAAGCCATTACAAAAGGGTTAATGCTACTAGAGCTTGATAATGTAATGAAGTTCATATTTTTTCCTGATTAACGTCCTTCAACCAGATCGGACGATGAATGAGTTGATAATCTCTAGAGCTTAGTTATCCCGTAATTTGTCTTCTAAGAATAAGGGAACAATTCTGGAAATAGTGTAATTCTGATACCTCGCTCCAATTGATAAGAATTCGAGATATCGAATGTGAGGTATATATGCAATCCAGTTTGTGTACCTAGCTCAGTCACGTGCATATAAAACTTAAGTTCAGTTTCCAATATGCGATAAGAAGACTTGAATGAAAACCCCTTTATCCAAAACTACGATTAAAAAGCCCTAGTATTATGATTTTCATAAATAGGTGTTGTGATTTTCATGTATAAATAGGTGTTTAAGATATTTGCATAGTGAATAGCATATATTGACTTTTCTAGGGATAGCCTCTGAAGTTTTCTTTCCTAAATGAATTTTGTACAGTCTGAAAAGCGCAAGACATCTTGCTGCACAAAATTTACATCTCATTAAATCGCACAATTTCTTAATCTTTCTTGCGACGTTTATCATTCCAAATTTTTTTAATGGTTTGAATGTTCGTTCTTAAGCGACCAGTCACTATTCCTTTTTGGGGGGTGCGTGTAAAGAGTGACATTTCAAACCTAGTACATGGCGATACCTTTTACGTTACCTTCTGTTAAAAGTGGACAGAGTTTTATTAAGAGGTCCTTAAATGTGTTTTCTATGATATTTCAATATGGAATTACTGGATAAGTTCCAATACTTCGACTTACTTGGTACGTGACGGAGCTCTTCATTTTTTTCAAAATGAAGACTGAATACCTGCTTCCAAAGGACGAATGCTTGTAGTGGAGCAGTATTCAGGTTTCTGTTTCAAGGAACACCAAGTGACAGATCTGTGCGCACTAGTGCAGCAATTAATCAGTCTGCTGCACTTGAGCTAAGAGGTACTTTTTTTATTTCATTCTACTGGAAGCAGTCCATCGACCTTAGCGGACTGGAACTCCAGACACCGGTATGCAGAGACCGCAAGCGCTTCTAGGCGTCGTTGGCAACACATTCCGTGGATGGTGAATCAAACAAGTGACAACTATGGCACTTGAGTTTGCGTTTAGTACCAAAGTTTTCCTCCTCGCATGTGACAAATGTGCTTCAGGTTTCCATCATCGGGAACAGGAGTGATAAGATAAAATCCACACAGCTTCCTAGAGTGCACCACATTTCTTACTGTATCTAGATTACTTAGGACATGACTTCAATTTATTGGCCTGTGTATACCTCTGCCAGTTTTGTTAAACCTTAGTTACAATAGACATAGATGAAGAATAGCCACCTCCCTTAAATAGAAAGGGCAGCTAATTTCAGTCTCCTTTCAATAGGTTGGTTCCGATTTTATCGATCTTTCGCAAGCTTAATGTTGAATATAGAAGAGCAAATAATAGCCTAGTGTGTCCCTTGAAGAGCAAAGGCCTCCTGTTAGAGGATAGCTGTTTCACTAACGCGGTGAGCAAACGCCTGTTCGGAAATTCTCTGAAATATGAATCAGTTCTCAGATGTTGGCATTATAGTCCTCAAACATCAGTTATGTCCCTAAATTAGCGTTTGATAACCAAGACGCTGGCAGCATGAAAGGTTCTGTGTTTCGTGCCATTCGACTTTTTGTTTTATCTTTCATCTTTACCTACTCGACATTTCTTTAAAATAAATAACCATTGGAAGGTCCTCGTCTCGTAAAAGTACCGTTATAAGGTGGTCAGAAAGTGACCTCTACATTATTGAAGTCAAACTTGTAGAAATACATCATTATGAAGAATATATTTGACACATTTTAACACATTCAATGAACTCTCATAATTAGAGCTAGGATTTATATGCACTAAAGTATGGATATATGCATACTTATGCACTAAAAATCTGCTAAATGTGCTCTTGGAGTTTATAATACGCATTTAAAATATAGTACATTTCAACTTCCTGATATTTATTAATCTTGAAGTAATCAAATAGTAAAGACTTAAGTAGTTGATATTTATTAATGTATTTCAATATATTTAAGTATTAGTCGTGTTAAACGATTTCACACTTAAAATGGTTATTTCTATTAGCAGCTGTTTGTAGATGTTGCGTAATCTACAATTTTTTGTTGCAGGGCACCTATAAAAATGGTATAAAATATGGGTTTATTTTAGTAAAATAAAATCAACAATCACTAACTCGAAAATCGCATTGACTTTTAAAATATTCTAAAAAAAAAAAAAAAAAAAAACGTAATGTTTTAACCTCTTGGCTCAGGTGGTTTCGTCTGTGGCCCACATTCGGGAGGCCCGGGTTCGATTCCTGTGGCCGACCTACTGGTACACCGTTACTACACCAGGAAGTAGTAGAAATAATTTTAAAACTGGAAATTAAATTCTTGCACACCAGCCGTGTCTAGGCCAAATTTTGTACAGGTGGAGTCAAATTGAAAAATTCAATACCATATACAGGATTTGAACAGGGAGACTAGGAAATCAGTGTTCAAATTTCGGCTATGGCATTTAATTTTTCAATTTGACTTCACCTTAAAACATTTATGAAACAAAGCTACTTGTTCTAAACCTAACTCTTTTTCTATTTTTCATACTAATAGTATCTTAAGACGTTAAAAAATAAACCACAGACGTCCATGGACGAAATTAGCTCATAATGTAACAGCATGCTAATAGCTGTAATATGTAGTATGCATAACTGAAACGTAAGTTTACTCAGACTAGTTGATTTAAAAGATTTAGAGCAGTTGCCCTTCTTTGTAAGACAAATCGCCGCTTTGGAAAATAGTAGATGCCAAATTAACGAAAACTGCATATTTTTAATGCGCTGGGAGAGGATAATGCATTTTGTATGTTGTGGTGGTTTTCAAAATTTCTTCTTTGGGTTTGAATGTTTTTGAGAACTTCTCGGATGTATTTAATGTTTAAAGAATTGTTCTGTGTCTGGTTGAGCATTTCGTTATTTTGGCGAGAATGGGATTTGATCTGCTGGAAAAAAATTATCAAAGCAGGCAGTTAAGGTTTTTCGTGAACCTCATTAACCCTCAGCTTCTACAACTTCATGAATTATTTCTCCGTCAGGTCTAATTTCATTTTGTCCGCAATTTCAGGTGCGAGTGTTACTCCAAAAAAGGTTGCTCTATCGGCCGTACATCAAAAAATTGAAATATCTACAAAACGTTAAAGAATTAGACCTTGGAAGAGCGCCAGAGCACATAATGCTGTAATTTGCTTCTGCAAAGGATTTTTTGGTTTGTTTAATTTGAGCGTTGAATTTTTAAAATTGGAGACGGAAACGTTCTGAGACTAAATAACCATTTTACAACCTCAGTTGCATGAATCCTTAATCTTTGAAGATGAAATTGTTTAAACAATCATGAATTAATTTGCTCATATGGAGAGCAAGTGTTCCATTACTCATTTAGCAAAACGCATTCATATGTACAAAGTGCATTACTACAGGGCAAACAGTTTTTCTGATTGTTCAAAATAAGCCCGTTAAAGTTCGTTTGGGTCCATATGAAGATTCTTGGTCAGCCAGCTAATTGCTAAAATTTCTGGATGTATGAAGTCAATTGCTGGTTTCTGCTGTTGTGTCCGAAGGTAGTGGTGAGCACCGTATTGGCCGGATAAATTGTCTGGGCTCTTGAAACACTTTAGAGATGCTTGAATTAGTTGTCTTGGTCCTGGGAGCAGACGTTCTGCCTCGAAGTTTCACACTTAAGCGAATACTGAATGGTCCCGCAAATAAATTCACCATCCCCATCAGAGGAAGAAGACTTTCCATCTGAGAAAGTAGTTGGTAATAGATACAGCCCGAATTTCTAAGCAAAATGCTTATAAATGCTTTTTTTGCTGAAATATGGCGTTTGCTTGCTTATTTTATGCTTTTTAATTAAAATATTTTATCCAAATCATTAATTTACAAGTAAATTTTCACTCCTAGCCATCATCGTCTCGCCGAAAATCAGGAGCCAATATAAAAACGTGGGTCTTCTTGTCTCAAGCGTAAAGAAACTGTACTGCCGCTGATTATAGTTAAAAAATTTCATGAAGTCCTTCCAAATTTGTTTTTACTTCGGCCAGTTTTAACTCGATCGGGTTCTTGGTTAAAGGCTTCTATTCTACGCAGAACATTTCAATACTCGTTAGATGCAACAATCAACATCAACACAGCACAAGAATGTTTTGCTAATATTGGCATTCAAGATGAGTACATCCATAACCGCTTCTCGAAAATACCTGCTATTATAACACAGTTGGAAACTCGAAATACCGTGGAGCATTCACCCTCTCTGATATATGAAATTTCAGTAACGTTGTCTTCAGATTCACAGTATTGCTAAAACTACCTTTGGGAAACTCAGTAAGGTATCAATGAAAAATCCTGGTTACGAGGCATTGTAAAATTTCCACGAAACTTTGATATAGAAACGTAATTTATTTTAAAAAAGACGTGCTTTTCGTATGTTCCAGTAACGTCATGTGACGTCGAGAGATCCTTTTCACAGTATATATTTTTTTCACTGAAAATGCAGGAGCTTCCCACAAGAATCTCAAAAGGGTCCCGGGTTCGATTCCCGGGGTGGGATTTTTCTCCGACCAAGATATTTCCTCATCTTTCCCAGAGCTCTAATCCGAGCTCTAATAACTGTCAAGTTGAAACGCCATTCAACAGTAACGGTGACGCTTAAGTCTATTTTGTTTGCTATCTTTCATTATAGATGCCAGATTCATGAAGGTGTTTCTCAAAGTAGAAAGTTAGCGGCATAATCTTGTAGACGGTTTAAATGGAACATCTTTACTCATACCTACAACCACAGCTTCGACATCTCCAGTTATTGTTCGTGAATTGCTAGATTTCTAATGGGTCTTTAATCCATTTTCATCGCACTCCTGCATTACTGGACAACATCTCACCAGTCCAACAAATCCCCAAATGTCCATCAGTGACCCATTTGCCACGGTTTCCCCTCCTTTGTAAAGGTTTAAGCGTAGATAGCTTGAAGTCAACCGCTTAAAATTCCTATATATTAAGTGTTCTGCAGCCGAAATATTGCGAGATGCAGGTATTCGTCGAGCGTATATGGATTTGTTAGTGAGCTGTATCTAAGTCGTAGATTTAAATCCGGAGACTGAGGTAATTGTGCTGACATCAAAACGCATTGTAATACAAGGCAACGATTTTCCTGTACTTATAGCTCGTCCAATTGCTTTTTAGTTGGAACTTTCCGTCTTGTTTTACACGGATCGAGTCTCATCAACCTCAGTTCTATTTGGAACGTATACAATTTTAAGCAGATGACCGTTCACATGTGACTTCATTCGAGCAAAATTTAACACGAGCACTCCGAGCACCAAATGAGCTACGCATACTAAACATGAGGTAGGATCTTATTTTGATCCATCTTTGAGAATACCGAAAGAACTTTCACATTAATCATCTTGGATAAGAAGTATTATAAAAAAGTTTCCGTATATTACCACTGCAAACTTACGCTGCACACCCTGAACATCCTGTCCAGTAAAAATAAAAGCTCAGAAGCTAAGGACTGTTGGCTAATGGTTTCCTTTTCCTTTTTTTTGGGGGGGGGGGGGGCAGGAGAGCTGGCTTCTTTCAATGCCATTCTTAGCTAGAATGGTGCATTTGACTGATATGTAATTAATAATTAATATTCCAAATATTGTGGGTGAATACCTGCCGGAAGGATGACATGGAATTGCGCATACTGTGTCTATAAATATGTATATCTGGACAAATTGGTCAAACCGGGACTTGACTTCCATGTACAAGCGTTATCTAGAAAACATTTGGTGTCAGGGGACGTCTTCGATAGTAAATAAACTTGATATTTGACCTTGCAACGCGCCAGTTGCATTAAATCAAGAGTATTGACACAAGCACGCAATAAACAGTTGCATCATACGGCAGTTGCAAAACAGCGAAGACACGCTTTGCAATTAAATGTTGACCTACAGCGAGTGTTTACCACAAGGTTAAAAACTGAACGCGTATTAGGATAACACAAGTGCTCGGGGCTCTTCACATGTGACAACTTTCCGCCTGCAGTGCCGTATGTAGTAAAAGCGGGTGTTAAACGCTACTCATTCATTCTGACAACATTGATCGTCGTGCATTATTGTGATCATTCAACAAAACCAATGCATGCATTAAATTACATACGCGTTTCCACTTGTAAACGAGACTTCAGGTTGTCAAGGAAAGTGCTTTAGTGATAGAACTCCGGCGTTTAAACGTTTTAGACAAAAATGAGGCCAGGAACAACGTTCACATTAAATATTTTTATTGTATTTTATCAGAAGGAATTGTGCTTTCCTCGACGGTGATCACAACACAATCTGCAGCAAGTTTGGTCATTTTTAAATAATTCATGATGACTGGAGCGTTTTATAACATGTGCCAAATTTATTTTAAAATGAATATCTTGGCAGCAGTAAGATACAGACACCTTCTTATGAAATAGTCTGAATAGAACATTGTTAGTTAGGCATTTTTTGCCCATTACCTCCATTTTAATAACACAACGTAGAAAGTAGCAAATTGTAAGTTTATGATGCGGCACTGAGTGCACTTTTTTTTTCCGCAGGCTGTTTGCCAACCCTTGCTGAATATGTAGCATGGCGCATGCATTTTTCCCACGTTAAGACGTGCTGGCGGTTTCTCCGCCGTCTTTGGTATTCCTGCGTGAAGGCATGCGTCGCGTCGGCGTGATTCTTCATTCTGCTTTGCTCCAATTAATGCGAGAGCGCGTTTTCTACTACTGGAAACAGAAATCTCGACGCAATTGTAGATATACATAAAAATCAACATATTTGCGTTTCTGCTTTATAGGCTTTTTACCTTCTTTAGAACGAGCACAAATACTGTGGGGGGGGGGGGGTAATATCACAAACGCCCGTAATAGAAGAGTATGTGAAAAAATGTTCAGTGGGCGCCAATTTTTAGAACGACAAGCATGAATAGGTCTGTTTTCTCGACATCTTAATGAAATAATATAAACCCTCTCCTCACATTCTTTAAGGGTGATGTAACAAACTACCCTCTAACGAGAGCTGGTTGGGTATCACGGGAAACAATTTTCAGAATTTGAGCACCAGTAGGCTTCACCCCCCTACCACAAATGTTTTTTTTTTTTTTTTTTTTTTTTTTTTTTTTTTTTTTTTTTTTTTTTTTCATTGAAAAGATGTCCTTTATGAACGATTCCTAATAGAAGGGGGTTGAACATTTTTGGATGGATTACTTTGGGAACTTGTTCAGTATTATTGAACAATTGTACTCTTACCTTAGAGGGGTAAACAAATGCTCTGGGTATGCTATCACAAAAGATTGTTGCTAAAGAAAAGGGGTGTTAATGTTTGGTAGGCCAGTTTAAGCATGCCCAGTATGACGGCCTGTTTTCTTATCAAAAAAAAACCTGCTCATTTATTAGGGAGCGATAAGGGTATAGCATGCTGCTGCAACGCATACTATATTTGGTTGTAAATTGTTCTATGGAAGGTATTTCAGAGATTTATAGTTCCAGTGTTACGTTTGAGGTGTAATCTTTAGAACAGGAGTAAACTTACTGTGGAGTGTTATCACAGAAAACCGCTCCTGCTGAAGGATGAAACATGTTCGACGGGAGGAAACTTTGAGGATTTTCTCCATCAATTTAGTCAATAATAAAAGGGTATAATTTTGTTCGCACTTTTTAGTTGATAATTTGAAAAATGACTTCCAATGAAAGAAAAGATTGGAAAGTGTTCATTGAGCAATTTTCAGTACAAGTGGGGAGGGGAATGTGGTGCAATAAACATGACGAAATTAAAAGAATTGAATACCATTAATGTTTACAAGTTTAAATATTTTGTTCGTTAAAGACGCTGTTAATTACCAGGGTCATATCAGCGCCGTCGGTGTGCTGGAATTTCTTTCTGCAGGAATTTTTTCATGTCGGTAATCTACTAACAGCTTTTAAGCACGCTAAGTCTAACGTTCTGGGATCAGCAAGCCAGCTCGGTCAGTTTTCTCAAAATGGTCAATCTGGGCAAAAACCAGCTTCAAATATTTGACTCTTAAAGCTACATATACCAGATTCCATGTTTAGCAAGGTTTATAAATCGCTCATCAATTACAAATAATAAAGCAATAAAGTTAACACAGTAACATTCAACTTTTAATGCAGTACATATTAGATTTGGAAAATCTGCAGCATTTCTATGTTCCGGTAGAAGTCTATACCAATTATCAATAACAGGTTTAATTTTCAAACTGAATATTTTTAGTTTTAACGGGTACTGTATTCCTTTCAAAGATTTAATATAACAATTTAAGAAGGATACTTAGATTAATTTTGTTTTTGAGTGTGTGCGTGCGTGCGCGCGCGCACACACACACACACACACACACACACACACGGGTCTTTCACTTTATAACTCTTCAAAAACTGCATTTACTGCAAAATCTAAGTATTAAACTTTCGAATGGAATGGAATTCTCTACCTACCATGAGAAGAGTAAAGATGAGAATTTTAAAATTTCTCATGCTGTTTAAATGTCTGTACTTGTCCATTTAAAAATTGCTTTTTGTGCTGAATTTAAAATTAAGGCAAAATTGTTATTGGATCCTGTTACTAATGTTCTGTAGTAGGTTTGTCACATTTTACAAGTGATACTTTACAAAATTTTGTATAGAGCTTGCTTAAAACAAATCTAGAGATGTTAACACTGCAATTTAGTTTTAGTTTTACTGATCTATAAATTTAATCCATGCTATGAGTGAATGTTTTATTTTCAATCATACAATATACAGATGAATGTGCCCTCAAGTACATTATTTTGTAATGTTGCAGTTCTTGGGTAATACAGAAGTTGAGCAGCCAAAAGGAATAGAAGTTGTCAAGGAAGGAATTCGCAAGCTCAAATTTACGCAGCAGCTGCGAAAAGCAGAAGGAAACAAGACACCCAAAGTTGAACTCACAATAAGCATTGATGGAGTTGCTATACAGGAACCTAAAACAAAGGTAAGAAATTAATAGCATGTTTAGAAGTATGTATGCTGCTGCAACAATGAAGTCATTCTCCTTCTGGTTGCCCAGAACTAAGAAGTTACATCTTCATAATTTTGTGAAGCTGCAGTTTTGCAGAGGTACTATATCCATTTCTGTATCTTTAGCACAATGCACAATTTGGAAAAGTTAGTATACCAATTCTATGGAGATGTTTTCCTAGGCAATCTGTCCTGTAGTAAACTTGGACATGGCAACAGCAGATTTACGTGGCAATTCTGGGATTACAGAGGGATTTTCTAGAAGTATTTTGTATATTTCGGTTACAACTTTTTCCAGTTAGTCCAGATTTGTAATTTTTTTCTTTATAATCCTTTTTAATTGATTTAATTTATTCATATGAAAGGGATTTTGTTTCTTCGTTGAATTTTACATCCATTTTTTGCTAATATATTAGCTCCTTCGTTCCCCTGGGTTCTTCAATGGACTGCAACCCATTTCAAAACTGTTTTCCAAGTTTTTTAATGGTCTGGATTATATTATGTATTTCTAGATTTTTTCCATGTTTGATTAGGATATGGATGCTACAGCAGGAATTGCTGCTTTAGAATCTAACAAAACAAAACAATATTCTTATATTACATTTATATATAATATTCTTATATTTAATGTTTGGAAGTTGAATGAAATGATTCAGCACTCCTCATATACCACATGAATTACTTTCCAATTGAAATGTTCATTATTTCAATTAAAATATTAACTGACCTACCTGATGTACAGAACCTTTTGAAACCTCAGATGACCTAATTCTCTCCCCATATTCTTTATGAAGTTATTATACTACAATAGTAAGTTTTTGCTCCTTATAACTGCAATTTATGAAATTAGAAATATAAAATTGTCATAAATCACAAGGGAAAAATCCCTTGATATTTCAGGAAATGAACTAAAGTATCAGCATAATAAAAACAAATTAATTTAGTTTTCTTTGTAAATTTTAACAAGGCCTTTAACTCAAAGCAGACATATATTAAATCTTCATCAATCAACTAATAACCAATTTTTTACTATACCTGTGATCCTCCATCAAACAATCCTCTCATGATCAACAACTTTTTAATAATTTCCAGGGAGACCTTTTAATGATGTAAAAATGTTTAAAAGATATGAAGAAAACTTCTCAAATTAAAAAAGCTAATTAGTCCATTACATTAATGGGACTTACTCTACATATTCCTTGAACTGTTTGTAAAACAAAAAAAACAAAAAAAGTATTAAGATAAACACTGCGTAAGATTAACACATACTTGTAACACTAACATCAATTTTTTAATGTCTGTTAACATGTTTCGGGAACATGTGTTCCTATCTTCAGAACATGTTAAGAATCTGAAATATTTTTATTTCATATGTTCTCTGCAGATGCAGTGGGATTCGGGAATACTGGCCTTAAGCAAGTTGAATCTTAAGAATTAGCTTTTTTTTTATTCTTTGCATGACCAGGAAAGGAGAGAATGAGGAGAGGGAGGGAAGTGTGTGTAGTGTTGAACGCCCACTTTTACTACATACGGCACTGCAGGCAGTGACACTGATGATACATGAGATGAAGATGGAGCACCGGTGGAATGAGATGGCAGGGGAAACCAGAGGTCCTGGAGAAAATCCTCCCCAGCGCTGTGTTGTCCACCACAAATCTCACTTTCGGGTTGCCTGGGATCGAACCCGGGCCGCCTTGGTGAGAGCCAAGCGGTCTAACCACTGAGCCATGGCACGGCCGGGAGGGAGGGAGGGAGGGAGGGAGGTTGGAAAATTAAAAAATGTTAACACTGAAACCAATACTGAGGAATATCTTGGATATGGTTAAATCCAGAAAGATGTTCTTTGAGATAATATCTATACTTTCATGTAGAAAGAATTTTTTATGGTTCAGTTTTGCAAAATTCATCCATAAGTAGTGGACTTGTGAATTTCATAGGAATGGCCTCTGCATATCTGAAGAACATGGTATTTTAATCAAAAGCTTAAACCATAAATACATAAAATATGAAGCTATTAACAGTGAAGCAAACAAATATACACCAATATAATTTAACATAAAGCTTCACCTGTCTTATGAGAAATGATTGAAGTTTTCTTATAGATTATGATCACGTTTCTATGAAAAACGGCTCTGGCTGAGGATATGAATAAGTTTCTCATGAAATCGCGATCCTAATCAATTAAGAAAACTTTCATTTCTTGTAAGATAAGTGAAGTTTTATGTTACAAATTATATTTGGATACAGCTTTAGCAATTTTTGAGAAAATGACAAGTTTTGGAAAAATGTCTCGTGCAAGGACAGTTTGATATGGGAATTTAGTCTTTAAACTCATGTCACCATTTTTAGAAAGGGCTAAACACACCAACTGTGGTATTTAACAACTTATTTTTGAGTCTCACTCTCTCTCTCTCTCTCTCTCTCTCTCTCTCTCTCTCTCTCTCTCTCTCTCTCTCTCTCTCTCTCTCTCTCTCTCTCTCTCTCTCTCTCTCTCACACACACAGACACACACGGCAAGACCAATGGGAGAACACAACAAAAGGAAGAATCAGCAAAAAGTTCTTTCCTTCTGTGCAAGAATGACTAAAAATGAGGATCCCACTCAACGGACAGACTACTGCCATCCTAACTGGACATGGGAACACAAGGGACTACAACAGATACAAAATAGCGGAAAGTGCAATGTACAAATGTGAACTACAAAACCAAATAGTGGATCATTTAATATACGATTGTCCTCTTCTGAACAGTGAAAGACTAGAACTCAAAGAAAACATTAGACTGAGGGGTGGACATTGGCCAGCAACAGTGATCTAATCAAGCACTACCAAAAACAATTTTTAAAATTCATAAACAAAATAGACTTTGAAAAAATGTAAAAGCATAATCAAAAAATTGTATCCTATATTGAGAACTTGTAACACTTGTAAAAATTGTAATTACTACAACTAGTTGTAATAAGTTTAAGGAATGCATGTAGTGTTATGATGTAACGGAGCATGCAGTGTAATAAATAAAAACGCACACACACACACACACACACACACACACACACACACACACACACACACACACACACACACACACACACACACACACACACACACACACACACACACACACACACACACACACTTTTTTTCCATAGTAATATTTTATATGGTTCAGCAATTATACAAGTCATTCAGAGTGAAAGGGATTTCAAAGACTCTTTACAGAAAATTCAAAGTATGTTTCTCATGAAAGTATCTTGACATACAGTACATCAAAATCAGTAGCCATTTTTGAGGAAGTCAATACCATCAAAATTGTTTCCATGTAAACAGTAGTTTAGGGTAGGGGATTTTCATATTGCATCCTACTGACCTTGAAATAAAGTTATTGGCTTCTCATTTTCGAGTGAATAGCTTCAAATCCTAAAATGCATCAGATGTATTAAAATACTTTACCTAGAAATTTAATACCAATGTATGAAATCCCGATGTATGAATTGAAAAAACTATTTGTAGCAAATTTTTTTGACACTTAACATTTTTATATTGAGGATTAGTTTTGGAAGCAGTTGCCTCCATTTTCAACCACTTTCCAACTCAATGTATGATATTTTTTGTTTACAGCGCATCATGCACCAGTATCCATTGCATCGCATCTCATACTGTGCTGATGACAAAGGGGAAAAACGTTTCTTCAGTTTCATTGCAAAAGAAGCTGATTCTGAAAGGCATATGTGCTTCGTATTTGTCAGCGATAAACTAGTAAGTGAACATAAATTCTCTCCAATGTAACATAAGCTATCAATTCTTATAAAAATTATTTGTGGTTGGTTTATTGACACTCGTCACTTACTTTTTCATATATTTATGAGAGACTAGTTTCAAAGGCCCTGGCCTCCATTTTCAATCTCTTCCCAACTGGCATTTGTTGTTATCTGCTCTCTCTGGTGGTGGAACTATGAACTTTTTTGTCAAATTATCTGCTGGCGGGATTTCAAAGTTCATTACGTGATCCTTATTTTTCCAGATGAATATGTTCTCCCATGTTGTCAATCTATTTTGGTTTATCACTCCTTTTAATAATTTTGGATTTGGATCAATGTCATGGTTTTCATTCCAAAAATGAAATGCTACTGCTGACTTGTCTTCTTGTTTCAATCTGATGTTTCTAAAGTGTTCTTTGACTCTGGTTTTTAAATTTCTTTTTGTTTGACCTATGTGGCATTTTTCACAATTCTTGCAATTTATTTGGTATATTCCATATTTGTTACCTGAAGGAATTTCATCTTTTGTTTTTGAATTTAGTAATTTTAAAATTGAGTATCTATTAGTAGGTGCCAAGATGATATTTTGTTCCTTGAATATCTTTTTAAATTTATTAAATGTTTTTGGATGATATGTGAATGAACTGAATATGCTGTTGCTTTCTTTTTCTTTAATAAATGTGGTTGCTTCCTTAATGGTTTTCTTTAGTTTAGATTTTCTAATTTTCTTCAACACCAAACTTTTGTTGTATCCGTTTTCTTCTGCTATGTGTATTATTGCTTTTTGTTCCTTGAAATATTCTTCTTTTTCCATGGGTATGTTGACTAGTCTGTGTGTAAGGCTGTTTATTATTGCATGTTTATGTGTAATTGGGTTGTGGATATTATTTTTTATATAATTTTCTGAATGTGTTGGCTTCCTGTAAATTCCAAATTTTATTTTTGTATCATTCCTGATGATATTTAGATCCAAGAAAGGTAGTTGTCCATTGATTTCCTTTTCTATTGTGAATTTGATAGTCCTTTCTTGCAGATTGAGTAATTTTAATGCATCATCTAAATGTTTACTTGGTACAATTGCAAAGATGTCGTCAACATATCTATACCAAACCTTGAAGATCAATGGGAAGGACTTTTTAATTTGTGTTTCAAATGCACTCATAAATAAGTTAGCCAAAAAAGGTGAAAGTGGATTGCCCATTGATAATCCTGATTTCTGCTTGTAGTGTTTTCCATTAAAGCTAAAGAAGTTTTGTTCAATGCATATTTTTGTTAGAGAAATATATTCTTCTGCTTCTATTGCTTCCATATCAATTGTAGCTAGCCATTTTTTTAACACAGTCTGCAATTTTTCTGTTGGTATGCTTGGAAATAAAGATGTGACATCAAATGAAACCAGTCTGTCATTTTTGTCCAAATTTATATCTTTGATTTTTTCTACTAAATCTAAAGAGTTTCTTAAATTTGCACTTTCAAATTTTGGAAAACTATTAAATTTACTTAGTAACCATTTGGCCAAATTATATGTGGGGGCATTTATGCTACTAGTAATAGGTCTCATGCCTTTCCCTGTTTTATGAATTTTTGGCAGCCCATATACTCTTGGTAATGTTGGATTATCTACTTTAATTTTGTGCAATTCTTTTTTGTTGATTATTTTGCTCTCTTTTAGCGTTTTATTTGTGGTTTCAATGCAGTACTTTAATGGATTAGTTTCTACTTTTTGGTAATTACTGTCTTCTAACAAATCTTCCATCCTCTTTGTGTATTCCTCTTTTTCCAGAATTACTAGTTTATTTCCCTTGTCTGCTTTAGTATAAATAACCGGTTTCTTTTTAAGAGCTTTTATGATTTGGTTACTAAAATTCTTTTTCTTTTCATTTTTAATCTCTTCTACTATTTTGGAGCATTTGTTTTTTACTGTGTTTTTACTTTCTTCAATAAGTGTTTGTGTAGCAATTTGGATGTCAGCAATGTAATCTTCAATTTGGTTGGAATAATCTACACATGTCTTTAAACCTAGATTCAGCATATTCAGTTCTGTTTTTGTAAAATTTTGGTTTGGTTTGGTTTGGTTTGATATCAAACCAAAATTTTACAAAAACAGAACTGAATATGCTGAATCTAGGTTTAAAGACATGTGTAGATTATTCCAACCAAATTGAAGATTACATTGCTGACATCCAAATTGCTACACAAACACTTAATGAAGAAAGTAAAAACACAGTAAAAAACAAATGCTCCAAAATAGTAGAAGAGATTAAAAATGAAAAGAAAAAGAATGTTAGTAACCAAATCATAAAAGCTCTTAAAAAGAAACTGGTTATTTATACTAAAGCAGACAAGGGAAATAAACTAGTAATTCTGGAAAAAGAAGAATACACAAAGAGGATGGAAGATTTGTTAGAAGACAATAATTACCAAAAAGTAGAAACTAATCCATTAAAGTACTGCATTGAAACCACAAATAAAACTCTAAAAGAGAGCAAAATAATCAACAAAAAAGAATTGCACAAAATTAAAGTAGATAATCCAACATTACCAAGAGTATATGGGCTGCCAAAAATTCATAAAACAGGGAAAGGCATGAGACCTATTACTAGTAGCATAAATGCCCCCACATATAATTTGGCCAAATGGTTACTAAGTAAATTTAATAGTTTTCCAAAATTTGAAAGTGCAAATTTAAGAAACTCTTTAGATTTAGTAGAAAAAATCAAAGATATAAATTTGGACAAAAATGACAGACTGGTTTCATTTGATGTCACATCTTTATTTCCAAGCATACCAACAGAAAAATTGCAGACTGTGTTAAAAAAATGGCTAGCTACAATTGATATGGAAGCAATAGAAGCAGAAGAATATATTTCTCTAACAAAAATATGCATTGAACAAAACTTCTTTAGCTTTAATGGAAAACACTACAAGCAGAAATCAGGATTATCAATGGGCAATCCACTTTCACCTTTTTTGGCTAACTTATTTATGAGTGCATTTGAAACACAAATTAAAAAGTCCTTCCCATTGATCTTCAAGGTTTGGTATAGATATGTTGACGACATCTTTGCAATTGTACCAAGTAAACATTTAGATGATGCATTAAAATTACTCAATCTGCAAGAAAGGACTATCAAATTCACAATAGAAAAGGAAATCAATGGACAACTACCTTTCTTGGATCTAAATATCATCAGGAATGATACAAAAATAAAATTTGGAATTTACAGGAAGCCAACACATTCAGAAAATTATATAAAAAATAATATCCACAACCCAATTACACATAAACATGCAATAATAAACAGCCTTACACACAGACTAGTCAACATACCCATGGAAAAAGAAGAATATTTCAAGGAACAAAAAGCAATAATACACATAGCAGAAGAAAACGGATACAACAAAAGTTTGGTGTTGAAGAAAATTAGAAAATCTAAACTAAAGAAAACCATTAAGGAAGCAACCACATTTATTAAAGAAAAAGAAAGCAACAGCATATTCAGTTCATTCACATATCATCCAAAAACATTTAATAAATTTAAAAAGATATTCAAGGAACAAAATATCATCTTGGCACCTACTAATAGATACTCAATTTTAAAATTACTAAATTCAAAAACAAAAGATGAAATTCCTTCAGGTAACAAATATGGAATATACCAAATAAATTGCAAGAATTGTGAAAAATGCCACATAGGTCAAACAAAAAGAAATTTAAAAACCAGAGTCAAAGAACACTTTAGAAACATCAGATTGCAACAAGAAGACAAGTCAGCAGTAGCATTTCATTTTTGGAATGAAAACCATGACATTGATCCAAATCCAAAATTATTAAAAGGAGTGATAAACCAAAATAGATTGACAACATGGGAGAACATATTCATCTGGAAAAATAAGGATCGCGTAATGAACTTTGAAATCCCGCCAGCAGATAATTTGACAAAAAAGTTCATAGTTCCACCACCAGAGAGAGCAGATAACAACAAATGCCAGTTGGGAAGAGATTGAAAATGGAGGCCAGGGCCTTTGAAACTAGTCTCTCATAAATATATGAAAAAGTAAGTGACGAGTGTCAATAAACCAACCACAAATAATTTTTATATCAATTTTGACGTCACTGTTACTAAACTCCTCCAAACGCACATCACTATCAATTCTTGTTTATACCTAGGTGGTTACCATTCAATAGGAGATCAAAATGTGAAAATGTTCTCATTCTTTGATATGCAAGTTGCATTGTTGAGATTAATTTATCACTCATAAATTTAATGCTTTACACATAATTAGTATTCAAGAAAAATGGCAGTTATGTAAAGGTTACAAAAAACATTTCAAATTATTAATAAATGTTTCATGGGTGATTAGCCATATCAGGTTTATGAATGTCGAGCTTTTGGCCATTCTACACTCCATGGCCTTTAGGATCCAAAGAAGATTCATATCCTAAAGGTCATGGAGTATAGAATGGCCATAAGCTCAACATTCATAAACCTGATATGGCTAATCACCCATGAAGCATTTAATGCTCACCATGAAAGCTTTAAAATTCATTGATTAAACAGCTGAAACATTTCAAATATCCAAATATTAGTTACCAATTTTAAGGATAATTGGTACTATAAACCATGTAAGAACATAGTATTTCTACAGGCAAATACAGAGTTTAGCATATTACCTAATTGTTCAAGAAATAATGGTAGTAGAACTCTCCATTTATGAAGGACAATTTACATTCAAAAATTTTCTATGTAAAATATTATTTCCATATGAAAACCCATCTGCTTACATAGTTCATCCAGCCAGGAAACTCCATTTACAAGTCATAGAAGTTCCACAAGGAATATAGCGAAGGTACATTCAAGATACCTTTGACAAATATCTAACGAATGAGCAAAAATCTAATGGGGTAATATCTGAATTTCCAAATTTTTTAATATTGTTAACTATGAAGACAGTGAAATGGTTGCAGAAAAATTTGAGTGGTTATACATATAAAAGTTTCACTAATCCTCAGAACTGATGTGGAGGAATCTGATCACTGACTGACTGGGTTAGCTTACCCCTGATGTCCAAAGCAAGCTATTTGTCCCTCTGTAATGTTTCTATTAATTTTATAAGATTTTGGTCAGATAGAATCTCCAGTTGATTAACTTGTCTATATTTCCAATAAAAAAAATTCTTCTCAAATAAAGTTGGTGTACTTCTGTGTATTTGAATTGTGTTATAGAGAAGTTTGCAGAAAATGTGCTGCAATTCTGATTTTTCCTCTTCTGTTCATAAAATGTTGCTTCATCTAGTGTCTTATTACATTTACAAGACAGATTACAAGGGCTCTTGACAATGTATAGGTATAACTCAAATCCAATGAAGGAACTATTAAGAGTATCAAATCCAGGAAAGAGGAAAAATCTTGTATCATTTATACACAAAAGATCATGAAGTTTGACTCTAATGGTCATGATACATACATATTAATACACCAAATTGATTTGGGAATTATTTTTATAGAAATATTGTCATAAGTTAACAGAATTTGAGATACCAGTGGACTAAAATCTTGTTACAAAATTCATAGAACTGAGGGAGAAATAACTTATTTTGTGCATCAGGGAAGCTAGCCTGTTCAGTTGGCTGATGACAAGATTCCTGAAAATCAATTCCAAAGTAATACTTAAATTTTTGTATAAATTAAACTGCTTCAAAACTTGGCATCAAAAAGATAACTTGTGGTTCCTTATATCAAAAGTTAAAGCAATTATTTTGAAAACTTAAACTATTTATTAAAAGAAAGATGACATTAAATCAATTTATGTACTTAGATCATCAAATTTTAGTTATTGGGCCACGCCGTGGCTCAGTGGTTAGACCACTTGGCTCTCACCAAGGCGGCCCGGGTTCGATCCCAGGCGACCGCAAAGTGAGATTTGTGGTGGACAACACAGCATTGGGGTGGGTTTTCTCCGGGATCTCCGGTTTCCCCCGCCATATCATTCCACCGGTGCTCCATGTTCATCTCGTGTATCATCAGTGTCATCGCCTGTGGTGCCGTATGTAGTAAAAGCGGGCGTTAAACACTACACATTTCATTTCATTTAGTTATTGACACTTGCTTTTGCAAAGCTACATTTTTTCAATTTAATATGACTGGAATATGCTTTACATTCATGTTCGATTCTATCCCTCAAGTTAGTGAAGTTTCTTTTGGGATAGTCCTCCACTAAAATAAATTCACTCGTGAACTGAATGAATGTTTATTTGGCTGAAGTAAATGAAATTGAAATAAAGGTATTGATATTGACTATCACCCCCAGACCGTCTATCTTTTCTAAAATTAATAGCTTTAGCCCCTATTAGTCCTTCCCTGAGTCTGCCAGGTATATTATGTGCTTATAATACTGAAACACAATTTAACTTTTTTTGTTATGGAAACGAAATGCTGAAATTAACCACTTCTTCATGCTGAATGTGACTATTACAATAAAATTGTTAGATGTGGTCCAGTTTTCTTGCAATTACAAAAATTATAATTTGAGAACAAAATAGGAAAATTATGGCACAATTTGGCTTGGCTTACCTCGATTAGATGTCTCCTTTTAGCTTGTCTGCTAATGGACGTTGGGAGCATCCCTCACCACCCACACCATCTGCTAACATAGATGTACCCCTTTTACACTGATAATGTCTTTTGAATGTGATTGTGTTGAATATGCTGTCCATGTTCATAAAAAACTGCACCACAATTTTCAGGAAAAAGTCCAAATGAGGGTGGAGAAAGTGCATCTTCAGTGACATATTGCAGCCTATTTGATAAGACAGCAATGTTACCCATTATTTTCCTATAAGTATGCTTGCGATGGTTCCTTAGGAAGTTTGAGGCAACCTCTCTGAAATATTCCAAGCAGAGTGTTTTTATTGTCAGAAATCCACCAAAATGTTGATCAGAAAAGAGTTCTGACTTGGAGACTCATGAAAATTCCTTCTTAATTTTAGCTGTACTTACCCTTGGAAATTTTGTAAGTACATATCTAAACACTGGTCCATCATGATCCAATTCTTTTACAAAATTTTTAATTAATCTGATGTGTAAGAATGGCTGCTGCTTCGTGTTCATTGTTCCTGGTGCCAAAGTTTGTTGAGGCAGTCTTTCCTTTTGTAGTGCAAAGTCTTAGCTTAGCTGTCCTGTTCATAGCAAACAATATTTTGTAAATCCTTGTAAGCCAAGAATTGCAATCAACTTTAAATTGTAACATATTTGCACTTACTGTTTTATTTTGAAAATTTGTTCCAAAGCTCTCTGCCTTATTCGAAAAGCAGACACCTTCACATTTTCTGAGATAGTGAAACCACCTTAGTTGGGATGCTAGCAGCGCCACTTTAGTCTTTTGAAGTTCATTTTGAGCCATTCTGTGTAAGTTGGATGGACTTTGAATGTTGAAATCAGGATCATAGGATGTTGAAGCTCCAGGTATATCTTCAGTAGTGCTGGATTTAGATTTTTAGTCAGAATCAATGCTGTAGAACTCAGGTGGAAGTGGAATATTAAAGTATATTGGAAGCGAGGCACTGGACAAATAGCAGAACCTATATTTGGGTAATTCACAGTCCATCTTTTCTTTGAAATGAACTTTACAGATGGTACTATACAGAAATAACCATTGTTTAATGGTCTGTTTGTTCCCTCCAAATCATGGGCACAGCAAAGAGCATTGAAGTTTTTTCTTTTAATCATTCAGCGAGAGCTGCAGAACAGGCATTGAAACAAATATGGGGGCTCAGCTTTTATCTTGATCCATCTATTTTGCATCCAAAATACAGATGGTATGCTTTATTAATGGAGTTCAAATTTCACTTTTGGGTTCTGAAAGTCACTTTCCCAAAAGCAACAAAAATTATCAGCACTATCTTACACTAATATCATTAATTTCTATTGCATTGCAGATTTATCACAATGCAGAATTAAACATTTGTCTTCTGACAATATGGTTATGCATAAAACTACAATAATTTTATGAAGTTGCTTAACAGTACAAAATCTCCACTGGCAACATCTTGTCTGACTAAACCAAGTCTTTTATAAGCAAATACATACCCTTCAAGTCATAATTCTATCTCCACTTCTATGTAAAGTTTGATGTAATCTTGAAACTGCTGATGCTACAGCTATTTTTGTAATATTTGTCATTAGCAGTACAAAGTAAGTCAGAAATCGCTAATTTTTCTTTTATAACTTTCTGGCTGTTCAGGGAGTTTTTCCTTTTCTATGTAAATATGAAATTATGGCTAAAAACAGCAGGGAGTGAGACATAGTTACAATAAGTTTGCATTAAGAAACAAACCAACAAGTGATAAAGTTCTTAAGTTTAAGGTATGTATGAAATGGAAATCAATTTAAAATGGAATGTGTTGATTGATCTGAGTAATGTCTACAAGAGTATTTGATTCTGGTCTGAGATAGAAAGTTTCTGTTACACAGGAAGAGAGAGAGAGAGAGAGAGAGAGAGAGAGAGAGAGAGAGAGAGAGAGAGAGAGAGAGAGTGTTTGGGGGGGGGGGAGCAGGGAGGAGAGATGAAATAAATTGAATGCTGTTGAAGGTAATGGTAAATCACCTGGGTAATGTGCCTTAATGAATAGACAATAACATTGTGTGCATTCCGTGCAGGCTGAAGAAATTACGCTTACTATTGGTCAGGCCTTTGACCTTGCTTATCGGAGGTTCTTGGAAACATCAGGAAAAGACTTGGAAGTCCAGCGTCGGGTAATGCTGCTTCAACAAAAGGTGAAGCGGCTAGAATCAGAAAATTCAGTATTACGTCAACGTCTCGGGGATGTAGCCGATATTGCAGGACAGGTTGGTAACACCATCTCAGATTCTAGAATGAGACTACCAAATAAACCAAATCAAATATAATAATTTTAAAGTTTCAAGCAATTGCTGGATATAATAAATTCTTCAACAAAAGTACTTTGTTTGGAATACAGAATTCAATTTAAATTACTTTCTCTATTTGCTCTTCTGCAAACTTTTTTGTAAATCTGATCCTATCTACTGTTCAGACACACACTTTAGTTATGTTTCTTTTAGCATACAGTTGGCTAAAATAAGTCAATTTTGAAATAGTACATTGCTGTAATGTGCACTCATTTTGAAATTGTGTTCTTTGCATGACTGCATGAAAAATGAATAAGAAATTACCACAGTTAATTTTAGTTTTAGTTTTAGTTGAAGAAAATAACACATTAAAACTTGCATTTATTTTTATGGCTATGGCTCAGAAATCTGCATTGTTATTGGTTTGAATTTACAGATACTCTTTCTACTTTTCAGGTATTAAATTGTAATTAGTTTTTTTCTCAGTCATGCAAAGGGTAGAATTTAAAGGTATCTTGTACCTACAGTAAAATGTATAATAAAAGAATAATGGCAAATCTATTTTGATTAAGAAGTTAACACAAGTATTTCTGTACAAGCTTTTTATAAGCTTTAGTAAAAATAGTTCGTAGAAATGTGGGTAGTGAAAGTATTGTGAATATTTCACTTAAGTTATCTCATGCACATATCTGGAACAGTTATAATGTAGATTTTGATGTATTATGTATTGTAAACACACATGTGTTTTAGAACTCAGTTCAGGAGTACATGTCGCGTAATGGAATCAGTGATCTACAAACAGTAGTGGTGAGCACCAGCAGTGATCCTACCACTTCACCTTCAAGCACAGAGTTTCCGTACAGCCCAGAAATTGTGCAGAACAAGGTATGTTATCTCTAGTAAGTGGAGGAAGTATTATTCCTCCCAAAAATTCAACATTAAAGTTATTTTGTGAACCTTACATTGGTATCTCAATGCTAAGATTGCATTTAATGTGTATGGAATACTTGAATTGGATGAGAAAGTTTAGTTTGAACTACTATAGCATGATGCCTCTATGCAACCAGCATATACAGAGCAAAAAATCAGATGGCAAACAAATGCACAAATCCATTTGGAAAAACCTCTTGTGATAATGGATTATAACTCAGAAAAAAGTGTTATAGAAGTATCAAATTAAATGGAAAGCTACAACATAGTAGATAATAACTCTGGGAACACTGTTAAATCTGACACTCCAAATAAACAATAATTGCAATATGCACACTTCTAACACTATCTTGCATAGTTCAGATACCGTGTAGGAAAACGCACCACTTGGCCTCTCCTTGTTCTCGTCTCTTAGGTAGAACTAGCAGGCTGGTCATTCTCTCTGTTAGAAACTGATGGAAAGTCATTGTCTGAGTAAAAAATAAATGCAGGTTTTAACCTATCGATGGAGATGTTAACTTCTCTGTCCTTGACTCAGTGAAAAACTTCTCTTGACATCTAACAATGGCAGATGATCCATCATAGGGAGGTTAGAGTGATTTCCTCACTCTATCAATCCTTATGAACACATGAAAGCAACTGAAAAGATATTTATGAATGAACACATTTCTTCTATTGCTGCTGCAGGATATGTTAGGTTTCAGTTGGTCCACATGTTGTAGATCTGCAACAAAGGTAATGGATTGACATTTGAAGTCTTAAAAGAATTTGCCAGGCAAGCAGATTGTAGCTCTGTATATCATTTCTGCTACTGAACACTGAATATCTTCTCTCAGTGCAGCTCTTAGTCCAAGGAGGACTAAGGAAGAGATTCTGTCCACCTGATGGTGTTATGGGCTCTGATTGCCGCTTTTAGATTTCTATGCAATCACTCTATTTTGCCATTAGATTGTGGGTGATATGGAGTGGTATGCTGTACTTTAGTTCCACATATTGCAGCTAAACTTCTGAACAATTCTGATTCAAATTGCTTGCCCTGGTCTGTAATAATAGTAGCAGGTATACCAAATTGAGCTATACAGTTTACATAAAATAATCTTGCGACTGTTTCGGCAGTACTGTTTGGCATTGGTATAACTTCCATCCAACCACTGAATCTGTTGATAAAAGTTAAACGATATATCCTTCAGATGGTGCAAGTGGACTTATGATATCCACATAAACTATACTGAATCTCTCATCAGGTTCCTTCAGTTGACCTACTGCTAACTTTGTATGCCATGTTATCTTATTTTTCTGGCAAGCTATAAAACACTGTCCATTTGCGATCATCTTTTATATTTGGCCACACAAATTTTTATGCCAATTGTTTGATAGTACTTTTAACACCTTGATGAGCTAAATTGTGGATTTGCTTGAAAACTTGGAAAGCGAAATGCTTTCGGTATGTATGGTCGGATGTTACATGTTGAAGTATCACAAATAAGGGTATCTCCGGATGACAAGAGGCAATGTTTGAAATTCAGTGAGTGTTGTGATCGATTCAGGCTATTCAGCTCTTCATCATTCTGCTGAGCTCTTGCTATTTCTTGATAATCAATTACCATAATTTTTAGTCATGACAACATATCAGCAATTATATTATCTTTCCCACTAACATGCTGAATGTCTGTAGTGTACTGTGATATGTACTGAAGATGGCGAAGCTGTCGAAGCCTTCTCATCCTTCTGTTTGAATGCATGGATCAATGGCTTATGATCCGTGAAAACGTAAAAAGGTCTTGCTTCCAAAAGATGTTTGAACTTTCTCACAGCCAGGTATATAGACAATAACTATCATATGTGCTGCAGGATCTCTCAGCTGGACTTAGCTTCTTAGAATAAAAGGCGATGGGTTTCCATACCATTCCTTCTTTCTGTTGGAGTACTGCTCCGATTGCTTGTTCAGACGCATCTGTGAACAGTCCAAGTTGAGAGTTTACACTAGGAAAGGTAAGTAAGGCTGTGTCTGAGAGACTTCCCGTGCATTCTTTGAACTGGATTCTAGCCTCCTCTGTCCAATCGATCTTTGTTTGATCATTCTTCTTTGCTCCTTTCAGGTAATCATGGAGAATTGCTTGCACCTGTGCTGCATTCTTTATGTACTTGTGGTAAAAATTTATAGCAACCAAAAAGTACAAAATTCACGAACTGTTTCCGGTAGTTTAAAATCTGTTATAGCCTAAACTTTCTCTGGAATTGGCTTAGAACCTTGACGTGTTATGAGGTAACCCAAAAATTCAAGTTTCTGAGCACCAATTAGACTTCACAACATTTATTCTTAAACCAAATTTAGCTAGTCTGCCAAACACAAGTTTCAGATGTTCATAATGTTCTTCCTTGAACTTTGATGCCACCAGAATATCGTCAAGATACGGGAATACAAATTCCAGACCTAGTAACACTTTGTTAATAAAGCGCTGAAAAGTTGAGGCATTGCGTAAACCAAAACTCATGAAATTGAATTCAAACAACCCAAATGGGGTGATTATGGCAGTTTTAGGTTTTTCTTCCGCCACTGGAATCTGGAAGAATGCCTTAAATAAGTATTTTGGAAAAGAATTTTGCATCTCCTAGAATGTGTTGAAAGTCATCTATTCTAGGAATAGGGTATCCATCTGAAACGGTCCTGCCATTTAAATGCCTGTAATCTCCATATGGTCGTAAGGAACCATCCTTTTTCATGACCATATGAAGTGGATTTGCCCATTCTGACTTAAATGGTTGAATAATGTTCTCTAACATGAACTGGAATTCCTGTTTAGCCTGAGACAGTTGTGGATCTAATTGCCTCTGTCTTGAATAGACTGGCGGTCCCTTCATCAAAATGTAATGCTTGATAGTATGGTTGACTTCACTAGGCACTAAAGTTGGTTTTGTAATGCCAGGATATTGCTGAAACAACTCTGAAAACTTAATGCTTCTGCAGACAGTACTCAACTAATCATTGTTTGATGCAGTCATTACTTCATCTGAAGTATACATTTAGGTAATTCCATCAACCAAACTTCATTTCTTGATATCAACCAATAATTTGAATTCATTTAGAAAATCAGCTCCAGCAACAATGAATGGTCATCTAAACATTCGCCATAAGCCAAGGTCAAGGTTCAAAACTTTCACGCCTCCAGTTGAAATGGAGGTTTCATTTGCAGCATATAATTTAAAACTGTTGTCCAGTTTATCACCTTTCGATGTTGAAATAATGGAAACATCTGCACCACTGTCGACAAACCACGAGCCGGACATCTTATCTCGTAGGAATAAACACTGTTTCAGGCGCCTGTCCTGATTCTCAGCAGCAGAACTTGCCGCTACATTTACTGCCGATTGGAGTTTTCCTGTACATTCCACTGGCAAGGCTGCTTGCATTTTTCAGGCATGCACTTTTTTCCAAATTTAAAGTGGTAGTAGCAGAGTTTACCATTAGGATCGAATCTTCTACTGCGACTCGAACTGCACCCTCTGTTTGGAGATCTGTGGTATGGGCTTCTGCCTCTGCTGCAGCATCTTCCTGTCGACAATGTTGCTATTTGTTGCTCCAGCTGAGATATTTTAGCAACTCATTAACTGATGTACCCTTCGCAGACTCTTCACTAAAACTAAATGCCACACTGCAAGGATTCATTTCTAGCATTTTATCTGCCATGATGGTAACTCTGTCAAGACATTCCTCACATGCTATCAGGATGCCTTTTAACGAATCAGGAAGTTTCTCAAGCCAAGGAGTTCGAAGAACTTCATCAGAGACATCTTCACCTGCCAAAGACCTCATTTTCCTTAGTAGCTGCTTCGGCTTGTAATCTCCTAACTCGAATCCAGTAACTAACCTCTTTATTTTTATATCTTGACTTTCTTTAAAAATCTCAAGAAACCGTGATTTTGCAGCTGAATACTTACTCATCTCATCACTGATAATAATGTCCCAGATATGCTCCACATACTTCCACTCTAGTTGGGCTATTATGTAGTTGAATTTTGTATCTTCCTTAGATATTTTATGGCAAACTGCGCCTCCACCTGGTAGAACCATACCTGGTTTCTCCGACCAGAATTGGGGAATCTTAATACTGACCTTACTGATATCACACATTTTGCCTTCAAACTCACTTTTATTATGTTTTTCCTGTTTGGGTTATGTTCCTCCATTATATAATTACGTACTTAAACTGATCTGTGAAACCAAAGTTATCATTTGAAATTTCACTCACCCAGAATTACATGCAAATGACATCGGGGTAACCATTTTGTTGCTCTCTTGTTAAACACCAAATTATAATAAAATATGTTAAAATATGTTTACAAGATATTTCTTAATCTTTTTTAATTGTTCATTTTTCACTATGTACATTTTACACTGCCTCCTGATAAGTTATTAACTCATACTGGGTACACAGCAGTTATTTCTTATCTTTACAAAAGTGTGAATAAATCCTCCATTTGGATTAAAGATTTTGGAGAAAAAATTGCACAACCTTCATTTTCAAATGAAACACTAGGTGATCCCCATCAATAGCAGCAGTAAGGAAACAGGAAATCCTTAGATACACTAGCATGAGGAAACATGGACTAGCCCATAAGTTCTAGATCATTGTAAAGAAACTTTAAAGAAATATTTGGGGGTGGGGGAGATAAAGTTACCATCTAGTGTGAAAAATGTAATGGAAAACCTCACTTCTGCTTGCAAGCTTTATTAACTTCCAGAATTAAATATGAAATACAGAACACCTGTAGTACTTATTTTGTTTAAATTGGTGGGAGAGCCTAATTTTGAAGTTGAATAGATGTTTTTCATTTGATAATTTAAGTGCAGGTTTGTTCTTCATCCAAATGTTAAAGTTGTAAACTGGCTCTAATATGAAAGTTACTTAAAATCAGTATCATAACGTATCAAATTAAAATAAGAGTGGAAGATTATCAGACAAGACCACTGGAGTTTGATAACCTGTTGAGTGTTGTAAATTTGATATGATACTGTGACTTTGTGGGTTTGTAGAATTATAAGTCCAATTTGCCTTAAAAATACTGTTCAGTTCTCATGTAACACTACATCACATATGCAACACAATCTTCGAGGTCGATGACAATAACAAACAGCGTTCTGATTACACCTGTTTACAACATCAGCTCTCATTAAAACTCTACAGCTGTTTTCTGCTTACGACTGACTCTTTGCAAGTCATCGCTCCCTTAAATACCTCATTTGATAATCCCAGACTGTTCCAGAACACTCTAGAAACCGAATAATCTCTATCAATCACGATATCACGAGAAATTTCCATTTATCTCAGTTTGTTTCGGCAGACCTTTTATCTGCTTATGCAAGCTCTTAATCTCCACATTGTCTGCCTATCGGTTCCTTTGTGTAAACAAGCCACGCGAACCCTTTTAGCGCGCATGCCGCTAGTCGTAAAAAACGGGATTCGTGACACTGCTCCCTCCTCAAGGTTGGTCGTCCCAAACAGCACCATCGTAGTGGAGATCCAGCTGTACGACCAACATCTTCCCTCGTGGCACCTTCTGGATGCCACGTTACACAACGTCGTTAATCCTCTTCACCACCCGGTACGGTCCTTGCCACGGCTGTTGAAGTTTGTCGATTGTTCGGTTTGCTCCCAGGTGTCCTCCTGAAATACTGGCGTGCACTTCCTCAAAGACCACCAGCACCTTACTTTGGGGAACTAGCAACTGTTCTCTCTGTGTCTTCCCATCAGGCGATTTCCATACTCGGAACAGCACGCCCTCTCTTTTCAGTAAGTCCCATTGGGCCCAGTACGACTTGTAGGTGGCGCTCCTCGGTGCGATGCCCTCCCAGGTTGGTCTTGTCCCTGCCTCCACTTCCCTCAAGAATGGCCCCAAGTCGGCGTCCGCCAGCTGCTCCCTCCTCAGGCTTGCGCTATCCCAGCCATCCGCAGGCACTACCGTGACCACTCTGACAGCTGCGGCACGCTCCTTCTCTTGCACTCTTGTGCATTGGCCGCACTCCTCTGGGCAGGGTCTTCGGGACATGGCGTCTGCGTTACCGTTACTCTTCCCTCTACGATGTTCAGAGGTAAAGTCGTACTCCTGCAGCCTCTGTAACCAACGGGCTGTCTGGCCTTCCAGGTTTCTAAGACTAAATATCCAGGTTAGGGCGGAGTTGTCAGTCCTCAGGTGAAATGGCTGACCGTACAGGTACTTGTGGAAGTGCTCCAAGGTGTTTACCACCGCCAGTAACTCTCGCCGGGTGACGCAGTAGTTCTCTGCCTTGGACAGCGTCTTACTGTAGTAAGCTATCACCCGCTCATGGCCGCCTTGGGCTTGGGATAGGACGCTTCCAATGCAATGGTCGCTGGCGTTGATGTCCACAATTTAGGCGCCACCTTCTCAGCAGTTGCCGAAGTTTCTCCAGCTGTTCTGCGGTTAGGTGGTGGGCCGCCCTCTCCAGTAAGTCTTTCAGCCGGGGCGCCAGGTGTTGCGTCAGCACCGGCTGCTGTGTCCTGTCGATTGCTGTCGCGCTGACCAGGGGCTCGCACATCCCCCAACTCCATCCCGGCCTGGATGTCGTTATCGGTGTTCAAGTTGAGCAGCCTCACCCGTACCTTCTCGCGGCACGGCAACAATGTTCGGCCACACACATTCCGTGCACCGGCGTCTTCTGGTCCAGCATCATGTTCTTCGTCCGTTGGCCTTCCAGTCGCGCCGTCACCACCATTTCGCTTCTAGCGAGGACAACCACGTCTACGTCTTCCTTCAAGATGAGCCTGCAGATTCCAAGGCGCTCTTCGGGTTGCCGGAGTATCACCTCTTCGCCATTGAACCGCAGGACCTTCCTGCCGACGTCGACCGTCGCCTCGTGGCTCCTGAGGGCATCCAATCCCAGTGTCACCTCAGCCACCTTCGCGACGAACACCCTCAGACGCGCGGCACTTCGTCCCAAGGTCAACTTCAGCAGTCTCCTTTTCCACAGGCAAGGTGTCGCCTGATGCCTAAGTTGGAATGGTCGGCACGGTTTTCTCGACGGCAAACCCTTGGCTACGTCAGGTCTGATGATGGTCACGGCTGCCCCGGTGTCTATGAGCACCCGGCACGGCTTCCCTCTCACCCAACTGTTCACGATGAGACTGTCATCCAAATGCCGGCTGACGGCGCGCAGCGTTACTCGAGGGATGGTGATGACGCCACGTATCATATGGATGAAAAAAAGGTTACCCTGAAGGCCGTAATTGCCATATGGGAGTGTCTAAGCTATGTAAAACTGATTACTATGACAAGCACGACTTAGATATTTAGGGCAGATCAAAACCAGTTTCCAGTAATGGACATGCTGATGATGATGTTTAGTTAGATAGATTTATTCACTGTTAATGTAACAAAGTATACATGCACCTTTGTCTGTGAGTATTGTGTTTATGTATTCTCTGTATGAAATATAGGGGATGAATAAATTGAAAATATGAGTGTCCCTCGCCACGCCGGTCCGTACTCGTTCCTCCGGGTGCTCTTCCTGTTGTGGGTCATCTTCGTGGTCATCGTCGCGGCCAAGTTGCTATTTGCAGCTTCCATCTTCGTTGTTAATTTGGCCTTCATTTCTTCCATCTCTGATGTCGTTCCACTTCCTGACACCAATTGTGACTTTGTGGGTTCGTAGACTTAAAAGTCCAATTTGTCGAAATTCTATGTTCTTTATTTCCGTAGAAATACTGTTCAGTTCTCACGTAACGTTACATCACATATACAACACAATCTTCAAGGTCGATGACAATAACAAACAGCGTTCTGATTAGACCTGCTTACAGTGTAAATAAGTCATAATGGATAAATCAGATTATATTGAAAAAATGGAAGAAATACTGACAATGAATATGAAATCATTAACAAAAATCCTCTAAAAACTTGCATACAGTCATTTGAAAAAACAGTAGCAAAATAAAGCATAATACCAAACAAATATACAGTTAAACCGGATAACCCAACCTTACTTAGACTTTATGGCTTACCCAAAATATACAAATCATCCATAACAATGAGACCTATAGTTAGCAGTATAAATTCACCAACATACAAACTTGCAAAGTGGCTAACAAACAAATTCAACTCATTTCCAAAATTCGACAGCCTAAGCATCAAAAACATCTATGAACTTAAAGAACACATTAAGGATACTGAACTAAAAGAAGAGGACACACTAGTCTCGTTTGATGTTAAATCACAGTTTCCCAGCATACCAGTCAATCAACTCCCACCGTTGATAGAAAAATGGCTCAAATCACTTGGAATGTCATCACCTGAAATTTCAGATTACATTGAACTAACCAAATTATGCATAGAACAAAATTTCTTCCAGTTTCAAACAAAATATTTCCACCGAACTTCAGGTTTGGCAATGGGCAACCCCCTATCACCCTTCCTGGCCGATCTGTACATGAGTGCATTAGAAATAAGGTTTCCCTTGGATGTTCAAATTTTGGCAACGATATGTAGATGACATCTTTGCAATAGTACCAAAAAAACACATCGGTAATGCACTAAAACTTTTAAATATCCAAGAAAAAAGCATAAAGTTCACTGTAGAAATAGAAAAAGACGAGTATTTACCATTTTTGGATCTAAAAATTAGAAATAAAAACAGACTAAACTTCAGCATTTACAGAAAACCAACACAGATAACTACATAAGTTAATAGCTACAACCCAAGATTCCACAAACAGGCAATCCTCAATAGTTTAGCACACAGACTGGTCAACATCCCTCTCATAGCAGAAGAATACAAAACAATACAACAAAATTATTGAAATAGCACAAAAAAATTACTTTCCCAAATCATTAGTAGACAAAAATGTGAACTTAGCAAAAAAGAAGCTAATAAAGGAAACCACAACCCTCTCAGCTACAGAAACTAATGATTTTCAAAAAATTAACTTACCATCCATGGGCCTATGATAAATTCAAAAGTCTTCAAAAAAAAAAAAAATAAGCTAGCACAGTCAACCATTTCTCCTAAAAAACCTAATTTGCTCAAACATCAGATGCCATTCCATCTAACAAAAAATCTGGTATATATCAAATTGAATGCAGTGACTGTAGTCATATTTATATTGGAAAAACCAAAAGAAATTTAGAAACAAGAGCAAAGGAACACTTTAGAAACATAAAAAGTAAACAATTAGAAAAATCAGCAGTTGCCACACATTTTTGGGAAAAAAACCACAACATAAATTCAGAACCAAAACTACTAAAACATACATCAGGAAAACAAGAACTATCCACATGGGAACAAATCTTCATTTCAAAAAATAGGAGCAAAGTATTCAATTTCGACATCCCCCCCCCCCAGAAAGATTTGTTCAGCAAGTCCCTTGAACCGCCAACAGAGGAGACCTATGACAAAATATCAACTACACCAATGAGAACCAGTCGATGGCAGGTTGAGGATGGAGGCAAAGTTTCTGAAACATGTTCCGGAAATATTTAAGTGTTTAGTTTCATTAATCGACTCCCTTTAAATTTAATTTATTATAACACTGTTTTCAACACTTCCAAGAAAGGAAATGCAATGAATGTTTTGAGATTAAACTAAAAGCATAACACGGGATATATTGGTCCTGTACCATTACTGTTATAATTAAAAATAATTAATATAACCATTCCACAACACTTTGACAAATTTTGGGAGAAAAATCTAAGCATGCAAGGAGAATATACCATACTGATAAAAAGCTTTCAAAGGAAAAATTTGAGAAAATATGTATGCATATGCCCCCTTCCCCTTCCCCAAAAACTAGAAAACCTATGTTTAAGCATACAAATCTGTCATGCGTAGCAGTAATACCAATTAGTGCACCATTTTTAAGAATATATTTAAAGTAAAAATATTGTGCCTAGAATTAACTTTTAATTGGAGGACATTCCAATTAATAAGACTGCACAAAAAACAAAATCCTATCATTTCAATAAATACTGGAAGATGAAGGAATCTCATTAAAATTATAAAAAAAATAGAATGTTGATATCTGGTTGATAATGGAGGAAACTAGCCTCTGATACATGTTCTCAAAAATCTAAAAGTGAGTTATTTTTAATTTATTTTTTGGAAATTTGTGCTATTTGGTCTCTCTAAATGAAGCAAAATTTGTATACAAACAAGAAGTTAGTTGAATTTTATGTAAAACTCCAATGCTAATTACTTTCAGGAGAATGGCAACCTGTTGAATCTCAGCTCCAGTTCCTCAGGATCTAGCACAAATGGCATATCCAGCTCTTCATCAAATGCTACTCCTTCCCAACCTCCTCCTGTGCCACCAAGAGCATTTGAATCCAAGTCTGAAGATTTGATGGGAGAAATGCCACCTCAGCCTGTAGTTGGAACAAAATTGGAAGGTTTGCTGCTGGATGAATTGGAAGAAGACTTCAATCCTCGAGCTTATGAGAGGAGTACAAGCAACAATTTGGCACCAAGTATGTTCCCAAGCACTAATGGCTCCTCATCAACAGCTCCTCCTTTATGTAAGTATTCCAGTGATTCCAGTTGTCTGAAGGTCCAGTAACACAATTACTTGCATTATTGAAATTATAATAAAGTTCATACAATAGAAACTCTTACGATATGCATGCAAATAAATAAATTATACACTTAACGTGAACTGATATTTACTGCTGAGATGTAGATAAAAGTGGTCCCAAATCCAAAATAAGGGATTAACAATTTCACATTGTGACACACTTCCTCCCCTGGCAGGGTGGTCTCTGAATCTGGTCTGGTAGGGCCATTTCCACACCACAGTGGGATGCCAGTTGTGCTGGCCTGCTGGGGAGTTAATAAAGTGTAGGGACCCTGCTCTGCACTGTCATGGCTTCTTGGTATGGACATCCTGTCTCCTCTCGCCTCTTCCTTCCTCACTGAGGTGCCCCACTTGGGAGAATAGGTACAATAGGCAAGTTTGGACCTTGGTGCTGAATCCCCTCCATAACATAATCTAGTCCAATCCTTCAATTAGTTTCTGAAGTTATCTGGAAGAAGACTGAGGACATTCCAAAACAATTCAAGAACTGGAAATTAATTGTTCTTTCACACTAGCTGTGTGTAGGATGTACTATGAAAGGGTAGAGCCAGACTTAAAAATTCAATGCCATAGCCGGGATTTGAACCACAGATCTTTTGGTTTCTGTCCAGCTGCTCTAAACCATTGAGCTACTATGGTCAACATGCCGACATGGCATTAAATTCTCCAACTGACTTGTGTTTGTCTCGTGTTTGAGAACTCCTAGTGATTTACTGGGAAAAACACAAGTCAGTTGGAGAATTTAATGTCATGACAGCACATTGACCATAGTAGCTCAATGGTTTAGAGCGGCTGGATGGAAACCAGAAGATCCGTGGTTCAAATCCTGGCTATGGCATTGAATTTTTAAGTCTGGCTCTACCCTTTCAATTCAAGAACTGAATTTCATTTGTCATGGAAAATTTTTGAACATTCGGTATATTAATGAAAACCTTCAGGTATTTTTGAGAAAATAAAAATGTTTGAAAAATCTACCATGTAAAGATTATTTCGCTTAAAATCTTCACATCCTTAAATTATAGTTTGGAAGTTTATTATGTAATTCCTTTCTTTGTACATTTTTCAAATACTGTTTCCTATGGCTTATAATACCATATTCATCCCATTTCCTAGTATTACAGGCATGATATTCAGAATTTATTTATGTGCCTTTGTGAAGTAAACGTGTATTTTGCGATTGATGAATTTATCGTAATAAATTCATTCTTATATATGTTCTCATGCTGTGAAACAGTCATTGTGCTAAGACCTTGCAACAACCCTTTCCTGTGTATGTTGTAAGAGTTTATTCCTTGTGTATTTTATAAAAGGTAAAAAGTCAAATATTTTCAAACTTGGAACTTTGAAGACTTTTCGCAATTGTTACAGAACAAGTGTAATTTAAAATCTTCTCAACCCAACTTCTGCATTATATGAAAACTGTAAATTCTTTATTAAATAACTATTGGGGCAAAGCAAAGGTAGCAAATTTCTTCCAATGTGAGTAAAAAAGTTGGATGTCATATTGGATGTACGTATATGCAAACTTTCTGTTAATACTAGTACTGGTTGTGCAACTGTTGCATTAAATCATCTTGATTCATTTTATTGCACTATACTAATTATATTTTCTTAATTCTAGTGGCTCCGCCTCCAAAACAAGCAAGAGATTCTTCAAGACGTATACATTCACACAATGGTGTTGGAACATCTCAGAATTCTGATCCATTTAAGGAAGACCTATTTGGTTCAACACCATTCATTCCATCTTCAACTACGCTTGCACCACCTCTGCCAACAAACAGGCAAGTTTACAACTTTTTCTTTTGTATAAAAGAAACTGCTTTAGAACACAGATCTTCAGAATTGTATTGTATTTATTTCATCCTTTGCAACATAATGCATATGTTATAGGACACGTCAGTTCAAGATAAAAAGATAAATATAAAAAGTTACATAAGACTAAAAATTGTAACAGATACAGGATCCAACAAGTCTAACATAGAAAAGGAAATAAAAATGAAATATATAAGTACCATAGAGAAATGCTATATGAAAGTAATTGTTCACAAATGTGGAGTTTACTCTATTTCATGATTTAGGAAATCCTCTACACTGTTTCTCTCCATTAAGACATTAAATAGAGCCGTTTTGAATTTTGGTTTGGACTCAATATTCGTTATACTCTGTGGTAGTTTATTGAATAAATGTAGACCAGCTACTTTCTACAATTTGGTTCTATGCAAATTGATAAATAGATTGTTCTTTGCTCTAGTATCGTATGTATGAACTTCTGCATTTGTTTTGAATGCATTTACGGTTGCTTTCACGTAGTTAAAGTGTTTCATATGTGTATACATACATGGCAAAGACAACTTTAAATTTTCTAGAACGGTCTTCTAGATTGTATGTGCCAAGTTAATCCATTGAAATATATTACATGGTTAACTCAGAAATCTGTTTTCAATCCATATACAACCGTGCAAGAGCATTGCAGGATTTAAAAATGCATATAAAAACAGCTCAACTTAATTTCTTTTCTGAAATTTTGTGCATGGCAATCGAAAACTGACCTAATTTTGATCTTTTTTTTTTTAAAAAAAAAAAAAAGAGGTATGGTATATCTCAAAGCGGTTCCCCAAATGAAAACACACTTTTTCAATTGCTAAACACTTAAGCTATTTTACTCCTCATTGTAGTGCACATCTATTAGTTCCTGTTTTTCTTTGTCGATAGTTAGGGATTTTCTTAGCAACAACTTTGTGAAGTACAATGAAACATTTGAACACATGCATATGAAGCAAATAGAAAAATTAATTCCTTAACTTTTAGCTGTTATGTTAATAGAAAACATACTGGGTCTTGCAAGTTGACACATCCCAGTTTGCTGTTTTACTGAAGGGTTCATTTTGATTTATCTCATCTCTAAATGTCTGATCTTTCCTTTTCCCAAATGTCCCTTAGCTGCTAATATAATCGCAGGACACCTTTTAATAACCCTTTTAGGAAATGCCGGAAGAACAATAATACCTTTACTCCCATTAATGCAATGTGAGATATGTTTAATTGATAGAAAATAAAGATGTTTGCCACCCTTCCATTTCATTCACAGCACGTTCATCGCACATGAAGATTCCTCTTCTCATTACAGGTCATTACAACATATATGTATAAAAAATACGACTCATCTATAATTTAATATCCTTGCTTGTTGTTGCAATAACAGTATTAGGTTTCCCTGTCCATTAATCTTCTAAAATGAGGTAGAATAACCTTTGAATACAAATCCAAATGTCATTTTATTGTTAAGTATACAGCTGAGGGCCATTAAAGTGCCATTACTATGGTGAGTACAGCTTGTGACATCACACAAATGGGTTAAGAGATTTTGTGAAGATCTAGGAGCTGCTAAATCATGCTGTAGAATTTAGAAGTGCAACTTGCTTTTCAGGTTTAGCAGAAGTAAACTTGGTACTTCACTTGAATACTTGAGTTTTACTTGGCAATTCCATGTTTAGCTAGACAATGACTGTGCAATGCCTTTAGCACTTCTGTTCTTAAAGATATTTCTGGATCCAGTGGATAATGCTTCACAGGATTTGATAGATTAAGTCATTTCTGGAACTAGTTGTTGCCTTTTTTCTTTTCACTTTTTAACTTTTGAGGAATTAAAATTGGGATCCATTGTTTCCATTTTCAAGCTCTTGGGGTATAAAATAGTTTAGCAGCAGATAACTTATCAAGTTACTTCATATAGCATACATTTACTATAAAAATGGTGAAAAAAAGATAATTTCCAACTTATTGATTTAAAAAAAAAAAAAAAAAAAAAAAAAAAAAAACTTAATCCTACTTGGTAAATTAAGATTTAGAGGACAATAAAAAAGTCAAACGTTTTAAATTGGTCTTAAAAAGAAGATAGCTTAGCTATATTTGATTTTCAGAGCATTTAGAATACAAACTTCTTAAAATTTTCTGAAGTTAAAAGGTAGAGTACTACACTGGGTTAGTGAATTCATTATTCAAGGCATTGCTAACAAATATATTGATCAGTTGGGAAAATTCTGTACACACCAAGGTGTACCACAAGATGTCATTCTTAGTGCCACACTTTTCAACATTTATATCGGTGATTTTTCTTTCCCATTACAAACAGCTGATTCTCCCTTTTCAGAATGTTGTTTTAACTGCTCCTTCATCTATAGGTGAAATGATCAACCTTATTTCATCAAAGTTATGAACAAGAGCAAAATCTTGGCTCTATTGCTGTGAAATATTCCCAGAAACTTGATTAATTTGTGTTTTTGTTTCTTTGTGAGAAAATGACTCGGTATGAGCTCAGCTTTCTGGTGCCCAAATTTTCAGTCATTGTGCAATGTACAGACGTTTTTGAAATGCCTGCCAGGCTACTAGCTTGTGCATTTTCAGTTAATGGTCATCTAATAAAATTTGGTGAATTTTCTTCATTTCTAAAGAAAAACTTAACTTCATTCATCCTGTGATGTTTCGACAGCTTGCACAGCCCTGTTTAAACTATACACCCAATATTTTGTATTTTGTTGTAAGAGAAGGAAGAAGGAAGAGAATCTCCCAAAGGAAAATCCAGCTTGGCTTTGACATTGGTTGGACTGCAAATCAGACTATTGTCTTGCATAACAAGAAGTATACTTAAAAATTCAATGAGAAGGTTTATAAATTTTCTTCCATAGTCATTAAAAAATTACCATCTACATGTTGGGTCAAGATACTTCTGGGACTACCTCCATATATGTTGTGGGGGTTTCGCTCCTATTGAATCATCAAACATACAAATTCTTCACGTTGTCGATATATATAGCAAGAGTTCACTCAGGTTGGAAGCTGTATGTTGCTGAAGTTGTGGGGGAGGGTTTGACGTGGGATGTTGCACCTCATAGTGGCAACCATATGAAGCAGAATGCTCACTTTCTTCTTGGGAAGCCAGCCAGGTGAAAAGATGATTAAGATCAATGTTTCAGGAGTGTGCATTTCTCCCATCAGGATATTTATAAAATGTTATAACCACAAATTTATAACATTTTATAAATATCCTGATGATGGGAGGGATGCGCAATCCCAAAACGTTGATATCTAATCATCTTTTCACCTGGCTGGCTGCCTGAGAAGAAAGTGAGCATATTCGTCTCCAGGAAAGCTTCAGGTCTTATATGAAGCAGAAGTTTTCAGGGTTGTGGTTGTGGTTTGTGGTATTTTATCCTGCTCCACGTAGAGAAGTGATATGTAGCCAAGATGTTTCCCTGGTTCCTAGTTTGCGATGATCCTAAGTCACCAAAGTTCGATGAATATGGTGGGATGATGGTCTCCTCTTATATCTGAATGTTTTATTCAGATTTGTTACTCGATCTCCAGCGCTGCTGCAATTGGTGCATAAGAACTCAGTAAAATCATGTGTAGTCTTGGGCGAGGGAATTAACTCTTTAAATTCTGAAATCAATGTGTGTTTGGAGGAATTACACTATAGAAATAAAAACACGCTAGAAATAAAATTGTACAATTTGCATCAAAAACTTACCAAACAATTAGGAAGTATATTTTGGGAAAATTTTGAAAACAATTTATTAGCATATCTTAATAGAAAAATGAAGACAAAAACAGCAAAGTTAAAGAATAAATTAAAAAATTTATGCCAGAAAGCAGGCACTTTTAAAAAGATAAATCAAAAAGACAAACATAACCTAGAAGATCATCTAAACAATGTGGTAAACCTATCAAACCAAAATTTTACAAAAACAGAACTGAATATGCTGAATCTAGGTTTAAAGACATGTGTAGATTATTCCAACCAAATTGAAGATTACATTGCTGACATCCAAATTGCTACACAAACACTTAATGAAGAAAGTAAAAACACAGTAAAAAACAAATGCTCCAAAATAGTAGAAGAGATTAAAAATGAAAAGAAAAAGAATTTTAGTAACCAAATCATAAAAGCTCTTAAAAAGAAACCGGTTATTTATACTAAAGCAGACAAGGGAAATAAACTAGTAATTCTGGAAAAAGAAGAATACACAAAGAGGATGGAAGATTTGTTAGAAGACAGTAATTACCAAAAAGTAGAAACTAATCCATTAAAGTACTGCATTGAAACCACAAATAAAACGCTAAAAGAGAGCAAAATAATCAACAAAAAAGAATTGCACAAAATTAAAGTAGATAATCCAACATTACCAAGAGTATATGGGCTGCCAAAAATTCATAAAACAGGGAAAGGCATGAGACCTATTACTAGTAGCATAAATGCCCCCACATATAATTTGGCCAAATGGTTACTAAGTAAATTTAATAGTTTTCCAAAATTTGAAAGTGCAAATTTAAGAAACTCTTTAGATTAGTAGAAAAAATCAAAGATATAAATTTGGACAAAAATGACAGACTGGTTTCATTTGATGTCACATCTTTATTTCCAAGCATACCAACAGAAAAATTGCAGACTGTGTTAAAAAAATGGCTAGCTACAATTGATATGGAAGCAATAGAAGCAGAAGAATATATTTCTCTAACAAAAATATGCATTGAACAAAACTTCTTTAGCTTTAATGGAAAACACTACAAGCAGAAATCAGGATTATCAATGGGCAATCCACTTTCACCTTTTTTGGCTAACTTATTTATGAGTGCATTTGAAACACAAATTAAAAAGTCCTTCCCATTGATCTTCAAGATTTGGTATAGATATGTTGACGACATCTTTGCAATTGTACCAAGTAAACATTTAGATGATGCATTAAAATTACTCAATCTGCAAGAAAGGACTATCAAATTCACAATAGAAAAGGAAATCAATGGACAACTACCTTTCTTGGATCTAAATATCATCAGGAATGATACAAAAATAAAATTTGGAATTTACAGGAAGCCAACACATTCAGAAAATTATATAAAAAATAATAGCCACAACCCAATTACACATAAACATGCAATAATAAACAGCCTTACACACAGACTGGTCAACATACCCATGGAAAAAGAAGAATATTTCAAGGAACAAAAAGCAATAATACACATAGCAGAAGAAAACGGATACAACAAAAGTTTGGTGTTGAAGAAAATTAGAAAATCTAAACTAAAGAAAACCATTAAGGAAGCAACCACATTTATTAAAGAAAAAGAAAGCAACAGCATATTCAGTTCATTCACATATCATCCAAAAACATTTAATAAATTTAAAAAGATATTCAAGGAACAAAATATCATCTTGGCACCTACTAATAGATACTCAATTTTAAAATTACTAAATTCAAAACCAAAAGATGAAATTCCTTCAGGTAACAAATCTGGAATATACCAAATAAAGTGCAAGAATTGTGAAAAATGCCACATAGGTCAAACAAAAAGAAATTTAAAAACCAGAGTCAAAGAACACTTTAGAAACATCAGATTGAAACAAGAAGACAAGTCAGCAGTAGCATTTCATTTTTGGAATGAAAACCATGACATTGATCCAAATCCAAAATTATTAAAAGGAGTGATAAACCAAAATAGATTGACAACATGGGAGAACATATTCATCTGGAAAAATAAGGATCGCGTAATGAACTTTGAAATCCCGCCAGCAGATAATTTGACAAAAGTTCATAGTTCCACCACCAGAGAGAGCAGATAACAACAGATGCCAGTTGGGAAGAGATTGAAAATGGAGGGCAGGGCCTTTGAAACTAGTCTCTCATAAATATATGAAAAAGTAAGTGACGAGTGTCAATAAACCAACCACAAATAATTTTTATATCTGAAATCAATGTTTAATTTTGAAACTCTAAACTTTTAATTCTATTTAAATGCTTTATACCATTCTTTGTACAAAACTTTACAATTTTAAATCTTTTTATAATATTACATCCCGACACTGAATTGAGCATCCATTTCCTTTCAATGTCCCCAATTAAAACAGTCTTTGCTAGCCACTTATACAAAATTGATTTTTTGGCTTTCGTCGCTATAATCAACAAACATTTTTCGCACTGGTAAACATCAATTATAACCAATACCAACATATTGCATCATTGACAATCCTTCCTTTCATGACCCACTGAATTCACTTTCATTTCCTATGCATATTCACTTTTCTATACTGATCTTTAAACTATTATTAAACACATTTAAATATTTTCAATTCTCGTGGCCTAAACTAAAACACCTGTTACAAAGGGCAAGATGCACTACTCATAATTATAGTATTCAAAGTTGCCAAATGATAGAAGTTTCTCACAAGGTTTAGAATAACTTCAAAAAGTTAGCCTTGTATGGAATCAAACTTTGAATAAGCTATCCCAAGTTGTAATTCCATTACCAGATAAAACATTAGTGTATGCATGCACTCTTGACTTGTGAATAACCCATTTTGTTCTATTGATTTCTTAATGGATTGTTATTGACATTATTTGATTTATGGCACTTACTGTACATTTGTATAAAGATTTATTTACATTATGTATAATAAATTTGCATTTTATAATTATCTATTGACTTAGTTGCAGGTGTATAGCTGTCCAATGACAATATCATCTCTCTTTAAAGTTAATTTATCATGGAATAGTTGATACTTTTACTAATGTAGGAGTTACGATGAACAGACACTAACATGTTCAGCATATAAGATAGTCTGTAGCTCAAATTCTGGTCTCGATTCAGTTTCTAAATATAATTTTCATTTCCAAGTATAGAAGGGTTTTCTATAGAAAACTTGTTACAAAATGGTTTCAGTAATGTTTAACTCTGAAGTTGTAATTGGTCTAAAATGACTAATTTGTATTGCCGGACAAGATGTTCTCAAGATGGGAACACATGTTCCCAAAACTTGTACCAATTCATTTTAAATAAATATGTCTTGGAACATTACTGTTTCTAGTTTCTTTCATATGTAAATATTGACTAAGTGTTTGTAATTGTTTTCAGGCCCAGTATGAAACAACATATAGCTGCTGAGAACATACTGTCTGATCCCTTTGGCATGGATGATTTTGGCAGCCATGAAAATACAGACCCTTCACAACAAGAACTTGAAAATGCCCTTGGGCTCTTGGATAAGAGAATTCTAGAAATGAAGGTAATAGTTTCTAAAATTGAAACCTTTTAGTTTTCTGCATGCCACTAAAAATGAAATATTTTACTCTTTCAAAACTTAAAGCAACAGTATAGACAATTAGCACAAGACCTGGAGCCATTGCTCAAAGTACTGTCTCAACTGACTAGTGATGGAAGTAACTGGTTTATTTAGCATTCATGGATGGGTTTTAAAACCTCAAATGACAATTTAAATATAGTATCACAGAATTACTAAAATACGTACAAAAACATAGTGAACTCGTCATATGGGAGAGGATATACATAGAAAAACATAAAAACCAACTAATGAACTTTGAAATCCCGCTAGAAGAGAATCCCACATTTCAGTTCATCACTAAATCAACAGATGGCAGCAACAACCCCAGAATTACCCACACCGCTGGATCTAGCGTCAGTCGCACAAGAGCCGTAGATGCAAACGAAGATTTGCGAAACATGTCCTCAAAATAGGTACGAAAGTGAAGCAGATGTGTAAGAAATACGACTCATCTAAAATTTAATAATAGTATAACTTGTTATACGTTTTCAGAGGTGGCCAATGTAACACAAATGTGAATTTTGTTATGAAACAAATTTTTTTTTAGACTTATGTATTTCTAGCATGCATGTGTAAAGTCAGTTACATTCAAGATGTACTCTGGAAACAAGCTAGGTGCAAAGACTATTATAAATTGACATTTCAGGAACGTACATTGCTCCCATCACGATACTTTTTAGAAATGTTATAATCACAAAACAGATATAACACCAACTTCTACTAACAACTTTTCAAGATTTGGAAGTCTTGAACATAATGCAGTTTTAACTGTTCTCACTATTTTATATATTTTAAGCATCTTAGAACATGTAAGTTTTAATGAAAAATGCAGTAAATCAGGAAGAACATAAGCAAAATTTATTACAAACATTTATAATACAGTACTAGTTTACTGAATTTCTCAAACATCTCCACAATTGTGGACATCTATGCAGGCTCTCAGGTTTCCGTAGAATTCCCAAAATGTTTTGAAAATGAATGGCAGAAGGTCTAGCAGATTCCTTGTCCTTTCTGATATGAGTTGGATTTGGATATGTAACACCAGACTGAAAAATTCAATGCCATAGCCGGGATTTGAGCCATGGATCTCCCAATCTCTATCCAGTTGCTCTTACCATTAAGCTACCATGAGAACATAAAAATGACATTAAATTCTCCAACTGACTCCAGTTTTTGCTGTTAAAATCATTAAGTTCTCACGCAATGAGACACAGTAAGTCTTAAGTCCCAGGATTCACAGTTAAACCACTACTTGGTTAATTAATGGAAATTAATTGTTCTTTTCACTAGCCATGTGTGGGGGCAAGATTTGAATAGGTTGGATTGTTTAGAACAGGATTCCCCCCATCTGTTGTCCACTCCTAAAGCTTATCTGGAAACCGTGTCCTTCAAGGCATGTTTTGAAAGAAAAACTCCCAACATCCAATCCTCATACTACAGTAATTGAATTAGATTTCTTAAGCTCCACCAGATAATTCTTGGTAGAATGAAAGTAATCTTTTTCAGAAAATACAATCAATGAAAGTTTAAGCTATTTTAGCTTCTTATTGGTCCTGTAGTTATTAAATAACTTGAAGGCTACAGAGTTCCATATAATCTAGGAGCCCCTTGTAACATATAAAATATTAAGTTAATTGGGAGTCGATTAATAACACAAAACAACACTCACTTTTAAATTTTCCCGGAACCGGTTTCTGAGGCCTTCCCTCTATCTTCAGCCGGACATCGACTAGTTCTCATTGGTGTAGCTGGCAATATTTTGTCTTCGGTCTCCTCTGGTGGCGGAGACCGAAGACAAAATATTGCCAGCTACACCAATGAGAACTAGTCGATGTCCGGCTGAAGATAGAGGGAATGCCTCAGAAACCGGTTCCGGGAAAATTTAAAAGTGAGTGTTTTGTGTTATTAATCGACTCCCAATTAACTTAATTTATACAACACTGTTTTCAACACTTCCATGAAAGGATATATAAAATATTCCTTTTCCAACCAAGATATTATTTTTGGAAATAATACACTGGTGTATATCATTGTTACATTATTTACTCTTTTTTTTTTTCTTTTTGAGAATAGACCCAGTTTCTCTAAATTTGTGTAATGTTGCAGGCTGCTTCTGTGAGGCACAGGAACAGCACAGATTCTGTCTATAAATTGGTATCTTTCTACAGAATTTGTTATACATCCTATACAAGTACTGTGTGTGCTGAATGTGGTTTTTTTTTTTTTTTTTTTTTTTTTTTTTTTTTTTTTTTTTTTTTTTTTTTTTTCCTTAATCATAGGACGAAGACTTGAATGCTCGAACATGATCTTACAATGTATCAACCTTTGTATAGAGTCTTTGAGTCTGGAGAACAGAACTGGTATAAACAGTACATTGCAGGGCAAACAATTTTGTGATTCAACTGCACACAGAAAGGTCTACAGATTTGTGTATTCAAAATTTTAAATGTGTAAAACATTGGAAATTAACCTAAGAAACATTATGTGAATTACTTTCATGCTTTTTCAGTGATCATATAGAGTAGATAGCATATAATAAATTCATAATTTGTTACAGGATGGGTTTAGCAGAGGTTTGTCATTTGGTAATGATGACTTTTCACTGGAGAGTCTGGATCCACTACGTAACTGAACAGCTTCCCTCACTGATTGGCAAAGAATCTGATGATAGTAGAGAGCATTAATGGAACTGCCTGCTTCTCTTACTGTCTGTGTCTACATGGTGGCAATAATATTATAATTGTAAAAAGTGAAAGTATATATATATATATATATATATATATATATATATGTGTTAAGTTTTTCTGATGAACAATCTTGTAATATTAGCTTTATGTATTTCTGTGTAAATGTGAACGTGTAAATGTCTGCATTGCGCAAGTAGTAGTCTCATTTCAGCGTGTGTGAATGGAGTATACTTTAACGTCAGCGTCTTTGCAAACTATAGCTGCAGATGAGTTACATGAAGGGACCAAAACCATTTTCAAGTATTACATAAATGAGCTTTATGATCTGCAGGATAATTATTTTCATGTATTAAAAAAAAGAAAAAAAATCAATGCCATCACTATATATTTTTCATAACATTTTACAAGCATTTATAAATATATACATAGAGAAAATAAATTTTAAGTGCTAGTTGTGTTTTAAGAATATAGATCAAATTTAAATATTTCTGTGAATATAACTGAAATAGTATTACAAAAAATAATGTTCATCATAACCAAATAAGAGATGACATGTACATAACGTAATACTTTTTGTTATTAAATTGAAATTTTTTTCTCTTTGTTTAAAATAAATTTTGATTTATTTATCTATTCCTGAATTCCTAAACAGCATTTCATATCCTGCATACTTCAATTGGCATACAGAAGAAAACATCCATTATTGCATTCATAACCCTCCTTGCTCTCACCCAACTATTCCTAAGTTTACTCTCTGTACTTCTTAATTGAGCTCTTTCATTACATACCTACATATTCACTGTAGGAGTAAGAATACAGTAGGCTAAACTAAGATGATTTTTAAAAAGCTAGTTCCATAGAATGACTTTCAGTTCCATGCTCCTTGCATAATCATAAGAAAAAATAAGGGACTTAATACTTCAAAAGTATTTTTATAATAAATTAATGCAGATCCATAAAATCTTAATAGAAGCTCCAAAAATACTTGGTATCTCCTCTCCTCATCTGATATACAATCATGCTGCCCTTCCTATCATAATGTATGCTGCAGAGGTCTGGAGCATCTGCCTCTGAAAGGGCTAAACTGAAATTGAGAAAATTACAAAGATCCTTTTTGATTTTCACAACAAAAGCATATAGAACAATCTCCAATGCTCAGCAAGCAATTACCTGCACAATGCCAAATGATCCAGCTGTTAAATAATACAGGGTGAGCAAAAGGTATGCACAGTGCTTGTAAGCTATAAACATGTTTTCATATTACTATGATTGTAAATAGGGTGTGACCTTTTTAATGGCAATATATTGTTGCAAACCCGTTATCTACGATAGTGCAGCTTGTGTACACAAAGCTGGCAAATAAAGATAGCGGAGGTAAAGGACTTGCCGGTGCAGATTAAGTTACACTTCTGGAAGGTTCGGATTTTGTCATTCAATGTCTTGTTATTCCAGAAACATCTAGTGATTGAATGGAACTGTTGGCTTCTTGTTTGTCCCAGAAATCTCTCGAATTTATGAATGAGATATGAGAGATTGTGACATGCCAGCGGACAGTGGTAAAACAAGAGTAAGTCATAAGCAGTAAACAGCTGTAGTGTTGTAACGAGAGCTGATGTAATCAGAATGCTGTTTGTCATCGACCTTGGTAGGCTGTATGTGTCATAAAGCTGTTACGTGAGAATTGAATACTGTATTTCTACAGAAATGAACATTTGGAATATCTGCAACTCGGACTTTTAATTCTACGAACCCACAAAGTTGCAATATATTTAAATTTTTTTGGTCCCTCAGGTATCGGAACATATAGGTAGATGCTTTTTTGAACTGTAACTTAAATTTATTAGTGTATGACAGCTCATGAAATTTAAACCAAGAAAATGTGTAAAATTAGTGGTTCTGCAGTATAACACATGAATTCACTTCAATAGGTGATCAAAATGGCCTCCATTGCCAACCAATGCCAAAGTCTGTCTTTGAAATTAGTTAATGTTTTCAACAACACTGTTCACCTGATCAGCTGTATTTCTTGGCCAATTCTGCTTTAACTTTTAAAGATCTCTTGGTTGCCACAAGAAAAAGTAAGGGGTTCAGGTCAGGAGACCTAGTGGGCCATTCAATATTTCCTCTTCTATCAATCCATCTTCCTGGAAATTCATGATTTAGGTAATTCATCACCTGCCTTCCATAATGTGCTGGCAAGTAGATAAATGTGGGTTTTCTTCCACTGATAACGTAAAGAGCTTTATCACCATCTGTAACCTGCTTTGGCTTTCGACTTCCTTATTGTTGATACTTCCAGTTTCATTGAATTGTTTCAAAATTGTTCTTACCTTAATGAGTAATCCTTCTTTCTGGAGGCATTTCATTAAAGAAGACACAAACCTCTTCTTGGGTCCTATCACATATCCGATCATTAGTATTTCAATTTGTTGTGTCTGTAAGTTGTGCCATGATTAATCACCATCAGGAAGATTCTGCAATGAAGTAAGCGATGTCTTTATTAGCTTAGAATTTGTCTGTATTTGTTCAATCCAAAGCCACGTATTGAAGTAGCCTACTGTATTGTTTAATTCAAAACCTACTTAATTTGACGTAATGATTTGTTTTCCTTTGCTCACTACACAGGCAGTAAGGTCCTAATAAATTTAAATTGCAATATGAAAGGGTATTTGTATCTTCTGAGACTTGAGGACTGGAAGAGTGCAGAAAAAAGAAATGTTGCCATTAAAAAAACTCCCTATATCTGTAACCATAGTAATGTGAGGGCATGTTGATATCTTACTTTTCTAAAAATATCACTTCATGGAGTTGCAACCGGGGTTACAGGCATTGTTCTATACTTTTTATTACCCCATATAACGACATCAAAAGTTTCCAGAGGTCAGTTCACAAATGCAGTAATTCCCTTACTGAAAAGAACAGAAGTCCCAACAAGATTTAAATGTGTTCACCCCCAAGATAACCACATAAATATAGACTTCACAGGAGTGGTAGGAAAATCAGAAATTCTCATCTTCATAGTTGTGTCCAAATCAAAAATAAAGTTGGAGCAGGAATGGTGGCCTTGAAAAACTAGTTTCATTGATGTAAAATGACTAGCCCTAGAATGCTCAGTCTTCCAGGCTGAACTCTTGGGTATTACCTTGGCTGTGGAGTGGATAGAACAGACAAATAGTACTTCAACATACACCATACATGTAGATTTGAAGGCAGCACTCTTCGCTACAACTGATAGAACAGTCATCCCTTTGGCTGTTCAACTCGGGGGGGGGGGGGGGGGGGGGGGGGGGGAATCATTGCCCACATTGGAGGAAAATAGAATCACTCTCCACTAGGTCAGAGGTCTTACAGGACTACAAGGAATGAAAGAGCTGACTATCACCAAGATTGCTTCCAGCTACAGTACCACATTAGATTACAAATCCATGCCCTTAACTTGGAGCAAATGCCTGTTAAGACTACTACACCACAATTTGGAATTTCACCTATGCCAAATCCAATGATGCCTTCCACACCTATCTTTTCATCCCCAACATATTTCACATAGTCCTTACCTCTCTAGCCCAATCATATAACCCAATTTCTAAATTATGGTCATTTTCAATTACAGTATTTTACTATGTCAGCCTACTGCTATAATACTTGTAATAGTAGTGATTTAATGTGTTCACTATGTGTTTCAAATGGGAAGAGTTCTGGAGTCCAGCTAATCAGATGCCGTATCACACTCAGCGTTTCCAGCTTGTTACCCCACTCCTTTTATATTTCCCTCTCTCTCGCACACTCATACAACATGCAGCTCTGCTTGGCGCAGACGTAAAGGTAAGCAAATTATATTTTACAAACTTTTACAATGATGCAGTTGCCAAAATCAAAATTGGAAAAAAGCATTTTTGCAAATTATGTATATTTTTAAATATATAACTATAATTATAGTTTATGAATTACCTGTTTTTTCTATTCCAATGGAACTGCCAGTGGCTCATCCATATTGTACTCAATGTCACTTCCGTTAAGACAATTTGTCACTGTCACTGTCTTCATCGTCTGAGTCTTGCAAATTTATGATTATAGGTTCCAAAATCTCATCACATGCTATTTCTTTCTTAAAATCGTATTCTTGAAGGTTTTCTGCCTTACGCAGTTTTCCCAGTCCTGTTGTTACCTTGTCAATCTGTTTGTGAACAAGTCGTTCAATGTCCGTCAGTTTAAAAGTATTTCTGTTTGCAACCCCCCCTTTTTTTTTGAGCCCACACCAACTCAATTGGATTATACTGGCAGTAGTAAGGTGGGAGGCATATTACCTCCCATTTCAATTGCATGTTGATCCAGCTGATACTTTTTCTGTGTTTTTAAATGGAAGTACTCTTTGCAATAACTCATTTTTAGTTTGTTTCCGAAAATTGTTTGAAGAACGTGTACACCTTAAAAATAATACTTCAAGCCTGACTTCGCAATACCTGCCTTTCTGACTTGCCACTAATTTCACTGCAAGAAGCCATTGCACTATTTAACTCTTAATCTATTGTGTAAAGAACAACTGAATGGTATTGAACTGAACTCTCCGGAGTAAATAAACACTTCTTATCCAGCGTTCATTGATAAACATAAGCATACAGCATTCCACAGGCTAACAGGAAATGAAGTATTAAATTTTAGATGAGTTGTATTTTTTACACATCTGCTTCACTTCCGTACCTATTTTGAGGACATGTTTCGCAAATCATCGTTTGCATCTACGGCTCTTATGCGACTGAAGCTTGATCCAGCGGTGTGGGTAATTCTGGGGTTGCTGCTGCCATCTGTTGATTTAGTGATGAACTTAAATGTGGGATTCTCTTCTGGTGGGATTTCAAAGTTCATTAGTTGGTTTTTATGTTTTTCTATGTATATATCCTCTCCCATATGACGAGTTCACTATGTTTTTGTACGTATTTTAGTAATTCTGTGCTATCTTCAATTTCATGATTTTCAGACCAGAAATGAGCTGCTATTGCGGACTTATCAATATTTTTGTATCTTAAGTGCCTGAAGTGTTCTTTCTTTCTAGTGCCTATGTTTCTTTTTGTCCTCCCTATGTAAATTTTTTCACAGTCTTAACACTTAATCTTGTAAATGCCTGACTTTTCCTCTGGTTTTATCTTATCAGTATTATTACTGCGAAGTAGGTTTTTAATGTTGTAATTGTTTTTTGGTGCCAATGTTATATTGTATTTCTTGAATATTTTTTGGAACTTTTTTGTGGCCCAGGGGTGGTAAGTAAATTTAGCAAATCTAATTTCTTGTTTTATTGGTGTGAGAGCTGTGATCTGTTTTAATCTCTTTTGAAGTTTGAATAATTTTAGTTTTTTATCTACAAGGTTTTTTCCATATCCATTTTTAATTGCAGTTTTTAAGATTTGATGGTATTCGTTTTGATATTCTTGCTGGCTGAGAGGTAGATTTACTAATCTGTGTGTCAGACTGTTGATGGTTGCATGTTTGTGTGGAATTGGGTTGAAACTATTTGCTTTGATGTAATTATCTGTGTGTGTTGCTTTTCTATGGATGCCAAATTCTAGTTTTTCATTGCTTTTTTTGATTTTAAGGTCTAAAAAAGGTAGAGTACAGTCCTCTTCAGTTTCCACTGTGAATTGTATGCTGGGTTCTTGTAGGTTGAGTAGTTTCAAAGCATCATCTATTTGTTTGTAGGGCACTATTGCAAAGATGTCGTCTACGTATCTGTACCATGTTTTAAACATATGAGGGAAGGCTTTAGTTATATGTGTTTCGAAAAAGCTCATGTATAGATTGGCCAAAAATGGTGATAGCGGGCTTCCCATAGCTAGTCCTGAAATTTGTTTATAATATTTTCCATCGAAGACAAAATAATTTTGATGTATACATAATTCATTCATTGCCAAATATTCTTCTATTGCATTGGCATCTAGGTTTATAGAATTTAGCCATTTTTTCAGTTGAATCAAAAGTTTGACTAATGGAATGCTAGGGAAGAGGGAACGGACATCAAAGGATACTAAAGTGTCATGAGGTTTTAGTTTAAGATTTTGAATTTTTTCTACCAGGTCTAAAGAGTTTTTTATACTCAGAGTATGGAATTGTGGAAAGGACTGAAATTTTTTGGATAGCCATTTTGCCAGAAGGTAAGTAGGAGTGTTTATATTATTTACAATGGATCTCATGGGTATGTTGGGTTTGTGTATTTTAGGCAAACCATATAGTCTTGCAAGGGTAGGGTTGTCCGGTTTGATAGTTTTTTGTTCTGTAGTTGTTAAAATTTTACTATTAATGATGGTTTGTTGTACATCTTTTATGCATCGGTTGAGTGGATTAGAATTTATTTCCTAGAATTCTTTTTGTTGTAGTAACTCTAACATTTTTTCTTTGTATGTAGCTGTATCTAAGATTACTATTTTGTTCCCTTTATCAGCCCTTGAGAAGATTACATCCTTTTTCCTTAAAGATTTAATTATCTGAATTTGTTTCAAATGTTTTTTTGGCTTTTTATTTATTAAGTTTTCCAATATAGGAGCTGATTTTTTCCTAATTATATTTTTGTCCATGGTTTCCAAGCCTTCTACTGCTAATTCTATATCTGCAATGAATTCATCCGGGTTGCTGGAGTATGTTATGCATGTTTTTAGGCCTTGGTTAAGTACATCTATTTCTTCATTGTTAAAATTTTGCTTTGAGAGATTAATTACATTGTCTAGGGATGTGTTCTTTGCTGAAATTTTGTTATGTTTTGGTTGCCACTGATTATGATTATGTTTTAGTTTCTTATTTTGACGATAAATCTCGATATAGGAAATGAAGTGTTTGCTCTTTCTCGAAGTATGGGAATCGGGGTTAAGAAACTGAGCATAAAAAGTTTTGGAATACAAGGTATTAGCAGAAAATGGTGTGAAACAAGTGTGAAGATTCAAGGCGTTAGAAAAGTGGTAAAATTTAGGCGGGGATATCAAGATGTATAAAAAAGTAGGAACGTATCAGCAAGGCATAAAATGGCTTTTCTGGGTAAATTGTAGAAAGGAAGAAATAGAATGGTATCGTGAGAGATATAGGAATGGACTTGAACAAATGTGATATGGCTGTACAAATGATGGAAGGCTGCTAGTGAAGTAAAATAATTAGTAATAGGGCAAGGGGACGCAAATGGAGTTGATGTGTAAGTGAGAAGCATTAAAAAGTGAGGTTAAGGGGCTAGGTACAGCTATCAATGTTCAAAAAATTGATTTTTGAAAATGTGTGTAGTTGTATGCAGCAAACATTTAAGAGTGTTTTGCAGAATGAATTATGCAGATGTCTGCATTAGTTTAAGTGTAATGATTCAAAAGACCAGATGCATTTGTAGGTCATGTCAGTGAGTCCCGCCCCTTTTAGGTAGTAGTTTTACATATCTTTGTTTCCAAGTTTGGTGGGTTTGGAAGCGAAATATTTCATATATGCTGTGTGCAATTCTTCGAAGGTTAGATTTTTCATACTTTTGCCATGTTATGTTCACTGTTTTGTTGAAACAGAAATCTTGTGGAAACAGAAAGCACATGTATACTTTTTGTTGTGGTTTCAATGCAAGTAGTGAAATAAATATCAGAAACAAGTTAAAGTGGACAGTAAAAAGAAGGCATACAAACAACGAAAGAAATGTTTCCATAGTAATCAGCATATAAAAATCATAAACAATGAAAATGAGCAGAAAAATGTGATGGGCATTGCTTCAGAGAGAAAAATAATCTTGCCGAAATTGAAAACAGAAACCCCAGATACTACTGGCAATATCATGATTGACTTAGATTTTCTGTTTCTTTTTATAATAGCCCAATGTCAGTTAGTAAAAGCAATATCGACTGTATGAACAATGGGGCAGTGAGATTCATTGGGCAAGGCTTAGCATGGGCTATATGACACCATAAATGCTCATCTGATTCTAACCCCATGCATGTCCTTTGCCCAAAAAGGGAGAATTCATAGTGCCCATATCAGCGAGCCATTTGTAATGGGAAAGTGCACACCTATAAGCACAAAAATAACCTACCAGTAGCAGTGATGGAAGCAATTAAGCCACTATTCAAAAATCTTGTTGCAACAGAGCTAACCAGCAGGTGTCTTGGAGGATTTACATCAAAATTCAAATGAGTCACTAATTTCCAAAATTTGGAAAGTTTGCCCTAAAACAGAATTTTGTTTTAAGACAATAGTTAAAATTGCCACAAATGATGCAGTGATGGCATGATGATGGCATCACCTTCAGTTATGGCATGAAATGCAGATAAAAATGCTTAGGGGAATGGGGATTGTTCCTGGAATGTTCAGTGAGAGTTTTGTGAACTTGTCAGATTAAGTCGTCAGAAAAAAGGGCATTAGCAAGTATTAAAGAAGCCAGACAGTGCAGGAAGAGATTGAAATTAGATGCTGCAGCCAAGAAATCTGCAAAGGAAGGAATATCATATGCTCATGGAGGGTTTTGATCATTTTCAAATTTTAAAAAGGTACCCAAAATTTGATATCAAAGTTTTGGAGAAAATTTCTCAAAGTACATTTACTAAACTATTTCTTTGACAGTTTTAAAACTACTGAAGGGGTTTAAATAAAACTTCTTGGGCATATAACTGTACACATAATCTAGGGAAATGACCAGAGTTATGCTCCTCTGTTTCATATTTTTTATGAAAAAGAATAATATATTACTAAATAATCTGTAAAACTTGCTCTAAAATTTTGAAGACACATTTTTTATATTGTTTATGCAGATAGAAGTCCAGTTCTGGTCATTTCCCTAAAGCAAAGCTTAAGCTTTAATATAAAACTAACAGAAATGAAATATACAAATCTAACAATTTGTAACAAAAGCTTCACTTAACTTAAGAAAATCTTGGACGGTGAATGAAATGGGTGAAATGATGCTCAAATGAGTCTGGGGTCCATGGAGCTTAGAGCTACCCGACATTCGTCTTAACTTAGGAAAATGGTATTAATTCTTCTTTCTAATTGATATTGATTTCATGAACTGTATTGTGACTTTGTGGGTTCGTGAAATGAAAAGTCCAATTGCACCACTTAAAAATGTTCTTTATTTCCACCGACTTACAGTTAAACACTTGCCAATTACACGGAATTGCGTAATGCACACAATTACGATTCACCAGTTTGTCCGTTACAATTCCACTGTACGGTCACAATTACGTAAATTCTTCCATTGCACATACACAGTCTTCCCGTCCTTACACTAGCACTGCACTCTTACGCTGATTGCCACGAACTCTGACTCACTGACTAACTGACTTCTCCTCTTGCCCGACGTGCTTCTTATATAGGGTCCGCTTGCCGATCTGGAAGGTTCTCCATAAGATGAAATATCCTGTAAGTTCGAGAACACAGGTGGAACAGAAAGAGACGGCGCAGTGATGTTTTTTGTCCCAGCCATCCCTTCTTAACGCTATAAGACAAACGAGGGGGCGCGGCGAACGCCGACCCGTCTCCTGCTTGCCCACTCTATAGGGTGTTCCGACGCTCGGGTGACAGTATCTTCTGTCAAGGAAAACCACAGGAGAAAACAAATTCGTTGTTAAGGAAGTTACTATGTTCTTATGTTTTTTTCAGTATTACTATGTTCTTATGTTTTTTCAGTATCACCAAAATCTGAAAACGAAACAAACTTAAGAACAGAATCAACTGCTGGTATTTCAAAATTCATTACACGATGTTTCTTTTTTAAAATAAATATCTTTTCCCCAACCATTAAATCTATTGGGACATTTAATTGTTTTAATAATTTAACTTCAGGATTTATATTATGGTTAAATGACCAAAAATGATCTGCTACGGCTGATTTATCAGTTTGTTTATACTTAATGTTACGAAAACATTCTTTCATTCTGATTTCCAAATTACGTTTTGTCTTACCAATGTAAACTCGATTACAATCTAAACAATCAAATTGATAAATAACAGTTTTTTATTATTAGGAATTTCATCTTTTTTAGAGAAATGTAGTAAATTTTTAATACTATATTTGTTTTGAGGAACCAAAGTTATACCAAACTCTTTAAAACCTTTTTGAAATTGTTAATTAAACCAAGGATGGTAAGTAAATTTTTTAAAATTATAATCGTCTTTTATTTTTAAGGGTAGAAATATCATTAACAATTTTTTTATATTTAAATTTTTCAATTTTCTGTTGTTTAAAATCTTTATTAAAACCATTAATTAAAACCGTGTCAATAATATGTTTATATTCTTTATTAAATTCATCTTTATTCAGGGGTACCTATATTTATTAATCTATAAATCAATCTATTTAAAACATAATATATAATGATACATATAATATATAATGATTTCGGAAAAGATATTTATTTTAAAAAATATACATCGTGTAATAAACTTTGAAATACCAGCAGTTGATTCTGTTCTTAAGTTTGTTTCATTTTCAGATTTTGATAATACTGAAAAAACATAAGAACATAGTAACTTCCTTAACAGTGAATTTGTTTATCTGGCGGTTTTCCTTGACTGAAGATACGGACAAGAGTTCATGAAATTGATATCAATTAGAAAGAAGAATTAACACCATTTTCTTAAGTGAAGACTTTGTAACAAATTGTCATATTTGTATGATATTCATTGCTTCATTGTAGCTAGCTTCATTTTCTACATAAGAATTGAAATATCTTTAAAAATAGCCAGTATATTAGAGAAATCACCATTCCAGCACAGCAATGAGCTGCCATTTTGAATAACTCAATTTGACATGCAACATTAATTTTTTGAAATTGAAATTAGGTTCATCACGTGTGAAAAAAATCTTTGTTTTATGGTATGAATAGCAACTTTATATGACTGTTCAAGTCATAGTAATTAATTATTGAATATTACTAATTTGTATGCCCCTTAAGCTGTACCCCCTACCCCCTTAAGTGAATACAGACAGAGAAATAATAATATGAGTCAGAAATGAGTAATAATTTACAGAGAGAGACAAAAATTTGGCAAATATGTAACATCTAGCATAGAAATTAATGAAAAGCAATTACTATTAAAAGGGCAAACACATGTAAAGTATGTATTGGAGGACTGCCCTGTTAGCAAAAGGGCCAGGGCCCAGCTCAGGGGTAGTCCAGGATGTATTTGTTTTAGAATTTAATCATTTCATGTCAATGTAGGAGGATGATTAAAAAATTCTTCTATATGCCTTAGGTATCTAAGGCATGGTTCTAAACCTGTATCCCAGAAACAAAAATATAGAAACTAAAGAATACACTCTTCGGAAAAATAAGAAAGGTGCACCTATACGCTTACCACACTTACCTTTGCATATTTCTGACCGCAGAACTAAGCACATATGTCATGACAACTAAGCACATGAGCGGGCCACATTGTACGTTTTTAAACATTCAACACCTCATTACACAGAATGCACTAAGTCAACTATGTTATTCAGGTAACATGTTATTTGGTTTAACTATGAAGCCTGGGACTTAAAGTACTTACAGCATAGTAAGTTGCCACAAAAAATGCATGTCTCATAGCATATGAGAACCCCTAGTGGTCTACTGGGAAACATACAAGTCAGTGGGAGAATGTAATGTCATATCGGCATGTTGGTCATAGTAGCTCAGTTGGTTAGAGCAACTGCACAGAGAGCAGGAGATCCATGGTTCAAATCCCGGCTATGGCTTTGAATTTTTCAGTCTGGCTCAATTCATTCAAACCTTAGCCTACACAAGGATAGTGTGGAAGAAATGATTATTTCTATCAACGTCATTGCGCCTGCAAAATCAGCTATGTGCACTTTTTTATGAAAATGAGTTGTGTCAGGGGCGATTCCTCCACAAGGTTGCAGGTTTGCGCTACACCCACTCTTTTTGAATGTACAACAGGTGCATTTTGCACATTAAAGCTGTACTTGTTTGCATTGTTTTATATACAAACATGTTTCAATTACGCTTATCGTCTGTAGCTGTCAATGACTACAGAAGTCGAAATAAACAAGGTTAGCTGTAGGAGCCGCCAGGTTTGCAGCGAAGTGATAACCTCCGATTTCGCCCAAATATGGGCTCTCTGAGGGGGTTGCGGGAAGGTGAAGAGATGGGAGTGGCTTCTTATGCATTGCTTAAATGAAGGTTTATAAACCTAGCTCCAACTACTCTTAGCAACGGCTATAGCATGACATTCATGGTTAGCATCTGTGTGTCTGCTTTTTCAAGTCAAAAGCTAGATGTGGATGTGAAGTTCATAACTTTTTATACTGTTTCCCATGCCTGCTCTTTGGAGGAGATGATTCCTGGGAAGAAGAGGAATGAAGATACATAACACATGCCCGACCGTGTTAAAAGGCATGAGTCCTCTTCGTTTCATATAAAAAAAAAACATTGAGTTTAGCAATGTATGGCAATATTAATATTGCTGCACAAATGGACAGTGCATACAGAAGGAATATACAGCTGCATTTTGTGGGTTCGTGAAATAAAAAGTCGAGGTTACAAACACAAATATTGCACTTTATTTTCGTAGCAATACACTGTTCACAATTACAATTTAATGTACACAATTAGTTGATCTTCCAAAATAATCTACACGTACGCTCGATGCTACTTACACAACGCACGCCATAACAACACTACTCTCAACTGAGTGTCGCTTCCGGTATTGATCGGCCCCGAAGTTTCTCGATTCTCCTTTTATGGTGGGAAAACATTCTCGAAGCTTCGTGCAACTTGGAGCGGTAGGAGGAGGGGTAAACGAAGGCCCAGACACCCCTCCTGTCTCCCCTCCCTCCGCCGGCCTTCATTTATTGCTCGGCATCGCGGGCTTGTCGTTTGGGTAACACTGCTCCCTCCTCAAGGCTGGTCGTCCCGAACAGCGCCATCGTAGCGGGCCAGGCGATCCAGGTGTACCACCAACATCTTTCCTCGGGGCACCTTCTGGATGCGGTAGACCACGTCGTTAATCCTCTTCACCACACGGTACGGTCCTTGCCATGGCTGCTGAAGCTTCGGGCAGCGTCCCTTGGTCCGGGTCGGGCGGTACAACCAGACCAGGTCACCTTGCTGGAACCCCTGGCTGTTGGCTTGCCTGTCGTATCGGGTTTTCATGCGGTCGCTCGCCTTCAGGATGTTCTGGCCAGCCATCTCGTGCATGTCGTGGAGGTGGTCCACCAGGTTCTCCACATACTCGGTCGCTGGCTGATTCACTCCCGGAGGGCTACCAAAAGCCAGGTTACAGGGGAGGCGTAACTCTCGGCCGAACATTAAGCTGGCTGGCGTGATCCCCGTGGTGTCGTGTGTTGATGAGCGGTAGCCCAGCAAGAACAGTGGCACCTTGACGTGCCAGTCTTGCTGATGGCTGGCCACGACCTTCCTCAAGTGTTCCTCAAAGGTCTTGATGTACCTCTCGACCATGCCATCCGACTGGGGATGTAAAAGTGTTGTGCGGGTCTTGTTAACCCCAAGTCTCTCTAGTGCCTCCTTCATCAGGTTGGACTCAAAATTGGTGCCTTGATCACTGTGCAGCTCTAATGACACCCCAAATCGGCAAAAAACTTGCTCCACGAGGCAGTCTGTGATTGTCCTTGCCTCTTGGTTCGGGATGGCATACACCTCCGGCCACTTAGTGAAGTAATCCACGACCACCATCAGGTACTTGTTGCCTCGGTCGGATATTGGGAACGGTCCAGCAATGTCAACGGCGATCCGTTCGAATGGCGCTCCGACGTTGTACTGTTGCATGCGACCCCAGCTCCTAGTCTGGGGGCCGCGACTCGCCGCGCACACGTGACACTGACGGCACCATCTCTCAGCGTCTGCTCGGAGCCTCAGCCAGTAGTAGCACTGCCGTAGTTTGTCAATCGTCCGGTGCACTCCCAGGTGTCCCCCTGAAGTACCGGCGTGCACTTCTTCCAAGACTTCCGGGACCTTACTCCGGGGAAGTAACCAACTGTTCTCTCTGCGCCTTCCCATTGGGTGATTCCCACACCCGGAACAGCATTCCCTCTCTGGTCTTTAACGAGTCCCATTGGTCCCAATAAGACTTATAGGTGGCGCTCCTCGGTGCGATGTCCGCCCAGGTTGGTCTCGTCCCTGCCTCCACTTCCCTCAAGAGTGGCCCCAAGTCTGCGTCCGCCAGCTGCTCCCTCCTCAGGACTGCGCTATCCCAGCCATCCGCAGGCACTGCCACAACTACTCGAACTGCTGCGGCACGCTCCTTCTCCTCCACTCTTGTGCATTGGCCGCACTCTTCTGGACAGGGTCTTCGGGACATGGCGTCCGCGTTACCGTGGCTCTTCCCTCTGCGATGTTCCCAGGTGAAGTCGTACTCCTGCAGCCTCTGAACCCAACGTGCTGTCTGGCCTTCCAGGTTCTTAAAGCTCAATAGCCAGGTTAGGGCGAAATGGTCAGTCCTCAGGTGGAATGGCTGACCGTACAGGTACTTGTGGAAGTGCTCCAAGGTCTTTACTACCGCCAATAATTCTCGTCGGGTGACGCAGTAGTTCTTCTCTGCCTTGGATAGCGTCTTGCTGTAGTAGGCTATCAACCGCTCATGGCCGTCCTGGATCTGCGATAGGACACCTCCAAAGCAATGGTCGCTGGCGTCGGTGTCCACAATGAAGGCACCACCCGCTTGTAGGAAAACAAAAATTGGAGCACTGCACAGAGTCTCCTTTAGGTGCTGGAAAGTGTTTTCGGCATCCTCCGTCCACACATAAGGCCGGTGTTCCTCTGTCAGGCGAGTGAGGGGTTTTGCGATGTTGGAGAACCCCTTAATGAAGCGGCGGTAATAACTGTACATCCCCAGGAAACTGCGTAACTCTTTCTTGTCCTTTGGGCGCGGCCAATCTCTCACAGCCTGTGTCTTCTCCTGATCTGTAGCCACTCCGGTTGCTGAGCCTATGTGGCCCAAGTAGTTCACTTCCTTGCGGAAGAGCTGGCACTTCTTCGCGTTCAGCTTCAAGTTGGTCGCCTGCAATCTCCGTAGCACCTTACTCAGATTCTCTAGATGGCCTTGAAAAGTTTTACCGACGATAATGATGTCGTCCAGGTATAGCAGGTAGGCGTCGTAAGTCAGTCCTCTCAACACTGACTCCATGAGGCGTTGGAAGGTAGCCGGTGCGTTACGGAGGCCAAAGGGCATAACTGTGAACTGCCAGAGCCCTTGGCCTGTCGAGCATGCGGTCTTCTCTTTGTCTCTCGGATCTAGAGCTACCTGCCAGTAGCTCGACTTCGGGTCCAGGGTCGAGAACTACTGCGCACCAGCTAGCGTGTCCAGGGTGTCGTCAATCCGGGGTAAGGGGAAGCAGTCTTTCCGGGTGACAGTGTTCAGCTTCCTGTAGTCCACGCAGAAGCGTAGCTCGCCGTTCTTCTTCGTCACCAAGACTACAGGGGAACACCAAGGGCTGTCAGACTCTTCAATCACCCCCTGGATCTCATGTCCTCCAGCATGTCTCGTACCGCCCCTTGCTTCGCCAGCGGAACGCATCTATGTGGTTGCCGTATAGGCCGGGCATCCCCGGTGTCGATGCGGTGAAGCACTTTGTCCGTGCGGCCGTAGTCACTATCGCCTTGGCTGAAGACGCGCCGGTATCGGCTCAGCAAATGTCGAACTTTCTCCAGTTGTTCTGCGGCCAGGTGGTCGGCCGCCCTCTGCAGTAAGCCTTCTAGCCGGGGCCCCAGGTCTTCCGTCAGCACCGGCTCCTGCGTCTTCCCGATTGCGGTTACGCTTACCACGGGCTCACACCTTCCCAACTCCGTCAAGGCCTGAACGTCGTGATTGGTGTCCGCTGGATTTAGCAGTCTCACTGGCACCTCCTCTCGGCACGGCAGCAATGCCCTGGCTACACAGGCGTCTTCAGGTCCAGCATCATGTTGCTGGTTCTCTGGCCTTCCAGTCGCGCCGTCACCACCACCTCGCTCCTCGCTGGGATAACCACGTCTTCGTCCAAGACGACCCTGCAAATTCCAAGGCGCTCTTCTGGTTGACGGAGTATAACCTCTTCTCCGTTGTGCCGCAGGACCTTCTTGCCGACGTCGACCGTCGCCTCATGGCTCCTGAGGGCATCCAGTCCCAGCATCACCTCCTCAGCCACCTTCGCGACGAACACCCACAGACGCACGGCACTCCGTCCCAAGGTCAGCTCCAGCAGGGCCTCCTTCTCCACAGGCAAGGTGTCGCCCGATGCCGTGACAAGCTGGTATGGTTGGCTCGGCTTCCTTGTCGGTAAACCCTTCGCCACGTCAGGTCTGATGATGGTCACGGCCGCCCCGGTGTCCACCAGCACGCGGCACGGCTTTCCTCTTACCCAACCGTCCGCGATGAGGCTGTCATCCATACGCCGGCTGACGGCGTGCAGTGTCACTCGATGGGATGGTGGTGATGGCGCCGACGTGCCCTTCTCCACGACGGTCCTTACTCGTTTTCCGGCTGCTCTTCCTGGTGTGGGCAGTCTCTCTGCAGGTGCCCGGGCTGTCCACACCCCCAACACAGGCCACTAGGTGTTCGCCGGCGTCCCTCAGCTGGTCTTCTGTCTCCGGCGTATCGGACACTCCTCGCTCTCGACGTCGGGATAGATACTACCTTGGCCGCCTCCATCGTTAATGCCGCTGTCAGCGCCTCGTGGATGGTTTTATAATCGCCGAGCATTAGGCGCTGACGTATCTCCGTGTCCCGTACCCCGTCGACAAAGTTGTAGGCGGCTTCCCGGGATACGAACTCCAGTGGCAGGTCAACCAAGGCCTTGCTAGCCAGCTGCTCAATCGCTATGGCGAACTCCTGCAGCGTCTCCCCCGGCTGCTGTGACCTTGCCTTTAGTTGGCTGCGGTACGCTGCGGCTAAGCGGTGGTTCCCGAAACGATTCTCCAGGGCCTCCCAGATGTCTTTGGGCGCCGCCGTTGTCTGCACCGCGTTTAGGACTTCCGCGGCCCGTCCCTGGAGGCTGGCTATTAGCTGTGCGGCCTCCTCCTCCGGTGACCATCTGTTTTTGGCCACTGTGTCGAACTGGCGGCGGAAGGCCTCAAATGTTGACGCGCCGTCATATTTCGGCGGTTTGAGGCGCGCAGATGTGTCGCGTCCCGGCGCGTCGGCCTTCAAATCCTTCAGTTTCCTGCCGACGACGTCCTCTACTATGGCGTTCAGGGACTTGACGCTGCTGTCGGCCTTTCCCTCCAGGTCCTCAACGCGGCTCGCCAGGTCCTCGACGCGCTCGTGCACTTGGCCCATCTGCTTGCCTAGCTCCGTCACGTTATCCCTCACGCCGGCCAACTGTTCTTCAAACTTCACGGCAAGGGCCTCTTTTGCCGCTTTCATCTCCGTGGCCAGGCTGTCGTTCGCTGCCCTCATTTCTGTGGTCAGTTCGGCCATCTTTGCGGTCATTGTCGTGGCCAAGTTGTTGTTTGCCGCTTCCATCTTCTCGGTGATGTTGTTATTTGCCGCTTCTGCTTTTGTTGTTAACTCGTGCATCTTCGCTAAAAGCATTTCCAATGCCGATTCCATGGCCGTAATGTTCGGTGATGTTATCGTCCCGCTTCCTGACACCAGTTGTGACTTTGTGGGTTCGTGAAATAAAAAGTCGAGTTTACAAGCAAAAAATTGCACTTTATTTTCGTAGCAATACACTGTTCACAATTACAATTTAATGTACACAATTAGTTGATTTTCCAATATCAATCTACACGTACGCTCGACGCTACTTACACAACGCACGCCATAACAACACTACTCTCAACTGACTGTCGCTTCCGGTATTGATCGGCCCCGAAGTTTCTCGATTCTCCTTTTATGGGGGGAAACATTCTCGAAGCTTCGTGCAACTTCGAGCGGTAGGAGGAGGGGTAAACGAAGACCCAGCCACCCCTCCTGTCTCCCATCCGTCCGCCGGCCTTCATTTATTGCTCGGCATCGCGGGCTTGTCGTTCGGGTAACACTATGGTTTTGCGGCTCATTTGAGCTGGCTTTGAGAGGTCATGATGAATCTGATATATCACAAAACCCTAGTATCTTACGAGGCCTAATAGATTTCAGCGCTGGCCTCGATAGTGTCCTGAAGGGCTATATGGAAAACGCAACTTTTTTGAGGGCACTTCAAAAACTATACAAAACGAAATTCTTCAGTGTATGTTAGAGGTATGCCAAGAAGAAATAATGAAGGAGATTAAGGATGTAGAATTCCTTGCTGTCATAGCAGATGAAACCACTAATGTTTTCTGTGTATCAGATGGTTAAAATCTGCAGATATCTTGTGAATGACAAACCCGTAGAACGACTTTGGAGTTTTGTTCGACCTGCTGGTCATGATGCAGACTCTCTTGCCACAGTCATTAAATCTGAACTTGATCTGCAACTGTCAGGGTGCCCAAATAAACTTATAACACAGACCTATGATGGTGCATCCATCATGGGAGGTAGGAAACACGGTGTTCAGGCAATTGTGAAAGAGAAGTATCCTTGTGCTTCTTATATACACTGCTATGCACATCAACTTAATTTAATAATGCTGAATGCAGCCTCAGTAAACACACGTGTGAGGATATTTTTTGCCAATTTACAAGGAATATGCACATTTTTTCCAAATTCTCCTCAAGGAACAGCTGTGCTTGATGAAGTTGTGCAGAAACGATTGCCACGTTCTGTTCCGACACGATGGAATTTTCATTCACGGACCATCAATACCATTTTCGAACACAGGGAAAATTAAATTAAATGGATAGAGGTCATTCAGAAAAGAGCTCTGTTAAACAACAACACCACACTTGTTCAGGCTTCTGGGTTTATTGGCACTTTGAAAGATGATAATTTTGTATTCTGGCTGTCTTTCTTCCACAAGATCATGCCCCATGTGGACATTTTGTACAATCAGCTGCAGAAACGAGACTGCAATGCAATATTTGCCCTCGCCCAGCTAAACGCATTTGAAAGGAAAGTGCAGAAAGTAAGAAGCGTGGATATTGAGGAACACGAAGAAACCGCAATTAAGAGGAGAAGAATAAAAGAAGAGAAGCTCTTGAAGTCTGTTACATTATTCTTAGAGAAGCAAAGAACAGATTTAGCTACACGGGGCATCTGGTAGCCTCAACTTTGTTTCATCAAGAAAATTTCTAAGACATTTCCAGAGGATTCCCTTAGAGAAACAATAAGGTTCTATCCTTTTATCATTGGAATGAAAATTCGTACAGAACTGACTGTAATTTACAGTAGAGAAGAATTTCGTGGAATGTCTGGCACTTTGTGCTTGACGGACTTCATTAAGGAAAACAATTTATGTGCTACATTCAGCGAATGTGTCAAACTCCTGCGAGTGTTGTTAACTATGCCAATGTCTACCGCTGAAGCAGAAAGCTGTTTCTCAACTTTAAAAAGAGTAAAAACTTTCCTTTGGAACACAATGTCACAGGACAGATTGTCAGCATTAGCAATGCTTTCAATTGAGAGGGAGTTTGTTATGAAGATCAGCAACTTCAACGCAAAAGCTATCGATAGCTTTGCCACCTCTAAGGAGAGGAGAGCAGAGTTTCTGTCTAAATAGGTGAGTCACTACAACTCTGTATTTTATTTTTCATTTGTGCACCACCAATGATTTAATCCACCAGACGCCACTGAGTTGTGTACCTCAAAGAGCAAGAAAGCAAGCATAATTGACCCTGAAAACCGTCTGATGGAATCTCCCATGGTTGCGCTTGTACAGGTGAAAATCCAAATTCGGCTATGTGCTTGAACTGCATACTGTTCCTGCCAAATCAAGCTATGTGAATCTCTCGCACATAGACGACTTTGCTTCCGTTATATTGCGCTTTGATGATGATGATGATGACGACGACGACGACGACGACGATGATGATGATGATGCGCAACTCGGTAGCGTAGATGGTACCATGTCTGCCTCAGGTTCAAGAGGTCCCGAGTTCGAATCTCGGTCAGGGTGAGTTACCTGTATAAGGTTTTTCTGGGGTTTTCCCTTATCCTTACAGACGAATGTCAGCTCTAAGCTCCATGGACCCTGGGCACATTTGAGCATCATTTAACCCATTTCATTCACCGTCCGATATGACTTAACGTTGGAAGACGTAAAATACCAAAAAAGATGATGATGACGACGACGACGACGACGACGACGATGATGATGATGATGATGATGATGATATGTGTATAAGGACGTTCAACTAAGCGGTTATCAGCGCCCTTTAAAAAATTAGTCATGGAAATAAGCCATATATAAATGGTGCTAAAAATCTATACAAGGGTAAATAATTTACAAAAAGTACATGTACATAACAACAAACAAACAAAAAATAAAAATAAATATAAATCAAAAACTACCAAAAATTCCCTTCGTTAAATTCTAAAGTCTAACCTAGAACACAACCTACTAAAAAATACCTTCTCCACTACTTTATCATCCGCTAGCATCTCTGCGAAGCTGGCCGGCAGTTGCAGAGACGTCCTAACGTGTGCTAGGCAAAAACACTCTAGTAGCACGTGTCGTACAGATAACGCTTCGTTGCAAAACGGACAGACTGGAGCAGGCTCCTTCCTAAACCGAAAACTAAGAATAAAAACGGAGTGTCCAATGTGCAACCGGGCCAAACTCACCTCCTCACGAGATGAACGACCAGGGAATCGGAAGTCCTTTCACAGACCTAAATTTATTGCTGCGGAGAGCGGAACACTCCTCCTGACAGCAGGTTTGCACAGATCTCCGCAATACGGCCCTAAAATCTTCCGGCGTCACAGATGGTACTCGAACCCTGGGCTTCATGGTAGCCGTATTGGCTGCTGAATCCGCCATTTCATTCCTCCGCAAGCCCAGTGACGAGGAATCCATGCACACACCACGCTAACGCCGGAAGTGTGTAAAACGTGGAGGGCATCCTGGATGTGGTGCATAATAGGGCGGTAGTTATATATCTGCCGTAGGCTTTGAAGTACACTAAGGGAATCACTCAGGATTAAGCAGTCCCCCAACTTTCGTCGACGTACGTGTAAAATGGCCCGGTATATTACATAAAGCTCTGCAGCATACATGGAAGTGTTAGTATGTAATCCGAATGTGAGTTCTTGGAGCCATCAGTATAAATTATAAAATGGTCTTCATAACGCGATAAAAATTCTAAAAAAAAAAAAAAAACATGTGCGGATACTAGACATAGACATGGTAGATTTATCGCATTTAGTCATGCTCAGATCTACGTGGGACGCTCTGCACAACCAAGGAGGGTACGCCCTCTTCCCCTTAGGATACATCTTGGGCATTTCAGTATCAAGTTTTCTAAAGAGCTCCCGGAATCGAAAACCAGGTGGCTTTGGTTTAAGATAAGTGTTCCTATAACGCGCGTCCATTAAGGTGTTGAAGAACGGCGTAAACGTTGGATGTGTGGGAATGCACTTAAGTCCATAGCCATTATGTGCTAATAACATGTTGCGTCTGTACTGCGAGGAGGTTTTGCAGATTCAGCATACAGGCTTATAACAGGGCTTGTTGGAAATGCCCCAACTGCGATACGTATGCCACAGTTATGGACTGTGTCTAATCTCTTCAGCACAGATGGTCGTGCTGAGCCATAAACGATACTACCATGATCTAATATCCAACGGATGAGTGGGCGATAAAGTCACAATAGCACTGTGTGATCCGCTCCCCACGATTTTCTACTTCGTACCCGCAAGATATTTAAAGATCGGTCACATCGTCCTTTCAGTTGTGCTATATGCGACGACCAACTAAGTTTTCTATCAAATATCAATCCAAGTAACCTCGTCTCATCTGCGAAAGGTAGTTGATCAGCGCCTAAACGGAGCATTGGAAGTAATCGACTCTGACGGCGCCAGAAGTTAGCACAGATTGTTTTCTCAGCGGAGAATCGGAAGCCGTATTTTAAACTCCGATTCTTAAGGTTGTCTAAGGTGGTCTGTAGATGACGCTCTAAAAACGGTGTGCGCTGAGATGTACAGTAGATGGCAAAGTTGTCTAAAAATAGGCATGACGAGACCCCCGGAGCTATACACTTCCAGATAGAATTAATCGCAATAGCAAACAACGTAAGACTTAGTACCGATCCCTGTGGTACTCGTTTTCTTGAACAAAAGGTTTCGAAAAAACTGATCCAACCTTTACTCGGTCTTTCAAGAATTCCTGAAGGAAGAGTGGTAGGCGTCCACGTATATTGCAGGTGTGCTGAGTGCCTAGCAACCCCGCCCACCAACACGTATCATAAGCCTTTTCAATGTAAAAAAATATTCCGACGGTTTGACAGTTTTTAAGAAATCCGTTCACAATCTGTGTCAACGTGGACACAATATGAGCCATTATTGAATGGCGTCGTCGAAAACCGCACTGGATGTTACTCAGTAGGTTGTGCGTTTCCAGCCATCATACCAACCGCCCATTTATCATGCATCCCATCACCTTGCACACGCAACTGGTGAGGGAAATTGGATGGTAGCTGGAAGGGAAGTGACGGTCCTTCCCAACTTTCAAAATAGGTATAATGGTGGTTACTCGCCACTTGTCAGGAAACGTGACATCAACTCAAACACGGTTGTAGACCTCGAGCAGGTATGCCTTACCTTCAGGTGAGATATGTAGCATTTGAACGTGGATTCCGTCTGGTCCTGGTGCTGACAGTCGCGAAGATGAAAGAGCGTGTTCTAACTCTGCCAAGTTGAAGAAGCGGTTATAATCTTCAAGGTTTCTGGAACTAAACACGAAACCTTGGGATTCTATCCGATTTTTAATTAAGATAAACTCAGGCTATTTGAGCTAGACACTTGAGCGAAAGCACAGTCGAACGTGTTAGCCACGTCAAACGGATCAACAACTCCTGCAGATGTTTTCAGTGATTGGCAAGTGGGTCGATTTTCGGGCCACGCGCCTTAGGTTATCCCATACAACAGAGGAAGGTGCACGTCTGTTAAAAGATGATACAAAATTGTTCCATGAGGTCGTTTTGCTATCCTTAATTATTTGGCTAGACTTTGCACGCGTTTTTTGCACTCAATTAGGTTACTTAGGTTAGGGTGTCGTTGGAACACCCTTAGAACACGTCTACGAGCACGAATGGCATTCCGGCAGTCTTTCGTCCACCATAAGACAGGAAATCGACTGGGGTGGGTGCTCGAACGTGGAATAGACTGTTCTGCAGCGGAAAGAATTTTCTCCGTGAGAAGATCAACCAAATCATTCACAGAATCGTGCTCGTTGTAATTAAAAACCACCAACTGGGTTTACAGGTTCCAGTTGGCACGATCAAAGCGCCAGCCAGGTGTATGTGAGGGAAACACATCTTGTACTAAGAGACTAAGAAGACATTAAAGAGGTTACTGGAATGTAAATCAGAGATAACATTCCACTGTAATGAAACTGCTAACTGGAACGAATAAACCGTTAAAGCAATGTGGGAATAGGAGTTAAAAGGTGTCTGAAAGGAACGTTGGTTCTCCGGTGTTCAAGAGGACCAAGTTATTGTTCTCCAAGAATTTTGCAATGAGGTTGCCTCTCGAACGTGCCCGATTTGAGCCCCAAAGGGGTTGATGGGCATTTAAGTCTCCCACTATACGAAACGGTGTTGATAGTTGGGAAACCAGATCTTCAAGGTCCGTTAACGAGAGGTCATCAAATGGAGGTATGTATACATTGCAAATGCAAAACTCGATTGATGGCAGCTTAATCCTTACAGCTACAGAGTGGATGTCAGATTGTAGCTGTATCGGATCTACAAATATGTCATCCCTGCGGAGCATCATAGTGCCCCCGTGAGCAGGAATGCCCTCCTCTGTTTCAATATCGCACCTCAGTGGTGTGTAGCGTCTGATTTTAAAATTGTCTTGTAGTCGTAGCTTAGTCACTTGTAAGCATACAAACAAGGGGTCATGCTTATTGAGCAAAAGTTCGAGCTCTGGTCGAAGTGCTCTTAAACCTCGTATGTTCCATTATAGGATAGCCATGGTAACAGTAATGGGATATGATGTCAAATAAATACGCACATTTCGTAGATTTTACCGGCGGTCGGATCAATTTGCCCTTTTTCCTTGGTGTTTGGTAGATTTCTGCAGGTGTCTCCCACCTTTTCTTTGCTGCCGTTGTAGCAGCATGGTCAGGTTCTTCCTGCTCCATATTTTCTGCAGAGGAGGGCTGTTTCCCTTCTGCATCTTTCGGTTCGAGAGGCTCAAACCAATTGGAAATCACGACTGACGAAGATGACTGTCGCCGGTCGGAGTCTCCTCCATATTATATCTCCGAAGATGATCTCGGAGGCGATGACCTAGGGCTCCTTTTTCCCTTAGCTTTTACGAGAGCAGACTTGGCGTTATCTTTGAGAAAGGCGGTTCTATCGTACTGTGTCTTAAATTTTATTTCTGGTGCTTGGTAAATTACGGGCAGCTTGCTCTTATTAGTTGACGTAGATGATTTGTCTGGTGACTTAGCTGAGTTGCTCACTGTTGTTCTTGCTGGTGTCTGTTGCTTTGGATGTGATCTTGGTGTAATTATTCTTTCGGATATTGTTGCCCCGTTTATGTCGCAAGTTTGTCTTGCGATTTCACGTCTAGGTACCGGATTAGCTGCAACTGCACTGTAAGTAACGGTCCTAGGGACAGAAGGCTGACGAATGCGCAAGAGTTTCCAGGCTTCCACGAAGGACACCCTCGCTCTTACCTGGATCTCTTGGATAGCCTTTTCTTTCATAAAACGGGGACATTCTCTGGAGTTCGATGAATGACTACAGCTGTAGTTAACACACGCTGCAGGTGAAGTACATTCACTATCAAGCTTGACATCCCCACAGTCAACGCAAGTAGCAACTCCATTACAAGAATCACTCGTGTGGCCAAAGCGCTGGCATTTATAACACCTCAGTGGATTGGGTACATAATGCCTCACTTCAATAGCTTAATACCCTGTCTTAATCCTTTGCGGGAGATCTACCCGATTAAAGGTAAGAAACAGGGTACGAGCGGGCACTTGTTCACCCCGTTCTTTGCAGTGAACTCCATATACACTTGTCACACCTTTTTCCGCCAAGATTTCCTGAATCTCCTCATTGGACATACCGTCCAATATGCTGATGTTTACAACACCACGCGAGGAGTTCAATGTCCTATGGAATTCAACGCGATCCGGATAGCTCGCAAGCATGTTGGCTTTTATGATTTTTGCAGCCTGCGTCGGAGAAACTGCTTCGACCAGGAGCGTGCCATTGCGAGATCGAGTACATGACTTTACAGGCTCAGCTATATTATCTAAACCCTTCTGAATAATGGAGGGATTCACGGTAATAAATTTCCGACCTTCCTCAGTTCTAAAAATGACCAAATAGTGAGGACTACAAGACTCGACTATTTATTTTCCACTTTTGTAAAAATTTTGTTATTTTGTTTTACCATAATAAATGGATTAAGTTTCATCCCCCAGTGCTCCCCACCCACCACGGAACCCAACAGGCCGGCCCTCGTAGCCATGGTTGCTAAAGCGTATGTATATAGTGTTCCGCTGCGTAGAGGGTCGCGGGTTCGAGTCCCGCCTTGGGCATGGGTGTTAATGTGTGAGTGAATATTTGTGAAATTAGGAAAATAGATAAGAAAAAACGGAAATAATGAAAAATAAGTTAAATAAGAAAAAGAGAAAAATATATATCTTTATACATAGATATATATTTTTTGTATAAAAAACAAGGGGTCATCCCACTGGGATGACAGGGCTACACAGGGGATATAGCGGGTTCGCCGTCCCACTCACCCTGGAATTCGGTACAGTACCTAGTCCTGGCCAATTGATTAGGGGCGGGTTAGTCCCTAACCTCCCGTTTAGGCGAAGCAGAGACCAAAGTAGTGTATTGGAATTGCGCACCCTCCCCGAGTTCAAAAGAACACTGGAACGAGCTCAGATGCTCAACATTAAAAATGGTGAAACAGAAAAATCAACGGTGGCTTTTCATTTTGTGAATACTAGACATGACATCAACTTGGAAACATCTTTAGTAAAATACGTTAATCGCCCCATGGACCTTTCCGTATGGGAAAAAATCTTCATTAATAAAAATCGTCATAGTCATGAATTTTGAAACTTCACCACCGGACATCTTTGACAAGTACATCATGCCATCTATCGACAATACGGAGAAAGAAGATACCACTACAATTTGCACCAGTGGAGTTCCAGCTGATGATAAGAGCAAACGCTCTTGAAACATGTCCTGTGAAAAAACAGTGTGAGTGAAGCAGTGTGTTTTTCCTTATGAAATCAAGAATGCAAGTTGTAAATTCGTTGGCTGTAATTTCCCCTTCTCCTTCATGCCACACATAAAGGTGCACATCTTTTGCATTACTAACATAAATTGTAAAATTGTGTATTTGTAATTTCTGGATGTAGTATTGTTTAGAGACAGCTAATTTTGGGCACAGAAGAGCACTTTGTACATCCATCGTAGCCACAAGAACAGCATCAGATGTTGAAGAAATCGCATCTTCCTTCGCTTTTCGCGCTTCATTTTTCTTCTTCACATGCAGGCTATAGTCTTCTTGTTTCAGGTTCCCTTCCTTAAATGCAATACAACTGTCGCATTGATCTTTTCTGGGTTTCAGTATGGATATTTTCTGTTTTTCTAACATTTCACAAAACTTTTTCCTTTCCACTGATTCATTTTCTGTTCCTTCACACCACTCCTTATAAATTTTGTGCATTTGATTAAGAGATCTAAATTCTGAATCCACATATGCACGTGAACTACTAGCTCTACAGTAGTGGCTGGGAACTTCTGGAATTAACTCCAACCACTTGCTTACAGATTCTGATTTTAGTAGTTTCCTCTAATTTGATGGTTCTTGTGTACGTTTCCTCTTTCCACACTCCACAGCTTCAATATAAGATTCTTCATTTTCGATGGTTTCATTTTTCTTAATTTCATTGAAATCCTTGACCCAGTTATTAAAAACCGTTTTCTTCAGTCCCAGGGTAGAAAGAAAAAATCTCTACACACCCTTTCCTTTCACCCATCTACTAGGGGTAGATAACAGTCATAGCCATACTGCTTAGTAAGATGATCTTTTTCAGTACCTTTTCTTCTTCTAATAACTGGCCTATAGTTCACATTACTATTAATATACGCCTTTTTCTCCTCCCAGGTGTTAAAATTCCAGAATCTTCCATGTACTTTCTTTCGTATATTTTCGTCGAATTTATGGCACATGAAACTTCTTTTGCCTGATTTGCTCTCTTTGGGTAGACAAGTTTAGGTAGTAATTTTCCTTCCTCAGGTTCCACAATAATGTACACATTGGCATCCTTCTTCCGCCCTTGAAATTTCTTCCCGTGCATTCTTAATTCTTTACTATCCGCTCTGCTATTATTTTTCTTCCCCAAGTTCTTGTCATTCTCTTCATTGTCGCCTTCATTTCTACTACCTAGAATATCGTCGTTAGAGACAGGTAGCTTTACTCCTGTTATATCAGATAAAGTGGACGTATTTGGGGTCTCAGTTAGTTTACAATCGTCTAAACTGGTATATTCGGCTCCACTACAATTTGAGAGAACTGGAATTTGTGTGTCATTTACGCCAATTGTATCAGAATTACTCACTATAAATGCATAAGTCATTACTGTCTGTGTTGGCATGGTTGCTACCGGAACATTATCCCATGGCAATACAATACACCCTCTATCTCTAACAATATAAATAATTTATTTTATAATACTGCCTGGGTATTTCTTGTTTCTAAAATTTAAAATTGTAATTGACTGCTTTATAAAATCATGTCTTTAGTAAATTATTTATTACACTCACGCATTTATAATGATTTAAATCCATCACAAAATTAAATATCAAGAATACCCTAAAACAAAACTTAATACATACCCAGTACGACTACTTCGTCTGCAATATTGTGTGCAGAATGTAAGGCACCTTCAGAAACCGAGGAATCCAGCACCAATTTCACCAAACGTCTTCCTCTACTATCCATTATTTCAAGACAGACCGGCTTAAATGGACTGTGTGCCATGCAACGCTGCAGTGAATTAAACATGCTGACAATATGTAGGCGGCAATCTATATGTTTGACTATTAAAAGTCGTAACAATCAAACAACGCAATGCGCTATCTTTGATCTGTTAGTAAAACAAAGCTTGACCTTCATACATAGAAATGATTCCATTGTTGACAGAATTACAGTATGAAGTCATGTCACATTTTTACCATGACCTTGTATTAATTTCAAAAGGCCCGACTGGATGAATAGATTATTTTAAGTTGTTACGTGACAGTCTCTTCAACTTCAGTATCCGGAAGTAATTAAGGCTGTTTTGATTATGACGCAAAAATATTTTCATATGCTTTAACTTTAATAACACATAAATAAGATAGACATCACATTGATACAGAAACATTACATACTTTTAACGCTGTCTTCTGCTTACCAAATCGGCTATGTGAAATAAAAGGCCCATATTTAATCGGCTATGTGAAATACTCATTCAAATTTCCCTTAATACAATTTTTTTGCTGAAATCGAACTCGTATCGCCATATCCACAATGTTGCTGAGACATTTAACGCTGAATTAATACGAATCATAAATCGAAAAACAATTATAAGGAAGTGGTTTTTTTTTTCCTTCTGTAAAATTACCTTTACTTCACATGGCCGTTTTTACAGGCACAACCAGGAGATCTTGAAAAAATACGGGAGAAACCAATAGACTGTAGACGAATATCCTCGCAGAATGATTTTGTTAAGCTCCTTTCTCTATTGTCATATTCAACTGATGTGCGTAACAATGCACATTCTATGCGAGAGGGTACACTTTGATATGTACGCGCTCTGTGTTTCCGCACATTACAGATGCACCATCATTATTCTTAACAATTATTTCAACGCGATCGTCCTTAAAAATGGAGTCAGCTTCGTTGAAAATACAACATGCAAAAGTATTGGCAGTCTGGTGTGAAGGATTAGAAAAGCCCCAAAACCGTTCATGTATAAAACCGTTTCTTTCATATCTATAAACTAAATCCAAATTAACTTTTTCAGTTGTACCAGAGTTTCATCTGCCATAATAGCAACTAAGCCGCCACCTTCAATTCTTTTTCACTTTCTTCGTGACACACTTCGAGTAACATGCAATGCGTAATTCATTTTGGATGGTCTTAGATAACCCTTCGAATACTTTGTTGCTTAAGTTATGCTTTTTACCGCATTGTTCAGACTGCCAATGTGATTTATAAGACCTAAAAACACGCTGGGATTATTTAATGTTTCGGTCTCATCGTATCCACTCAATGCAAGCTCAAATGCTCCGCAAAATTTTATGCATTCTGTAATCCTTGATAATATGTATTTTGTTCGACTTACTCATCATGTTTTTGCATTGTTTCCTGATATGCTCTACTTAGTGGTCCATGTTATGGCATGTGCCATTCCACAGACTCCTTTTTCTACATATGACGCTTGTGGTTTAAATGTTCTAGGAGTCGGTGCACCCGATGATGTTTCACTAACTACAAATCCTGTTGTAACATTGGTTCTGAATTTCTTTAGTGCCAGAATACTACCAATATTGCAGAAAGTGTGTAAAATATATGCATTTTGCTTTCCTGTATATTTACCACATTTTTTGCATAAATCAATGGTATATGAAAAATAAAACAGTACGCATATTTTTTTCCACGTCACCAGGCAGATTCTCCTGTCTTTAGTTTCTTGGCTCATTTCAATTTTATCAACCCACCAGGTGCATCAGATTTTGTATCCTGTCATCCCTCAGAAGAGTAAAATTAGCGACCTCATCAAGTTCTTGCTATATAGCACAAACCAATTTTTAAAAACCCCAATGAAATGCCCTTAAACCCATTTTGGGTCGGCATGCAGCAAAAATCTTCAAGCTGTAAATAGCTTTTCAGCACTATGGACGGATGGACCGATGGAACTGTGATAATTCTTTGTGGTTGCTCCTGACTGTCCCATAGCAAGTGTTCTCTGTTTTAAATTCTCCTCCAATGCTACACTTGTACAATAGTTATAAAAAATAATGCCTAAACTTCTAAACCCTCACATAAATCATGCACAAGTCTGAGCCTCAAATTAGTTTTAAACTTATTAGATTTCCTTCTAAAGAAAATCTGAAAATCACAATCCTAATCCTAATCCATATTTTTTACCCTCATTTCACAGGTTTTTGAGGCATATATCATTTGAAGCTAAACCTACCTTTATATTTTACCATACATCCATTCACGCTTGATATTTTGTGGCATATAGTTTTCTTTGAAGAACTGCTTCAAAATCTGAAATAAGGGTCTTATTTCTAATGCTTACCATAATTAAAGGAGCATCTTCCTTGAATCTTGCTATTATTCATTCAGATGCATGTTATTCAAAAACCAACCAAAATGTTTAATGAGATCAGTGAACTGGTATAATTATACCTTACTTTTAATGGAGACACCAGAAATCATGAAAACTGTGAGCTGCTTTTTATCACCACTATGCCCAATTTCAGCAACAGATGTTAAGAGTTAAAACGAGTTTAGCAATAGTTATAACAAAAATTGCATTTCACCAACAAGTGTTAGCTTAATGTTGTTAAACTAACAAAACAAATTTCTGTTGATAAGTCCTTAACACTTGTAAATAGTCAAGATGGCGGGCGTGAACGCAGCTGTTGATATCGATTTGCTATATTTAAGACCGTCTAAATGGCATTTGCAATAGAGTACGTCCTATGAGCAGAATTATTTTAAGGAGCTATCAGAAGAAAATTTTGTCAAAACAAGTAGCTATGAAGGTTACTGAGGAAGTACAAGAGAGATTAGAACATGCATCAAAAGGAATATGCCGATCTCGCCTTTGCTTCAAGTATTAATAACTTTGATTTTATAATTCCCTGAATTATGGGGGTAATACACTGTCCACCTCCCGTCTTCAAACGTTGAGGTTTTCTCATCACTTGTCCTTCTTCGCTCCCCGTTTTAAATTTACGTAATACTGAGAACATGCATCGAAAGGAATATGCCGATCTCGCCTTTGCTTAAAGTGTTAATAACTTTGCGATTTTATAATTCATTGAATTATTTTTATTATTACACTGTCTACCTCCTGTCTTGAGACGTTCAAGTCACTCGTCACTTATCCTTCTTCGCACCTCGTTTTAAATTTACGTAATACTGATGAAGTTATTTTGTTGCTTCTAGTAGTGACACATGCATTTGAATTAAATTCGTTTCCAAATTTGTCCCACGTGACATTTTTCTCTTTTACTTCACCACATCCGTCCTCTTATTTTCCACGATATCCTTATACTTCGTCACAATTCAATTAAAAATCCTTTTCCATCGATAAGAAATTCGTCTCACGCCTTTTGTTTGTGATTTTATTTACCCGCCATTTTTTCAGCTGTATGCCGAAGAAGATGAAAACAAAAGCGCATCGCAGTACGTTCAGAAAATAATACGACTCATCCATAGCTGTATATTTTATTCATAGCTGTATACATTCTACAGCTGTATCATTTAAAAGTCTCTTGGCGTTAACACGTGTTTGTTAACATTTCCAGAAAACAGGTTGGTGAAATGAAAGAACTTTAAAAGCTTTGTTAGCGTTGTGACAATTGTTACGTTACATTTGTTAACGTCGATTTTAAAATCTGTTGGTGAAATCGGGCGTTAGAATATTTAATTCTAAAAATACTAGCATCCATAAAGTGGTTTGGACCACTAAATGCTCAACAAGTTCATTATAAAACAGTACATGGGAAAATGTGTCTCGTTTTATATCCTTACCTTCATCTTTCAATTTCCGTTTACACCAGTATATTCATTAAAATCCGGGCAATTTATAGAAATACTATTTTTTTATCCCATTCAGTCATTGAAAGAATGGCCATCTGGACATTCCTATAAGGCGAGATATATGATATGGACATTTTATAAACGTCTATCTCAATTAACATGAAATAGAACAATAAGCGTTTTTAAGAATAGTTTGTACCAGTAGGGAAAGTCACATATAGTAAGGAAGTCGAATTAGGTGCCATAAATCGTCAGTTGTCAGGTCTGGCACTGCTTAAACATTACTTTTTTCGTTCCCTCCTCAATTCAGCTTTCCGAAGTGTTGCCAATTCTGAGAACATATCACTAATTCTTATATAAGTATTTGTAGCCTCAGAATTTCAAAGACATTGTCTAAACGACTTTGAGTGACAGTTATAGATAATTCTAGCAGTTTGAGCTATAACGAATAATTGGGTTTTTAAACATCAACTAAAATAACAACACTAAACATTATTTAGTTGAAAGGGATTGCGGTTGAATTCCTTCTACATATGTGAAACAAAAAATGTCGTTAAATGTAATGGAATCAAGTATATTGCTATGAGTATACATCACATCCGTTTAAGAACAGGTCGATTTTAAAGTAGAATTACCTTTTTACCACATTCCAATGTGGAGGTAGGTAGCAATATTTGGTCAGTTGAACATTGCTGAAGCCAAAGAATCAGCTCCAAAGTCCCAACTACCGTAGATAGGTATGCTGTACTGTAGAAATTATGTTGTGAAAGTGTTATTCGTTCGAAAATCCACAAAAGATGAATATCGGGTATTTTTGTTCAGATTAGGAAGTGAATTATACGTTTAAAGTGATTAAATCATTGAATATTATGTAATTGATTAGGTGTACAAATATTTTGATTGCGGGGCCGTGACCGTATGCTCAGACCGCTTGCCTATCAACAAAGTGAGCCGTGCTCGATCCCATATGGGATTTGTTGTGACCAGTTGTTACCGAAGCAGACTTTGAGAAGTTTTTTTTTTTTTTTTTTTTTTTGGCAGCTCCCTTCTTCCTTCATTCCCAAACTTGCTCTGTTTCACTTCTCTAACACTACAGCGTCATTCATTTTATGTAATACCTCTACACCCTTATACAGATATCGGATTGAGTTTCCAGTCTGAATATTTTCTCTATAAGCGTTAGACTCCAGGCACCCACTTGTGAGTGCTGGCGCTGTAAGTCTTCATACGAGGAGGGAATAGAGGGAAAAAACGTATTTTTTGGTGTAGCGGCTTTTAATTCAAGATTTGGCTAATGCTTGTTGGTGATATTGGCTGCCCGTTAGTTGTCGGATGTTTGATTTTATTTATAAGTTGGTGTTCTGTTTATGTCACAGGGTCACAGGTTTATCTCTATGCAATTTATGGGTTGCGTGTGGCGCGTAAGTTGTAAGCTGTGGTTGTAATATATAGTGGATTTAATGAGTTTTAAGTATGATACGGTCTAGAAATATGCGGTGTCCTTAAAGTGATAATATATCAGTTTGTTTTATAATATTTGGATTTTAATGTGCATTAAGTGTGAAATATTTCTAAACTTTCAACAGTGATAACCTTCTGTGGTGTGAACATATACTCGAGGATTATGTGTTTGACTTAAATTTGTTTTTTTAAATAAAAGATTTCTAATATGCCCGTTCACAATAAGGATAGTACTCACTTTAAAATTAAAGAGAACATTATAAATGCCTGTAGATGTTATATAAAGAGAAGATTAATTTTACCAGAAAAGACCTTAAGACACTATCAAGCTGAGCGTGATGAACTTTTTAAACTCGTTAAACGAACTGTAGAGTTGGGTGAGAGCAACTCTGCTCTTATAATTGGTCGAAGAGGAACTGGAAAATCAACAGTAAGTAGTACTTTTCCTGGGTGATGCTGAATTAAAGTGGCCACGTCTGCTAGGTGAACCGACGTGGTCTAAGTGGTTGGAGCGTTGCCAACCGTACAACCATGCAGGCGCTGAAAATACTAACATAGCGTAACAAAATTAGTAATAGTGATAGAAATGCCTGAAGATCCACGAAATAATGACAGTATATGGGACAGTGCTCCAGTAGGCTTCAAATGGGGTGACGGGAATGAACTTCCAGATTTAAAGGGAAGCATAGTATAAATCTGATATTCTGATAGTTATTAATAAAGAAATTTTTGTTTAAACTATTTTTTGGTAAAATGAAAACTCGAGAATTTATATGCAAATCTAATTATCATGCTTAATTGAAGAAGTCTGTACTTAACTTTTTTAATCCACTCAAAAGCTATGACAAAATACCTGTCTTATTATCCTGTACAAATATTTGAAAGCCTAAGATAATCTACGCAAAGTTTGGAGCTTTTTTTTTTTTTTTTTTTTTTTTGTAATTTTATGTCCTCCAACACCTTAAGTCATATCGGACGACGAATGAAATGGGTAAAATGATGCTCAAATGAGTTCGGAGTCCATGGCGCTTAGAGTTACCTGACATTCATCTTTCAGGATAAGGGAAACCCCCGGAAAAAAACTTATCCAGGTAACTCACCCTGACCGAGATTCGAACTTGGGACCTCTTGAACGTGAGGCAGACACTCTACCATCTACGCTACCAGAGGTGGGCTTTGAGTATTTATGATGCACCTTTAAGTGAATAATAACAATAAATCTATGAGTTGGCAGTATTTAACTGGTTGTAACAGCCTCCTAAACTACGTCATCGGGTATCCTAGCAGATGGCTGCTCTGTGCTGTACCAACAAGCAAACATTTAATGAAATAATTTCGTCCATCTCTTTTTTAAATGTTTCAGCTGTTAAAGAATGTTCTGGATGAACTGAAACAACAGAAGAATTTCAATGATGATGCAGTTATTGTTGAGTTAAATGGGCTCATTCATACTGATGATCGTTTAGCATTGAAGGATGCTACAAGGCAGTTGCAGCTTGAAAATGTAGTTGGAGACAAAGTATTTGGGTCATTTGCAGGCAAGTTTATTCTAAGACCACATATGTAGAACTTCTGGAAAATATGTTGCAGTAATTTATTGAATGCTTTAATTCCTATGAAAATATGTACTTCGTAGTGCATATTTCTATTTATGAAATAGTATTCCAGACAAAGATTTGAAAGAAGAAAGGTATCAACTTTGTACTGTGTGAAACATTGCACATAATACCTTGTTACAATTTTCGCTTATCTTTTTAAGAAATTGGTAAATTCTTGATAGAACTCAAGAGGCTAGTACTCACAAATATGACTAATATTCTTTGCATCTTCAGTTAATTGGTTTATTCCTGTTACCGTTAAGCTGCTAAGGTGACAGATTTTGTTTCCTTTTTTTACCTTTTGTTTGGTAAGAAATACAAAAAGAATCTATCACCTAGCAGCTGTAACAATAAACAAAACTAAACAAATTGACTGAAGATACAAATATTTGCAAAACTAGTCGCTTGAATTCTGTGAAGAATTTACCAATTTCTTAAAAAGATAAAGTCAAATTGGTAAAAAATTATTATATTTTATTTTAATATTTGTATTGCTGCACTATTATTAGCTTCAGCTATTTTAAGTATTGATTGTAAATTTACTTTCTTTGAAAGAATGCGGTACCTAAATAGAAATTTATGCTATTCCATTTGCTTGTTTCAAATTTCATATGACTAACAGAACTTTGACAAGCTATAATGCACATATTACACAATTATAAGATATACATGTAATGAATTACAATTATAGCAAAACAGTATAACTGAAAGTCTTTTTTATAAGTAGAGGAGCATAACAGGCAAAGGAACAGCCATCAGTCTAGCTAAAATCCAATTGTCACAAATTCTCCTTAAGAACTCAGGGTTATTATGTACCTATCCTGAAATTTGCTAACATAAGTCTTTCTCAAGCTTAAGTAACCATCTGCCATGAAATTAATAACCATTAACCATTGGGAACTGAAACCATTTGCTTATTGCACTCAACTTTTATCATCAGAAATCATTTTAAACCATGCAGATAGCAATTTAGATAAGCATAAAATTAACACAGTGCATTGTGTTAAATGGGTGGTGTAGGATCTTACAATACCAAGGCCTCCTTCACAAATGACTAATATAAATACTTTCTAAATCACTATTTAGGAATTGAAATTAGAAGCTGATCTTAAAAGACTTTTTTCCATTGGGACATGTAAAATACAGATACACTTAAAATTTTGTTTCTTTATGATATAAGTTTATATATTTGCACTGGTGCTGCTGCACAAGCTTAAACTGTTACTTATTGGCTTAAATTTTATTTGTTTCACTTGCAGAAAACCTTTCCTTTTTGTTGCACTGCCTAAAGGCTGGAAATAGAAGTACGTCTAAGTCCATTATCTTTATATTAGACGAATTTGATTTGTTCTGTGCTCATCACCATCAAACTCTTCTGTACAATTTGTTTGACATCGCACAGTCCTCTCAGGTGAGCAGCTATTTTTGTCTTTTACAAGCAAAAGATAACGTTGAAAAGAACAAACTTGAAAGTAGCTATTATTTTCTATTCGCCATAGGCAGCATAGGTTACATTACTAGTAGATAAAAAAACTAATGCAAATGCAATGTGTTGCGTTTGCAGAACTTTCTGTACCTGCTACTGTTCATGTTTGCATATTTTCTAATAGCTATGCTTAAAAAGTCTTATTTATCTGGTGCTTCATATTAATAGTACGAATAAACATTAATGGAAATTGTTTTGTAATACATTTTCTGTAGGTACAAGAGTGGCAGAGCAGGCTGAAGCAAAAGGAGGTTGCTATATCCGTAATCCACAATGTTTGCATGGCATCATGAGAAGCAAAAAATTATATATATAACTGAAACTAGAAGATATTTTAAATAAATTGCATATTTTAATATCTGCATTTTTCTCGTAATGATCTCTCGTTTATGTGTAACAGCTTAGGAATTATATAAATTTCACTGCTAAATGGACCAGACGTAATGCAATTTGGAGAAACTTTAAGATACTTTTTTTTTTTTTTTTTTTTTTTTACTCATGTAAATAATAAACCTGTAATTAGAAGCATTGTTGAGCAAATAAGAAGCAATTGAAAATGTTTCTCTGTAAAGGTGGCATAGGTTTGAAGTGTTCATAAGTTTAAAACCCCAATTTGGTTATCCTGGGACCACAGAAATGTGCCAGCTTTGAGTAATATTTCATGAGAGATTGACACTACACAGAATTTCAAAGTAAGCATGGATTGTATTCTATGCTTAAAATGGAACTTGAAGTAAAATGTCAATAATATAAAACTCTGTGAAATATTCAAAGCAAATGCAAGTGAATGGCTAAGTGACATCAAAAGTATATGACAAAATAGTAATGTAAACATGAACAAGTTCTGCAAAATTACAAAGTGCTGTAAAGTGATAAAAAATGACCTAGTAAATGTGCATTTTCATAAGCTGGGACCCATGATGTTAGTGATTTATATACATGTCTGCAATGTTTATGATGCAGAACCTAAAAGATATGTCATCTAATCTGCAATAAACTCTACTTATTGTAGATGCTATTGAAAGTGCATTTAAATATTGCTGACATCTAATGATAAAATTTCCATTTGCACTTACAGTTTCCTCTTCTGTAATTTCTCTTCTTATATTGTTTTTAAGTTATATGCCCTTATATAGGTATAGACTAACCCCACAAATAAAAGTCATATAAGATCTATAGTATATGGAGATGATAACCCTTAAGTTAATATTTTGCTCTATGTTATCTATGAAATTAAATACAGAATGACCTGTGATAGAGCTTTGTTGCAAATAGCTATTTTCTCTCTTCATTTGATAATATTATGCTATAGTATTTGCGCAGTGCATACCTATTAGAATTTATGGTTTCATTGAAAAGCGTGGACCCTAATATCTATTACAACATATCATGCCCCAATTTTGCATGTAAAGAAACTTTATCAGTTAAGTCACAAAATTACACAAGAACAAATAATGCTCATGTATGTAATTTTCATTAGAAAATATCAGGAATATTTAAATACAGATGTTTGTTATTGTATTTTTAATTTCTCTACAAAGTTTTGAATTCACCCAAAAATGCATTACCAAGATTTTACCAGAAATACAAGTTTATAGACGCCCTGAATCTAAAAATAAAACTGTGTTAAACAGTATCATTTTCTGTGTGTGCATTGCATGCACACCATTCTGTAAGACTTTTGTATGATTGGTGAATCCTTAAGACATTTACAGCAAAATTTTACCACATGAAAATAAAGATCTTGTTGAAGCATACAATGTACATAAAATACACATGTTTGTTGTCTTCACCAAATCCAAGATATCCTTTGTTAATTTGCATTTTCAAATATTTGTTCTTTTTCAATTAGTAATGTGCTATTTTTATTTATTTTTTGCGTAAGCAAAAGGCATAGAAATTTAAATCATCTATTGTTTTAGCTGTACATACAGTAAAATGTGTAAATAGAAGTTTATCCCGATTAAGAAGAGGTAGATAAGCCTGTTTTTTGTGGTTAACTGTTCAGCATATTGGCATTTTAACAGAGATCCAAGATCCAGTTTCATTTGTTGAGTCTCTAATGTGAATGCAGGAGTGAATGAATATAAGTGTGTTCAACACAAAAATTAATGGAAGAAACTGTAAAACATCTCTAGTTCAGATGGTAAAAGCACTTGCTACTAAGTTTTTTTTTTTTTTTTTTTTTCAAGTCAAAAAGTTCTATGCAAATGAAACAACAAAAAGAAAAAAGTAGAGATAGAAGTATAAACTTCTGTAAGAATAGTTTGTAGAAGAGTGAATAGGGAAGGTAATGTGAAAGCAATACTTCAGATGTTTTTATTCAACCTCATTAACTGTTGCTTGTCATAGCAAGTATAAGATTCAGATAGATGTTCTTGCTTGGTGGAAAATATGGTAATATAGCAATGGAAAGTGTTAACACAGAAAGCCTCGGATACTTGTTTGAATGCTGACTATGGCATTGGGTCTCAAATCTTTTACCTTTTCTTTTATTTCAGGCACCAATCTGTGTTCTTGGACTTACATCTCGAATAGATGTGACAGAGCTATTAGAAAAACGAGTGAAATCCCGCTTCTCGCATAGACAAATATTCCTCTTCCCAGGAAAAAATCTGAATAGTGATGCATTACGATTAGAAGCACATTTGGATCTCTTGAAGGAGATACTGTACATTCTGCCTGAAGAAGAGTTAGCAGATTTGGATGATATATTTTGTACCTGTTGGAATGAACATGTTGATGCTCTTGTTGAAAATTCTGAAGTAAGAGGCGTATTGAGAAGAATGGTGTTGGTGGATTACACAGAAAGAACATTCAAGAGATTCCTGTATGCTGTTGTGTCTCGACTGAACTCAGATCATCCATTTTTTACTTCAGAAGATTTTAAAAAGGTAAGTACCACTCTTAGATGTAAACACATGATATCATTAACAAACCTACATTACACTACAAACCAAAATGTGCATAACATGGTGTCATTGTGACACAAGGCTGTGTACCAGCTGCCATTGGAGTGGACTTGGACTGGTCCTACCTAGGGGTGGGACTGTGGCCGTCTTCTTTCCTGAACAGCCTCTGCAGGACAAAAACCTTTGTATGCCACTTAACAGCTCCAGAAGATATAGTGGGGTGTTTTCAGAATTTCGTCCATTTATGAGTGCCCAGTGAACAGTTTTTCAGTAGACAGTGACAGTAAGTTTGGGGACAGCGTTGAGTGCAGTTCAGTTGTGAGTTGTGACTTAGCAGTTCAGTTGTAATACGATTTGATAGAGCAGTTATATTTGTTCTAAATGCAGCAACATTGTCTCAAGTGTAACATTTGGGCTATGCTAAACGACTAAATGATAAAGTGTGTTTTTAACTGCACCAGGTTTTTAATGCTACATTGGAATCAGCAGTAGGAAATAAAAGTCACGAATAAGGCAGTTCTTGAGAAGTTATTGATCAGAATAGAGAAGATAGAAATGAAATAAAAGATGTAGAAAATGGAAGCAAAATGGAATCTGGGATTTAGTAGATGGATAAGATGGAAAATGGAATAATGTCAGTGAATATCACAGTTATATGTAATTTTTAAGATGAGTCAGTACTAGTAACACTAACATCACTTTATTTATAAATCCTTTCATGGAAGTGTTGAAAACAGTGTTGTTGTATAAATTAATCGACTCCCAATTAATTTAATCACTTTATTTATTCTCTGTTAACATGTTTCGGCAACATATGTTCCCACATAATATAATTTTGAGTCAAACTAGTACTCAATGTTCCATTTATTACTAGTATTTACCTAGAATGCATTTCGTTAGGACCTTCCTAACATCATCAACTGTTTGTTCTAGATGTTCTTGGGCTTCGAGCCAGGTATAGTGATGTAGAGCCATCAACGTTTCGGGAGTGTGCATCGCTCCCATTATCAGGATGATGAATGATCAGCATAAGATGAATGATGTCGATGGTTCTACATCACTATACCTGGCTCGAAGCCCGAGAACATCTAGAATATAACAATTACTTTCTTGGAAGTGTTGAAAACAGTGTTGTTATGATAAATTAACTTTAAAGAGAGTCGATTAAAGACACTAGACAACACTTACTTTTAAATTTTTCCGGAACTAGTTTCAGAGGCTTTGCCTCTATCATCGGCCGGCTCTCGACTGATTCTTGTTGGTGTAGCTAACGATACCTTGTCACAGGTCTCCTCTGGTGGCGGCTCAAGGAACTTGCTGAACAAATCCTTCTGGGGGATGTCGAAATTGAATACTTTGTTCCTATTTTTTGAAATGAAGATTTGTTCCCATGTGGATAGTTCTTGTTTTCCTGATGTATGTTTCAGTAGTTTTGGTTCTGGATTTATGTTGTGGTTTTTTTCCCAAAAATGTGTGGCAACTGCTGATTTTTCTAATTGTTTATATTTTATGTTTCTAAAGTGTTCCTTTGCTCTTGTTTCTAAATTTCTTTTTGTTTTTCCAATATAAATTTGACTACAGTCATTGCATTCAATTTGATATATACCAGATTTTTTGTTTGATGGAATAGCATCTTTGATGTTTGAGCAAATTAGGTTTTTTAAGGAGAAATGGTTGACTGGTGCTAGTTGAATATTTTGTTTTTTGAAGACTTTTTTGAATTTATCATAGGCCCATGGATGGTAAGTGAATTTTTTGAAAATCATATTAGTTTCTGTAGATGAGAGAGTTGTGGTTTCCTTTAGTAGCTTCTTCTTTTTTGCTAAGCTCACTTTTTTGTCCACTAATGATTTGGGAAAGTTATTTTTTTGTGCTATTTCAATTATTTTGTTGTATTCTGTTTTGTATTCTTCTGCTGTGAGAGGGATGTTTACCAGTCTGTGTGCTAAACTATTGAAGATTGCCTGTTTGTGGGATCTTGGGTTGTAGCCATTAGCTTTTATGTAGTTGTCTGTCTGTGTTGGTTTTCTGTAAATGCCAAAGTTTAGTCTGTTTTTATTCCTCATTATTTTTAGATCCAAAAATGGTAAATGCTCGTCTTTTTCTATTTCTACAGTGAATTTGATGCTTTTTTCTTGGATATTTAAAAGTTTTAGTGCATCACTGATGTGTTTTTTTGGTACTATTGCAAAGATGTCATCTACATATTGTCCGAAAAATAGTAAAATAGTAAAAATAGTAAAACAAGGCAATGGAAATCCACAACAAAGGGCGGCGGAGAGAAAGGTTTTAAAATTAGAAATTAATAAACAATACAAAAATTTGGATGAGATAGAATTAAAACTTTACAAAATTCATTCAGTTTTAACGAAAGCGCTGGGAAACGTGATGTGGGAAAACTTTGAACATAATTATTTGGCAATCCTAAGCAAGAAAATGAAAGAAAAGACCGTATGACTTAAACACAAATTGGCCAATCTGTGCAACATGTCCTCACACAGAAATACCGGGAAAAAGTTTAAAAACATCCGGAATATCAAAGTATGTCGATCAGCAATCGTCACACACGCTAAATTCAATAGTGAAATAAGTTGCGTAAACGAAAAATCGAGCACGCAAATCTTTGAAAACGTAGTAAACCTATCTAAGCAAAATTTCTCCACAAAAGAATTGGATCTTTTAAATAATGGATTAAAAACATGCGTCAGTTTCTCAAACAAAATTGAAGATTACATTGCAGATATCAACATTCCGACACAAATTCTACCAGTATCCATACAAAATTCAGTAAAAAGCCATTGTAAAAATATTTTGGAGGAAATAGAGAACAGATCCTTTCAGAAGAGAATACATAATACTATCCATTCTTTGAAACAGAAAATCGTTATTTACACAAAGGCAGACAAAGGCAACAAGATTGTCATAATGGAAAAATTAGATTATATTGAAAAAATGGAAAAAATGCTAACTGACAATGAATATGAAACCATTAACAAAAATCCTCTAAAAACTTGCATACAGTCATATGAAAAAACAATAGCAAAATCAAGCATAATACCAAACAAATATGCAGTTAAACCGGATAACCCAACCTTACCTAGACTTTATGGCTTACCCAAAATACACAAACCATACATAACAATGAGACCTATAGTTAGCAGTATAAATTCACCAACATACAAACTTGCAAAGTGGCTAACAAACAAATTCAATTCATTTCCAAAATTCGACAGCCTAAGCATCAAAAACACCTATGAACTTATAGAACACATTAAGGATACGGAACTAAAAGAAGAGGACACACTAGTCTCATTTGATGTTAAATCACTGTTTCCCAGCATACCAGTTAATCAACTCCCACCGTTGATAGAAAAATGGCTCAAATCACTTGGAATGGCATCATCTGAAATTTCAGACTACATTGAACTAACCAAATTATGCATAGAACAAAATTTCTTCCAGTTTCAAACAAAATATTATCACCAAACTTCAGGGTTAGCAATGGGCAACCCACTATCACCCTTCCTGGCCGATCTGTACATGAGTGCATTAGAAATAAGGATCAACAAAGGTTTCCCTTGGATGTTCAAACTCTGGCAACGATATGTAGATGACATCTTTGCAATAGTACCAAAAAAACACATCAGTGATGCACTAAAACTTTTAAATATCCAAGAAAAAAAGCATCAAATTCACTGTAGAAATAGAAAAAGACGAGCATTTACCATTTTTGGATCTAAAAATAATGAGGAATAAAAACAGACTAAACTTTGGCATTTACAGAAAACCAACACAGACAGACAACTACATAAAAGCTAATGGCTACAACCCAAGATCCCACAAACAGGCAATCTTCAATAGTTTAGCACACAGACTGGTAAACATCCCTCTCACAGCAGAAGAATACAAAACAGAATACAACAAAATAATTGAAATAGCACAAAAAAATAACTTTCCCAAATCATTAGTGGACAAAAAAGTGAGCTTAGCAAAAAAGAAGAAGCTACTAAAGGAAACCACAACTCTCTCATCTACAGAAACTAATATGATTTTCAAAAAATTCACTTACCATCCATGGGCCTATGATAAATTCAAAAAAGTCTTCAAAAAACAAAATATTCAACTAGCACCAGTCAACCATTTCTCCTTAAAAAACCTAATTTGCTCAAACATCAAAGATGCTATTCCATCAAACAAAAAATCTGGTATATATCAAATTGAATGCAATGACTGTAGTCAAATTTATATTGGAAAAACAAAAAGAAATTTAGAAACAAGAGCAAAGGAACACTTTAGAAACATAAAATATAAACAATTAGAAAAATCAGCAGTTGCCACACATTTTTGGGAAAAAAACCACAACATAAATCCAGAACCAAAACTACTGAAACATACATCAGGAAAACAAGAACTATCCACATGGGAACAAATCTTCATTTCAAAAAATAGGAACAAAGTATTCAATTTCGACATCCCCCAGAAGGATTTGTTCAGCAAGTTCCTTGAGCCGCCACCAGAGGAGACCTGTGACAAGGTATCGTTAGCTACACCAACAAGAATCAGTCGAGAGCCGGCCGATGATAGAGGCAAAGCCTCTGAAACTAGTTCCGGAAAAATTTAAAAGTAAGTGTTGTCTAGTGTCTTTAATCGACTCTCTTTAAAGTTAATCTAGAATATATGTCGCCAGGAAAGCTTCAGATCATATATCAACTGTTGTCAATGTGTTCCCATCTTCAGAATTTGTCCGAATGACCTGTGTTGCTGTTTCTGTATGGTGGTTGTCTATAATGGCGCCATCAAGTGGTGGTGAAATGTACTTACAGAGGGTACTTGGTGGGAGTAAATCAAAATTCATTAACTGTCATTTGTGTTTCACAAATTTAAGAAGATTTTCGTGAAGCACATCAGCCCAGCCCCACAGAACAAATTTAGCATAGAGAAATTACTTTGTAATAGATTAAAAGATCCTATATATGTGCTATATATATAGCACAAGATAAAAAGCTTGAATTTATAAAATTAATTGCACCACTTATAATAAAGTATATATAGGAAAAAGAAAAACAAAAAGTTGGAAATCAAGACTAAAAGAACATATGAAATGCTTAAAATACAAACAAATGGACAAATTTGCAGTTTCATATGACTTCTGGATGACCAACCATAACATCAAACCAAGCATTATACTAATCAAACTGATCAGTCATGCAGCAGAATTGGACGCATGGGGAAAGATCATTTTGAAACACGAACGACAGTTAATGAATTTTGATTTACCACCATCAAGTACTCTGGAAGTACATTTCACCACCACATGTTGCCACCATTATAGACTACCACAACAGAAACCTGAGTCGGATGAATTCTGAAGATGGGAACATATGTTCCTGAAACCTGTTAACAGAGAATAAAAAAAGTAATGTTAATGTTTCTAGTTTCTTCCATATATAAATAAATAACAGTTATAATAAATCTTTTGTGACAAACATCGCTTATCTTGTCATATAAATGTAAATTCCTTGGAAGTAGTTTTGCAATTCACTCATTTGCATCCTCGCCTTGTTGACTCACTGTTTTGCAGTTATGGTTACTGCTGTATGCAATGGATGTCATTAGAAAATTGAATTTCAATATGAAAAATAAAACAAGTTAAATTATGCTCAAAACAACATAAATTGAAACAAAGTAAACAAAATACTCCAAGTAATAATCTAATCAATCTTTCAGATTGTAATTTTAATGGGAAAAGAAATCAATTTTCTAAATAAAAATATAAAAACCTTTAGAGCTTTTTCAAAGAAATACAGAGGATTATGTCGCATCTATCAAAATGGCTAGCCAGAAATGAGACTAATATGTAATTGATTAAACTGATCTGAAGCAAAATATAGCAGAAGTTCAGGGAAAGTCATAATGAACAGTTTATTAAATCATTGAAAGAAAAAGATGTAATTTATACTAAACTAAATGTAAATAGGACTGTAATTTGTAATGGATCTAATTATCCATTTGTAGGGCAAACGGCCCTAGAATTTAATTACATTAATAGAATAGATTCAAGGTGAAGATTGCGTAAGAATTATCCATTAAACTTATGCATTGAAATTAGTACTCTTAATGAAGAGAGAACTATACCAAATAAAGTAAAATCTCTGCATGTGTGTGTGTGTGTGTGTGTGTGTGTGTGTGTGTGTGTGTGCGTGCGTGCGTGTGTGTTTTTTTAATTACACTGGGCAACGATGAAAATGTTTTGGGCTTAAAAATAGTTAATTTACATGTATTTCCATCTGCTGAATTCAAAAATCACCATAAAAATGATAGATTGGCTCTTGGTTAGAAGATAAAGTGACATTTCATTTTTTAGAGTTAAGATTTTAAATTTGGGGGAATTTTTTTCGGAGCTGCCACACCTGTCAAATAACAAAACACAATCAGAGAGAAATTTTGGAAATTTAATGATGGAAAAGTTAAGGAAGGCATTTTTGTTGTGCCACAAATAAGAGAACTGGTAGAGGATCCTGCATTTGACCAAATTTTGGAGGGGAAAGAAAAGGAAGCTTGTAAAGGCTTCAAGGGTGTTGTTCATGGGTTTTTAGGCAACAAAAGAGATGACAACTACAAGCATTTGGTGACAGTGCTCCTGCAAAAATACCTTAACCTTGGATGCAACATGTTCCTTAAGATCCATTTTTTCCACTCCCACCTAGACTTTTTCCCTCCTAGTTGTGGAGTTGTTAGTGATGAACATGGCGAGAGATTCCAACAGGACATTTCTGTTATGGAACAAAGATATCAGGGCCGTTGGAATGAAGTAATGCTTGCAGATTACTGTTGGTCTTTGTATAGGGATTCTGTGGAACTCCATCACAAGAGGCAAGCTTAAAGACGAAGAAGTCATTAGGCCACCACATGATTCTCTTCAGACATGACTATCTGCGAAGTATTTTTCCAGCAATTTAGAACTCTTAGCATGTAATTACCAGTTAAAAAAATCAAATGCACTTTCATTGTTGTTAGCATGTATGTAATTAAAATGTATCCTTTTCTCTCAATCCATTAATATGTAATTCTTCCACCTTGTGTATATCATAGAAACTATGAGCTAATAAAAATTTTTCATTGTCATATTTGTTTTTCTCAACCCAAAATTAATAGGAATTGCCTCATGAAGTGCTCGAAACATTCAAAACTTATTTTTTTGTCGCCCAGTGTTATCAGCATTGATATCACTCTCACTGTCACGACTTTAACTCTTTGTTTTTACACTGCACTGCACTTCAAAGTCCTATTGAGTTGCAGAATTGTTGGAAGTCTCTCAGATATTTGGATACAAGCTCTTGTGCAGTCGCTGGCCAGCTTCCTCCTTTTTTCCTAATTTCTTCTCTTAATTCATATATTATGTGATGTATTGTTTGGTGTCCTGTGTTGCATGAACATGTAGGGTTATCTGCAATGTGGAATCTGTGTTTGTATGAATTGGTTTTTGCATGTCCTGTAATTAGAACTGTAAAACAGGGCGTGAGTGACAGATTTACCTTGAGTTTCTCTCTAATGGAGGGGAAGAAACTTCTTGTTATTGCTCCTTTGATTTGCGAAACATGTCCTCAAAATAGGTACGAAAGTGAAGCAGATGTGTAATAAATACGACTCATCTATAAATTAATAATGTTTTAACTGTTTTATAGGGGATATATTTTTTGTTGTCTGAGCAATTTTGGAAATCTTTTTGGCCAACCTCCACTTGCACATTCACAGAAATTCCACAATGGGATGGAATCCACTGGAGAACTATGTTTATTTAAGTTTTGGAGATGTTTAATCATCCTATGAATTTCATAGCCTGCCTCGGTAGCGTGGTGGTAGAATGTCTGCCTCACGTTCAAGAGGTCCCAAGTTCGAATCTCGGTTAGGGCGAGTTACCTGGATAAGGTTTTTCCAGGGTTTTCCCTTATCCTGATAGACGAATGTCGGGTAACTCTAAGCTCCATGGATGTCGGACTCATTTGAGCATCATTTCACCAATTTCATCCATCGTCCGATATGACTTAATGTTGGAGGACGTAAATTACAAAAAATAATAAAAATAAAATATGAATTTGATACATTTTTTTTTTAATTAGGGCAGTAGCCTTAATAAGCTGCTTTGGAATCTGATAAGAAACCATGCTGGAAAGCTTATTTGTTCAGGTGAATACATTTTCTAAGGAAGTATAAATTGTAACAATTTTTCCATAAACCTTGTGAAAAAGTTTCCAATATGCTTATAGAAAAAAGAATTTTCTGGTAGCTCCTGCTCCATCTTTGTGGTTGTAAAGATGTGAATCCATTCATCTGGTTATCTTACATTTATAGTTTCAAGAGCATATGCTTTAGCTTCTGTAGATGAGTTTTCTTTCTTTTTAAAATCTGCCACTAGATCAACAGTTAAAATACTATGAAGGTCAGCAATCCACTTTTGCCTAGATTATACACTTTCCAAAATTCATAAACCTGAAGATGAAATGAGACCTATTTTAAATTTTACAAATTCACCTAATTGCATTCTAGCTAAATGATTAAATAAATTCTGTGGTTCTGATAAAGTTGAAAGTTTATCATTAAGGAAGTATTAAAACTTCTTTTCAGCTGGTTGAAAAGATCAGCAATCTGTTAATGATAAACTCTGTGTCTTTTGATCTAGCTACTTTATTCACAAGCTTTCCTAAACACAAACTGTTACTGTGCTTAAAATAGTAGTCAAGTTCTATGGAATAAAATGAAGAATTAATAAATGATTTTTTTAAGCTTACTAACCTTTAATACGTAAAAAATAGAAGCTACCAACAGTGAAGCAAATAAATACTACACAAAATATAATTATTTGTAATAAAACTTCACTTATCTTTAAGGAAATTAATGAAAATTTCAACTCATTTCTTTAAAATTTTCATCAGTTTCCTTAAAGGTAAGTGAACTTTTGTTAGAAATAATTATATTTTATGTATTACTAATCTTTGCTTAGATCAACATTTGTTTTTTCCGGTTGTAATAGAAACATTATTCAAAACAAGCTTCTGGCTTAGCACCTTCATTTTTTATGAGCTATCTTGAAATAACAATTACTGAGGCATCTTTTTTTATATATATATATATATATATATATATATATATATTTTTTTTTTAAATATAAAACTTGGTGTACATATGTAAATGATATTTTTGGTGTTTGCATTATTTAAGAGGTACTTTAAAACTTTTAATTTAGAATATAAAGATATAAAGTCACATTTACACTTTCCTAGATGTAAAATAATAAAAAAATAATAATAAATTGAATTTTGATATAGAAAATCAAGACGATTTAATTATTATTTGGAGGGCTGTAAATGCTATAGATTCTATATGCTAATATGATTTCTCTGTGTCTTTAATTACTGTAAATTGATATTAGGTTTAAATTTATTCCAACAAGCGTACCACTAGCTCAAAAGTGAATCGAGAAGATACTGACACACTGCTTCACTCACACTGTTTTTTCACAGGACATGTTTCAAGAGCTTTTACTCTTATCATCAACTGGTACTCAACTAGTGCAAATTGTGGTGGTTTCCTCTTACTCCATATCATCGATAGATGGCATGATGTACTTGTCAAAGATGTCCAGTGGTGGAGTTTCAAAATTCATGACTCTATGACGACTTTTTCCCATACGGAAAGGTCTATGGGGTGATTAACGTATTTTATTAAAGATGTTTCCAAGTTGATGTCATGTCTAGTATTCAAAAAATGAAAAGCCACTGCTGATTTTTCTGTTTCACCATTTTTAATGTTTCTTATATGTTCTTTAGTTCTGATATCAATATTTCTTTTTGTTTTTCCTATATTCATTTTAGAGCAAGTTTCACATTTGATATCATAGATTCCTGGTTTTTCTTTGGTAGTAATTGAACTTTGGGGGGGGGGGGGGGGCTTTTAACAAATTTCTGATATTAAACCTATTTTGAGGTGCAAGAATTATGTTGTCTTTTGAGAAGATTTTTTAAAATTTATTATAGGCTGATGGATGGTAGGTGAATTTATACCTTCATTAACATTATCCTCCATTAACCTTCATTATCTTCATTAACAAAAATCGTCATAGAGTCATGAATTTTGAAACTCCACCACCAGACATCTTTGACAGGTACATCATGCCATCTATCGACAATACGGAGAAAGAGGGAACCACCACAATTTGCACCAATCGAGTACCAGCTGATGATAAGAGCAAAAGCTCTTGAAACATCTCCTGTGAAAAAACAGTATGAGTGAAGCAGTGAGTCAATATCTTCTCGATTCACTTTTGTGCTAAGTTGTGCTTCACTGTCTCTACGCTTCTTTCAAGTTTATACTTTGATTACCACTAGCTATTTGTCTTCCTTTATAGAGGAAATGTTGGCATATTCTGATGTATTAATGTATTGTTGATTCCTTTGGGTTATATTAGCTTCATTAATGGTTTTTACATCTACATCTTCATCTTTACATTTCAGCTTGAGTTAGTAATTCTGTTGTTTTTGCCGTTGAAAGGCCTGTAGCATTCAATTGGATAATTCTTGAGGTTTGTCTTTAGAATTTATAAAAACTATTCTTGTTTTGGTTGGGAAACCTTTGCCCATTTTTGTTACTCAATTTACACTAATCAGGGGACATGCTTAACTTGAAGGTGTTAAGGTTGCAAGCAACTTTTCCCCCCAAAATATTAAATATAAACAGATTGATTAATCAGTGATTGTATATTATCTGAAGTATTTTATAATGAAATAAGACCACTGATTAAATTTAATGTGGCTGTACAAATTGCTGAAAAGGAAGAGAGATTAGAGTGGAGTTGTAAGAAGGAGAGAAGATTTGAGAAAGTGTGATGAAGTAATAGGTAACCAGAAGGATTGAAAAAGCAGCTAGTGAAGTTAAATAATTTGTAATAGGGAAAGGGGACACAAGAAATGCGGAGATGTGCAAATAAGAAATATTGAAAAATGAGGTTAAGTGAACCAGACCCACTGAAGCAATAGTAACGAAGTTAAATAAAGTGGTAATAATTAATAGGATAGACAAAAATTCGGTAAATAGCAATAACTAGTGCATGATAGAAAAATAAATGGTAAGTATAAGGGTTGAACATTTATTAACATGTTAGCAAAAGGTGCCAGTGCCTAGCTCAGGGTAGCCCAAGATGTGTTTGTTTTAGTGCTTAATAAATAATAATACATTATTTTCCTCCCATACATCACCAATCACAGTGTTTGGGTTCCACTAGCCTGGAAAGTTCCACTAGCAATCTAAAGCACTGAGCCTGACAGAGGGAGCAGCGCAATGTCTGGGATGCGAACGAGAGACGTGAATACTAGTATGAGGGTGAAATTAATGATAAGAAAGATGGATGATGGAGCACTTGGTAGAATGATGGCAGGGAAACTGGAGGTCCAGATAAAAACCCACCCCAGCGCCATGTTGTCCACAACAAATCTCATTTTGTAGTCACCTGGGATTGAACCCAGGCTGCCTTGGTGAGAGTTGAGTGGTCTAACACCTCGGCCTAGGTGCAGCATAATAATAATAATAATAATAATAATAATAATAATAATAATAATAATAATAATAAACTGCCATAAAAGTCAGAAAAACATGTATAAAAATAATGACCTAATCTAAAATGAAAATTAACAAATTGTTTTTGAAGCAATTATTTCAAAACTGTGGGAATAACTGTGTTGAGTTCTCACATTAAACAAAATGCATTGTAAATGAAGAGAATTCCATAGCCTATGACATGACATAAGGACAAGTAGTTACCTGACTTTCTTATTAACGATGAGAAAACTGACCTCTCTCATCTCTAGTTTGGAAAATGAATTCTTAATTGTAATTATATCTTGTGATGACAGTCACCACATACTTATAACCCTTTCAAGGCTAACCTGTAAATAAGAATTGTATTTTTTTCCAAGAATGAGAGTAATGGCCGTAACTTGCTCTTTATTTCTCAGTTGAATCTGAAAAGTTATTCATGTTATTCATGTGTAACATGTCAGTGCATGTAACTTTTATATACTCAGTAAACAAAATAATGAAAAAGTGACCTAATGTGCATTTTCATAATCTGGAACCCATAATGATAAGGATTTATGTACACTTAGCATTGCCCGTGATGCAACAATTAAAAGAAAAAATATCAGAATCCGAGCCCTGATGATGATTCTTAATCCAAAATTATACACATGGTCATTTTTGTGTGCTAAAGTTTTGAGTTTTTTTAACATAGAAGGAATAAAGAATATGAGAAGCTGAGTGTTGTTTGGTGTCATTAATCATTTCACCTTTAAATTAATTGAAAGAGTCTGTTAAACTGAGTGCTTCCGCATGCCCTATATACAATACATATAAAACAAAATCCTACTTTTAACAGAGAGAAAGGGTGTAAGGGTGGAGAGGAGAGATGCAGATGCAGTGTGAGAATAGAAAAATCTCTGTATTTAACAGACAGGATTGTGGTTTTTGATAGTAACGTAATCAATATTTTAAACTATTTTCCCAATATAAAACATTTCAAATAATTTACATTGTGCTTTACTTTCTTTTAGGTGTACGAACTGCAGGAAAGTGATGCCAAAGTTGCAATGTTGGTTGGTTTATCAGTCCTGGAGCTGAGTCTTGTAATTGCTATAATGCATCAAACAGAAATATATGAATGGGAACCCTTTAATTTTGAGATGGTGTACCGTCGTTACTTAGGATTTATGAACCGCAACTCAACTGTCCAGATGGTAGAGAGACCTGTTGTGATGAAGGCATTTGAACATCTGCGCAGTTTGGAGCTGATAGTGCCATTGTCGAGTACAAGCTTGAGCGGCATTCAGGCGGAGTACCAACTACATAACTTCATGCTTCTGAAGGAGCAGGTGCTCACAGCTGTAAGACAATATAGTGGACTACCCACTGAGGTGGAACAGTGGGCCAGCAGCAGTTACCAGTAATGCATAAGATAAACAGCTTGCACTCTTTCATTAAATCCTAGTTAATGAGACATTTTTAAGTGCAGTCCATTTTATAGATCAACAATAATGAATAATTTGTTTCTGATATTACATGATTTAAGGGGAGATAACTTATAAAAACTCAGTCCTACAAATGTTAAATTTATTGAATTCTGACACATTACCTCAGACTATTTAAGACATCAGAGTAAAATGTTTACAGGATGTATGTAGATGAATAACATCTTAGGTTTATGATCTATTTAAATACATAAGTTTATTTATCAAATAAAATAATGATAAAGAAGTTTCCTAGCCATGCATTGGAATACCAATTTGTTAATGAATCTTTATATTTGTTCATGTTATGATACCGATTTTATAAAGATTTGTTGGTATTATATTGCCCTTTATCTTCTTTTCTCACCCTAGCTGCAGTCGGCAAGCACTGACTTAGTTGTAGTCTCGGATCGATGTTTTAGCTCATCTTTATTCTTGAAATAATACTTCCTTTGTTTGTGAAAGTTTAATCTTTATTACTAAACACAATAAGTTGAAGATAAAAGTATACACATCATTCAAAGGAATACTTCTTTATCAGTGGAAAAAATTCTTTTAGCATCTCTAAGTTTTTTTATCTATTATTATCAGACTTTTTACTATCACTTTTCCAAACAATTATATAATCTTTTATTAAAGATATTCTCAAGAAACAAGCCAGGTGAAAAGATGATACAGAAATCAACATTTCGGAAGCGTACAGTGCTCCCATCATCAAGATATTTATAAGAAATGTTATAAATGGTAAATAGATAAAAAAGAAGCACTACCAATACATTCCTGAACAAAAGACTGTTTGCAGTAAATTAAATACCAGGTCAGGAGATGGCGTGAGTGTAGAAAACTAAATAGATCATAGAAATGTAACTACTTAATTTGATGATCAAGTCGTACAGATCTGTGATTCTTAAGCCAATTGATTTCCATTTTTAAGGCCGGTTTCAAAGAGGAGCTGAACTGAAATCCAGCATCATGATTAAGCGTGTTCCTCTCTTAGGAAATGGGCAAAGCCTTCTTAACTCTTTGCTCCCAGTAACTGTTGCATTTTGCCAAGATGGTCGTCTCCTGAAAGTTGGCTCTATGTTCGTTATCGCAGCAATGTTCTGCCAGTCCATACTTCTCAAGTTGCATTAAATGAATGCTCCGTTTATGTTTGTTTATTATGATAGCAATGGTCCTTCTGGTTTGTCCTATATAAGATGTCCCACAGTCACAGGGAATTCGGTACACTCCCAGAATTTGGAAGTGCAGTTTGTCTTTCACCGGTCTCAACAGGTGTTTAATCTTCAGAGGTGGCTTGTGGATGGTCCTGAAGTTGTATTTGGCGAGAATTCTGCTCATTCTGCCAGTTAGGTTGCTAGTAAACGGGATGCAGGATGTAGTGGTAGGCTTATCTGATGCTTGCGGTATTACAGATTTCCCTTTCTTAGCTCTGGTGAACAAGGCTTCAACGTCATGTTCGGAGTAGCCGTTTTGACAGAAAGTGAGTCTCAGGTGCTGTAATTCCTGTTTTAAGTGCCTGGGATCAGAGATAGACAAAGCTATGTGGGCCAGAGTATTGAGAACTCCCAGTCATTGTGACTTATGATGCAAACTATAAGCGGATAGAGATCAGTGTGTGTAGGCTTGTGGTATACAGCATGCCCCAGTGTACCGAATATGATGTTGCACCAGAGCTAAGAAAGAGAAACCTGTAATACAGCAAGTGTCAGTTAAGCCTACCACTGCAGCCTGCATCTCGTTTACTGGCAACCTATCTGGCAGAATCAGCAGAATTCTTGCCAAATACAACTTCAGGACCATCCATAAGCCACCTCTGAAGATTAAACACCTGTTGAGACCGGTGAAAGACAAACTGGACTTCCAAGTTCTGGGTGTGTACCGCATTCCCTGTGAATCCAGGACATTGTATATAGGACAAACCAGAAGGCCCATCAGTACTAGAATAAACAAGCATGAACGAAGCATTCATTTAATGCAACTTGAGAAGTCTGGACTGGCCGAGCATTGCTTTGATAGGGACCATAGAGCCAACTTTCGGGAGACGACCATATTGGTAAAATGCAGCAGTTACTGGCAGCAAAGAGTTAAGGAGGCTTTGCGCATTTCCTCTGAGAGGAGCACGCTTAATCGTGATGTTGGATTTCAGTTCAGCTCCTCTTTGAAACCGGCCTTAAAAATGGAAATCAATCAGCTTAAGAATCACAGATCTACACAGCTTGATCATCAAATTAAATAGTTACGTTTCTATGATCTATTATTTTTTCTGCATTCATGCCATCTCCTGACCTGGTATTTAACCGCTTCACCGATGGCCATTTAAACCCTTCAGGGGCCGGAAACAGATACCCAATAAACAGAACAAGACATTTAAATTGTTAAATGCTGTAAAAATGTATCATAAATACAATTCCATATCTTCTGTATTTATTAAGTTATTTAAACGAAACAAAAACTGATTTAAAACCCATTAAAGGCAATATACATCTACAGTAACAAAAAGGTGGAGACTACAGTAATAAATCGTTCAAATTTCACTTCTTTGTTTCACTGTAGCAAAAGCCATTCTTTGTGCCGAACGAGCCTAATATTTGAATCATTTTGTTTTGTGTGTATACGAATGAATGTATGTATGTATAGCTACGCAAGCGACTTCTCCGGTTCAAGTTTAGTTTATTTATGCTATACCAAGCGATAGTCATACGAGTATATGTTATGTTACACTGGAAAGAAAACTCCCCGTCAGCATCTGTTATTACAGTGTTTCTCAACCAAAGTTTCTGGTAGCCTTATGCAGCTGTTTTCGCTCAGTATTTTAGTTATTTATACTCTCTCTGTGTTCAGAGTGATTCCTTATAGCTATCAAGAGCTAAAGGAATGGCACATTTGAAATTTTTAAATTTCAATGTTAACCATGGCATATCCCTGTAATGTAGCAAATAAATTACCTTGCATATGATATTACTGTAGAAAATCTGGAATATTTGTTGTGCGACTATGAAGGATATGTTTAGGATATAGGTAGCAGTGACATGTACTGGTCTACAGATGACATGTTAGCTACTCCATTGTTTGGGGGAAATGGCGGGTCAAATATGGGTGATGTAGATCAGCTATTACTAGCTATCCTTCTTTACGGAAAACAGTTAAATGGTAAAAAAAAAGGATTTTCATAGCACTGGATATAACCATGCACAATTGTTTAGTAATTTTCAGAGCTGTAATTCATGCAAGACATTCACCTACCTGTCCTTGCGCGTATAAATAGCTCATAATCTAATTGAGTACTATAATAGTCAGAGGCCTCTTTATACTGTGGGGTAAGAAATTCACCACGACATCACCCCTCATACTTGAGAGAAAACACTTTCCTAATAGCATACCACCCACAACCAAAAAAGTCGCAACCATTTCGAAAATGTTTAGTGTGTTGCGAAAAAGAAGTTCGCAAGGAAACCAATATTATTTGGTGTGAATCTGCAGATGTGCCCTTGGGTGTTTATCCCGGTTTGGAGGTGTACAATTCAAAAAGAAACCTTTAAGGGTACCTTTACATCCCTTATAGAACTAATTTAAATTTATTGTAAAATAGGAAGATTAAAATAATTGGCGCTAAATGAGCATTAAATGCAAGTATGCGCAGGACGTCTATACACGTCTATATCGGTTTGGGGCATTTTAACTTGGACGTCATATGACGTCCATATCGGTGAAAGGGTTAATTTACGGCGAGCAGTCTTTTGTTCAGGAATGTATTGTTAGTGCTTTTTTTTAATATCTATTTAGTGTTTATAACATTTCTTATAAATATCCTGATGATGGGAGCGATGTATGCTCTGAAACGTCAATTTCTAATGGTCTTTTCACCTGGCTTTTTTCCCGAGAATATCTTGAATATATTCGTCGCCAGGAAAGCTTCAGGTCTTTGTTATAAAATGTTATTTCGCAACTTTAACTGTGTGTCTCTCTTGTTTTTATCAATAATTTCTGTGACATTTTAAATTTTAATTAACATTTTAAAATTAACAAACTTTTCCTTGGGGCTATCTTTAACAGTTTCAATAGAATTATTTTATTAAGTAAATAGTAAATTTGCAACTGAGTCTCATTTAATAGAGGTTCCTGATTAACCAAAGTAGGTATTATGTAATAAACATACATATATCAGCACAGTGCTAATGTCCAAAAAAGGCAAGAGATTAGCCCAAAAAAGCTATAAAAAACCTTTTCAAAAATTAGTCTCATTTAGTATTGTAACCTGTCAGCAGAAACAAAGCTATTTTAACTGCCAGAGACAAAACTAGAATTCTCTAGACCAACTTTCTTAGCTAAATCTGGAACTGTTTTCAGTTTCCTTCTTTCACGTAAAGTTTTTCAATTATGGCCAAGTTATGTAATCAACAAATCACACATTTGAAAGTAAATACACAATCTGAAATTATTATTTTAGAGCAACATAATACAGAACTTAAAACCAAAATGATTCCTATTAAAGTCGGCACCCTGAATCCAAATCTGTTAATATTTCTGCATCATTTCAAATTATTGAGTAATATCCAGAAACCCAATTACACTTTTTGAAAAATATGTGAAAATATATACATATTATATTCCATTGGCAAAAAGATAAAGAAAATTACTGTTTTCAGCATTAATTTGATAGAAAACAAATATAAAAACTGCGAAATGTGTTCTTACTTCAATTGTTCATAAATATGAAAAATAAAGTTGGTTGTTCACAGTTGGAAGCTAAAAATGCTTACTACTTTGGTTTCACAAATCAGTTTATCATTCGAAATTTCACTCACCCAGGATCACATGCAAATCACGTCGGGGTCACCATTTTGTTGCTCTCTTGCACTCATATTTATTAATTATATATATAACATTAAATTATAATAAAATATGTGTGCTAGAAATTTCGTAATCTTTTTCTAATTGTTTATGTTTCACTATCTGCATTTTACACTGCCTCCTGACATCACTAATCTGTCCAAAGAGTTTCTATATTACAACAGTGCCCTCTACAAAAGTTCCAGATAAAAATTATCATTCTTCCTCTTATGTTGGCATTTAGGAGAGTATTTATTATATGAGGTTTCCATGTCATGTCATAAGCTTTTTCTAAATGTAGAGATAGGTGCTGTTTTTTTGAGAAGGCTTTGAGTATTTCAGTTTCAAGTATGATTGATACATCTGTAGTTGAATGGCAGCTACGAAATCCACTCTGAGATTCAGTAAAAAAGTTTCGATGATTAAGAATCCATTTTAATCTTTGTTTAATGACTTTTCCGTAAGTTTGATCATAGTACAGGTGAGAGCAATAGGCCGGAAATTTTGAGGTATACTGTAGTCCTTGTTGGGTTTAGGAATAGGTGCTATTATTGCTAGCTGCCATTGGTTAGGAAATACTTTTTTGTTGTTGTATTTTACGTCCTCCAACGTTGTCATATTGGATGATGAATGGAATGGGTGAAATGATATTCAAATGAGCCCAGGGTCAATGGAGTTTAGAGTTACCCGAACATTTGTGTTTTAGGATAAGGGAAAACCTGTGCCGTTTGTTTTTCTCTCCGGCACACATTTACTTGTCTCCCCGATTTGAGGTGCTGTTTACTCATGGGATCGCTTTGGTTTTCCACCGCTGTTCTCTTGGAGTGCTGTGATTTCCAAAAGTCTTCCTAGGTGTACTGTGTCGAATTGAGAGGAGCTAGAGTTGGCACGAGTAACTTCTGGGGTAAGTGCTCCAAGTTTTGGGTTTTTGGTAATATTTTTTTGAGTTTTCATGATCGCTTTTGGTGAGCCATGATTTTGTTTAATGGGCCGTGATTTTGTTCCAGGACCAGAAGCTTTATTGTTTTTTCCCTTTTCAAGTTTCTGGGTTTAAAAAAAAGGGGACTGCTAGCTAGCTTTGCTTCTCTACATCATTAAATGGAGGACGGAATTTAACTGTCGGCTTACCCTAAAGTTATATATGTATTTAAAGGTTTTGAGGTGTTGCCCATGTAATTTTTCTACTCAGTTACTTTGCTTTGGTAAATTTTGACTGTAGTTACTGGCTAGCATCACCGTTAATGTAAATATTTTCTGGGACCCTTGTTACCCTCATATTTTACTATTCTTGTTTCAGGAAAACTTTGTGATAGATTTATTTTATAAAGGTTGTGATGCTCTTTGTGCTATATTAAAGGGAGCACATATTGTTATAATAAAAATAATATATTTGTTATAATGAAGGATTATAGTAATGAATTAAAGTATTTAAATTGTTTATTGGGGACAACATTGAGTCAGTTCTTTGTATGCCGTGTCCCTAACCTGGACCTCTTAGCTTTAGGTTTTGTAGGGCCAAAATTCCTCAATTTAGTTTAGACTGTTTAGGAAGCGTTCAGGTGTGAAGTGCGTGGCCTGGGCTGGCCGGCACAAACCCCGGAAGAAGCCTTATCTAGGTAACCCACCCTGACCAAGATTCAAACTCGGTACCTCTTGAATGTGAGGCGAACATGCTACCATGAACACTACTGAGGCGGGCAAAAAATATTTTGTTTGCCATATAAAGTTATATATCTCTTGTACATATACCAGTCCTTCATGAGGAAGTTGTTTTAGTAATTTGTATGGTATGTTATCGGGTTCAAGAGCTTTGGAAATATACTGCTGTAGTTGATTCACTAGTTTGTCTATAGTAATTTCCACATTATAGCTTTCATTGCAATTGGAGGATGATGAAATTAAGTTAACGTGTGGTTCAGAATTTTTATATCGTTGAAAGTCATCTTCATAGTTGGAATCACTTGAAATTGATGCAAATCATCAAGAGTGTCAGCAATTTCAGTAGAGATGCTAATGTTTTAGTTTTCTTCTGCATTCCAGAGAGTAACGATGTAATCAGTCCTGTATGTTCCATTTATTTTTTTTTAATTTAATTCTATACTAAAGATGAGGGGGCACTGTGATTTAAGGAAGTTGCGAAGGATGACCAGCATAGCTTTTTGCTTTTCTTAATGATTTTCCATGCTTTTAATCTAAGTTTTAAAAATATTATTTTATTCTGTAATGATGGGTGCCTTTTATATTGATAAAATGATGTGCATTTATCTCTTAGAACAATTTTGCAGGATTCGTTCCACCATGGTACATGCTTTTTAACGTTGGAAGCTGAGGTTTTTGGCACACTCAATTCTGCAGAAGCGCTTATTAAGTCGGTAAATTCAGATACAATAGAATCTATTTCACTGATGGGACAAGAGTTAAGAAGAGGACATTTTTGGATGCCCTTTTTAATGAGATTTTGGATAGTGGCAAGTTTGCTTTCTGAAATTTCCATTTGGAATTGAATGTGTATGGTTTTATAGAGTTATTTACCGATAGTATGATGGTGTTTCATATGCGTCTGGACTACTGATCGTTAAATTAATATTGCTAGATGTTCCATGAGATAGGTTATAGTGAGGTGTGTCAACTGAGTTAAGTAGAGTTAAACCAAAATGTTCTATTAATTTTGCAATTATTTTCCCTCTTTTATCATTGTGATGGCTTCCCCATAATATGTTGTGGCTCTCAAAATAACCCAACAATATGAACAGTTTGGGAAGTTGGTGTGTTAGATTTGCCATAATGTAATTTTGGAGAGAATAATTGTTGGGAATGTATACGTTATATATGTACACCGGAAGCAATAAGTTAACACTTGCTGCAACTGCTTCTAGATCGGTTAAGAGAGGATTTCCTTGTGGTTTAAATTGCTTTTTTATGTACGTCGCTACCCCTCCATTTGCAAGCAGTGCAGTTGTACGATTTTTATAACATATGTAGAATTATTTTAGGTTACCAACATTAATATTACTGAAGTTGATTTCTTGTAGACCTATTATTCCAGATCCTTTCTTGGAAGTGTTGAAAACAGTGTTGTTATGATAAATTAAATTTAAAGGGAGTTGATTAATGACACTAAACAACACTTTTAAATTTTTCCGGAACATGTTTCAGAGACTTTGCCTCTATCCTCAGCCGGCCATCGACTGGTTCTCATTGGTGTAGTTGACGATATTTTGTCATAGGTCTCCTCTGGTGGCGGTTCAAGGAACTTGCTGAACAAATATTTCTGAGGGATGTCAAAATTGAATACTTTGTTCCTAGTTTTTGAAATGAAGATTTGTTCCCATGTAGATAGTTCTTGTTTTCCTGATGTCAGGAAGATTTGTTCCCATGTGGATAGTTCTTGTTTTCCTGTACTGAAGTTGTAAGGTTTCAGGAAGCTTGTTGAAATATTAGGATGTACTGAAGCTTAGTGTATGTGAGAAACCAGGGAGTGACACTCCTGCTCTAATTGGAGAAATTTTTGACATTATTGTATTGCCAAGTTGGTTTAGTTCCCCTTCAGTCACATAATTAGGAATTATTGGGCAAATATTGGAGAGGATGATTCATTTGCTTTTTGTTAGTAGGGGTCTTATTTCCAATGAAACACTATTGATAAGTATCTTTGGATGTTTTTTAGTGATTTCTTCGCCACATTTTTCACTAGATAGGAATACTCATATCCTCCCATTGGATATGTGAGAAATATAGCATATTAATTATTACGTAGAAAATGAAGCTAGCTACAGTGAAGCAATGAATATTATACAAATATAACAATTTGTAACAAAAACTTCACTTAACTTAAGAAAATTCTAAATTCTTCATTCAGAAAGAAGAATTAACATCATTTTATTAAGTTAAGTGAAGTTGTTGTTACAAATTGTTATATTTGTATAAAACAGCATATATTACTAGGTGTTACAGGATGGATTGAAACCACATTTAAAAAAGATCCTTTTATTTTGTTTATGACGAAGCACTCTTAATTTTTCTACTAATCAACTAACAGAATATGTTACTAACTGTTCTAGTAATTTACATTTGTCATCACTAGGGTTGGTTAATTTGCCTAGCACAAGAACATATCCTTGATGCTAATGCCATCATAGGATTCGATAATTATAGCTTGCTCTTTCTTTGGGTTTGACAGTATCACATTCGAAGTAGCTGGGTGTTGTAGATGAGTTGAGTGCATTATTTGCAAGTGTTATTTGGTTATCTGAATATTTGTTGGTCATAATGTTTACATTTTCCTGTGGGTTCATTTATTCACTTTGGTTACCACTATCAGTATAACCGAAGCACAATACATTACAGAATATGTTACTAACTGTTCTAAAGAGTTACTAGTCTAGTAATTTGCATTTGTCATCACTAGGGTTGGTTAATTTGCCTAGCAAAGAACATAGTCCTTGATGCGAATGCCATCATAGGATTCGATAATTATAGCTTGCTCTTTGGTAGGGTTTGACAGTATCACATTTGAAGTAGCTGGGTGTTGTAGATGAGTTGAGTGCATTATTTGCAAGTGTTATTTGGTTATCTGAATTTTTGTTGGTCTTAATGTTTACATTTTCCTGTGGGTTCATTTATTCACTTTGGTTACCACTATCAGTGTAACCAATGTTTGAATTTGCTTTCTTTATATTGGCGTTATTAAGCCTACCTCTTATATTAGAGGTGGCCATAGATGTATTGTTATGGCTTTAGGTTATGCTGATAAAGCTTTTTAACTTGTGTTATACTGATCTAAATAGTAAACTATTAATTCTACCTTTACTTACAGTGCCGGAATATGTTGTACTCTACGTAACACAGTAGTTTTCAACATGAAAAGTGTTATATTAGAGCTAATTCAACCAAATATTTCACATAGTATAAGAACTTACACGAGAATCATTAGTGACAATTGTCAGCTCTCTCCTTTGAAAGCGAAAGGTGTCTAACGAGATCATGTAATTCAGACTGATTAACTTTCTGTATTTCAGAAGTAGGAATATCAGGATCCATAGGATCATTATCAGTTTCAGCATTTCAAGTTCCTTTCTGAAGGAATAGGAACTGGAAGAAGGTCATTATGAGGGACCAGTCACATTGCTGATTTGTATATATAATTTTATATATGTTCTTTGCTCAGAGTCCTTTAATATTAACACAGCAAAACTAGCAGCCATCGATGTGGTTCTTCGGTTCCCTCCAAATCATGGTTAAACCAAATGGTATCAAACACTTCCTTTTCAGCTTCCATTCCCCTAAATCTGTCATACATGGCTTGCATGTGATATGTGGAGCCCAATTTTTATCCTGATCCCCCAGTAGAATGCCAAAGTATAGTTGGTACAATTTCTCATGTCTTGAGATAATAGTACGCGTTGCAGTTTAGGTGTGAATGAACCATATACACAGCAAAAATTGTTTGGGTGATTGACACATTTTCGGAACATAGTAATGGAAGGCAATCTGCAAAAATGAGAAAGGAAAAAAAAACTGATTTCGCTCTCATTTCTAAGATATATATCTACAAGTTGCAGGCTAAAATACATATTTGTGTACCAATTTTCCCGGCATAAAACACAACAAGCAGGCATTAATGTGCACTCACTTTTTCTTTTTAAATTAAAGTCTGATTGTATTCACACCTGTTGTATTTTAAATTTTCACGCACATATAATACACCACTATTACTGCACTACTAATAAAGACACCTGTCAGTGCGATTGTTCTTACTGAAAGTGAAGACAGGAGTCTGGGCTGAATTTCAAAGGAATTTGCTTACATTGCTTGGTGAATCATTGCTTATCTGCAGTGTAATAGGACACATAAGAAATATAAGATCGCTTCCTCTTTCCCTTGTGGTGTGCTACAGCAAATAGATGCTACAGTTACTAAGCAGAGTGAAACATAAATTGAAAATTACAGATAAACAGAAAACTATACGTGATAGGAAGGAGATGAAACCAGTCCTGAAATCAATGCAATGAACTTAACATCTTATACCAATCAAATTTTCTGGTGAAAATTCTTTGTTGACCATTGTAATTAAACTGTATGAAATAGCCACTGTAAATTTTAAGGAATTATTTTTACATAAATAATTACTATAGTTTTTAACTGCCTTTTACTTCATTTACCACAAAATAACATTTTGCTCTGTATTATGCAAGGTTTTCCACATCTGAGGTAATCTTGGTGTAATATTTACTTTCTCTACCCTGTATGTAATAGATAGAACGGTACTGCCTTCATCCCCAAAATTTGATACAGAGATTTCACTGAAATACATGTTTTAAGTTCCTCTAAATCCAACAAATTGTTTTTAGAAGAGGTAAGATTTTAAACAAAAGTATGTTGAAAAGTTTAATGTTCTTCAAAATGACTTTAGTAATATTATAAATAAACTTATAACACATGGTAACCAACTTCACTTATTTGGTTTAAAATTGTTTAAAATAGATTAATAATATTTGGATTGCTTCAGTGTCAGCAGCTTCAGTATTTTTTTTTTAAGACTTAAGCAATGTTGATTACAATATTTTATGCTTAAGACATTCTCATGGTAAAATAAAATGTATATCTTCAATTTTTTGGAATAGCCTGAAGTCCTCTTCATTCTGAATGTCTTGCATAACTGACAAACTGCTACACAAATAATATAGAACTTTACACTTGAGTAGAAATGTTAGAAACAGTAATATCTTGATAGTTTATAAAGATGACTTGGAATTAAAAACAATAAACATCATTAACTATAAAAGGTGCTTGAACTTATTTAAAGGACTAAGAACTTATCCCTATCATCATCATATAGCCAATTGATTCATGGTGCTGTTGATGGTGTTGGCTGAGGAATATGAAGTGGCGGCATCTGTTGGAGGAACCAGTAACTTCTGCAGCCTGTTTGGAGGCAGCAGATCAAAATTCATGAGGTGATCTTTGTGCTTTAGTATATGTATGTTTCCCCATGCATTTCCAGCTGGAAAACTGGCAGCTCTCAATAATTCCCTCCCCCCAATTTATGCTCCAAAGCATTGTCATATCGGATGAGGAATGAAGTGTGTGAAATGACCCTCAAATGTGCCCAAGGTACATACAGCTTAGAGTTATTGGGCATTCATCTTTCAGGATAAGGAAAACCCTGGATAAAACTTAGCCAGATAAGTCACCCTGACCAAGATTTGAACTCGGGAGTTCTTGAACGTGAAGCAGGCTCACTATTAGTAAGGATGCTATTAAATTAACATAGGAACTTAGGTATCTGGAATGCTTTGCAACCAAATTGTAGAAAGACTGATAATAAATCTGGATGATACTCAGGCAATATAATCACTTCTGACTCCAAGCTGGGTGTTGCATTATTACCCAAGAATGCTTACCAGGCAAGTTTTTACTAATACAGTATTTCATAAAATCATTTACTTACTCATTTTATATGTTAAGTTTATACTGTATTAAAATATATTATTCATGGTTTCAGTATGCTATATTCTTGCTGTTGGGACAGGCATATTTTCAAAATGCATTATTTCTGTGTAGGCACTAGCAGTGTCATAATACATCTGTAGATCTGTCTACATTGCATCTGTAGAATGATGATCATTATAATAAAGAAGACCTAAATAAAGAAATTACACTATTTCTGTTATTGTAAATTCTAAACATGACAGCATTTCTGCAATAAGAGCAATTGTGACTACTGTATCATTGTATGGAAAACTGAAAGATGCAAGGAAAAAAATCAGCATTGTTTAAAACGAGTATCAAGTACCAGTACTCTGCTTTTACTGTTATTATTACTATTACTATTTATTGGTAGCGTTGGTTCTTTAAGAAAATTCAGTTATTTATGTGTGTTTGAAAGAATTTGGTAAAGTCGCACTGCTCGAATGGTTACCATGGATTTATCTTTGGTAATAGATATCTCTCAGATAACACACTGATTACTCCACATGGAGTGAACATATATGTCATTTGTGATTCCTGCAAATTCCATTGGCTTAAGTAATGCGTTCATTGGTGCTTAGCACATGGCCGGGAAGTGCGGCAGTTCCCCTCACTCTTACAAGAATATTCAGTGCGTTATCTGAGAGGTTTCTATTGATAAGATAAAGCCATGGTAACGGTTAGAGCAGCGTGACTATAACAGGAAGTCCAAATTATTTGTAAAAAGCTATTTCTAGTTGTTTTCGCATTTATATATAATTTTAGCCTTCTTCCAAAGGAAATTACAATTACATTACACTGTAATGTAGTGATTTTGGAGACACCAAGTACTGCGATATGTTCATTGCAGAAGTTCCAAATTAGTTCAGTTCTGCCAGCGTAGTTATCTGGTGTTTGTTGGATAGTCAATGCATGCGCTTATTCATGAGACTTAATAGTGAAATGTTACAGAAAGGTCTAAGTGAAAGTTTTAGCTTATGCCTCATGAATAAAATACACCAAGTTGTAAACCATGAGAGAAAGAGAGAGAACTATGTCTTTTAGCTTGAATCTAAATGAAACAGACCAAAATGACATCTGTGCAGCCGGCTACCTTAGATAAATGTGTTCAATAATAAAGGTACAAGAAGTGATCTTTGCCAGATACTGATCTAGTTCTTGATATATCCTTCAGTGCAAATCAAAATATAACAAAACTGTTTTTTTTTTTTTTTTTCCTTCCTGTTAATAGTAGCCTAATTATTCTGAAAATCTTATGTAAAGTAGAATGATTTAGTTAGAGAACCAAATTGATAGTCTGGAATAATATGATTAGTTGAAAGACTTAAAATTGAGTCATACCTTTTAAAACTTGAAGCTCTACTCACATATATTTAAAAACATCAGGAACGTTTTTAAATGGAAATTTCAAGTTTTAAAAGGTTTACTCAATTTTAAGTCTTTCAACATGAAATTAGCTTTACTTTTAATAATGTTTTTATTTATAACCAGGGCACAGATTCTGATAACATTTCATTATGTTCATTTTTCTCTATTTTAATGTTTTAGGTAATTTGTTAGTATTTTAGAGCATTTTAAATTTTTAAACATATTGGAACATTTTTAAATTGCATCATCCCTTGCAATAACACAAGTCTTGACCCCGTGGGCTGTGTTTGGGTTGATTTCGTTGTAGGGAATTTCCCTTTCTCATTGCTTTGCACTGCTCGTTACAAGTGTGTTATTGGGTCAGTGAACTGATTTGTAATATTGGGGTTGTGCATTGTCTTATCTATGTGTTCATATAATTATGCTGAAAGTGAAACCTAGTGCTCCTACAGATTAAAGAATATTGTAAATGAGCTTGGGGAGGAAACTTTTCTACAATGGTTCCATATTGTTTTGTAAGCTTTGAATTTAAGGTTGCTGCTGAGAAATGATTCACAGTGCAACAATATATTGGACATGATAGACATAAGGGGGCTGTGGAAAATTCTAAACAGAATAATGCTCAGATGCTACTTTCTGAGAGTTTGGGATTAAATGTTGATGCAGGTTCTGAGTTGTTTTAAGTATTATGTTTGTGTATGAAAATATTCCTCTAAAAAGCTGAATAATGCTAAGTTGAACAATTTTTTGGAACATCACATGGGGTATTGTTTACCAGATGAGTCAACACTAAGAAAGAATTATATTCTGTTATGCTACAAAGAAACTATGTGAAATATAAGAGAGTACGTCACAGCAAAAGAAAATATGTTTCCACAGATGAAAGCACAGATAGTGAAGGTTAATATGTAGATAGTATAATATTACGGATGGTAGACGGCTTGACGGACTAGTTAAAATATTTTTGCTGACTGTTGAGGTGTTAGAGAAAGTATATCATTAAAGTATATGTATTTTGTTCACTAATTCCATGTCGTTGCTTTGGCCTAGTGGTATCTTGTGTGAGGTCGTGCTGATTTTTATTGCTGATGCCGCCCCATATATGGTTAAAATGGCAAAATCAATCAAGGGCTTTTATCCATAAATGATGCATGTAACCCGTTTGGCACATGGCTTACATGGAGTGGCAGAAGAAGTGAGGTCACACTTTCTGCAATTAGATGCTCTTATTTTAAATATTAAAAAGATATTATTTGAAGCAAAGGGTTAGAAACAGTGATGTATTTAACATTTGAAAGTAATGAGTCGGTAATTCAAAAACAAACATCACTTAAATTATCCTTACTTGGACATGTTTCGGAGAACGTTTTGTCCCCATCGTCAGCAGTTATCCAACTGGTTGGATCCGCAGTTTCTTGAAGTGAGCTGGTTGTCTGTGGCTGCATCTGTTGTCTGTGAGATGAACTTAAAAAGAGAGTTTTCAGGTGGCAATTCGAAATTTAAAGTATACTGTTTTTTATATTTTCAAATTTTCCGCATGCAAACATTTAAAATACCACTTCTCTGGTGTTCCATTACCTCCACAACCAATAATAATGTGATGGGGATCATGTCTAGAAGCTTGTTTTTATTTTTGTCCACATTTTCAAACATTGAAGTCCTTTGTAAATTCCCTTGATGCGGAATATGCTAGAGCAATTGAGGTACTCCAACAGGTGTTTAATGATAAGGAACTAGAGAGGCAGTTAGCTTATATCAAGATAAACTCTGGTTGTTTATCATCTACGACTCAAAATATAGTATTGCACTAGATAAGGCTACAGCTTTGGTTAAGAAAGTTGAAGATACTTCATAAAATATAATTATTTGTAACAAACTTCACTTATCTTTTAAGAAAAATTGATAGAAATTTCACTGAATTTTTCAATCAAATTCTGTGAAATTTCCATCAATTTTTCTTAAAAGATAAGTGAAGTTTGTTACAAATAATTATATTTTATGTGGTATTTGTTGCTTCACTGTTGCTAGCTTCTGTTTTTTACGTATTAAGTTGAAGATACATTGAATATCGTGACTGGTGAAATTGGCAAGAAGATTTTAAAGGAATTTACGAATATATTAGAAAAGGATACAAAACATTTTGCATGATAGTACTTTCAGTGGAAAGTTTTAAAACTGTAGAGATGCAAGAGGAATTAACACCCAGTGACTTGTCGCTATTCAAATATGTTCCTATAGTCAGTGCAGAATTGAAAAGAAGTTTCTCAATGAACAACAATGTCCTTGTCAACAACCATTGTACGTTCATATTCAAACATACACTTATTTACTGCAATGGAGTGGATAGCTATTAATTTAAGGTATCTTTTTCATTTTGTCTAATAAATCTATTACATTAGGTTTATCAAATTGCTAATAAATACCGTGGCTCAGTGGTTAGACCACTTGGCTCTCACCAAGACAGCCCAGGTTCGATCCCAGGCGACCGCAAAGTGAGATTTGTGGTGGACAACATGGCATTGGGGCGGGTTTTCTCAGGGACCTCCAGTTTCCCCCGCCATCTCATTCCACCGGTGCTCCATTTTCATCTCATGCATCATCAGTGTCACCGCCTGCGGTGTCGTATGTAGTAAAAGCGGGCGTTAAACACTACACATTGCTAATAAATTTGTGAATTGTGTTCCTATTTTTTACTTTTTAGTATTGGAAAATTAAGTATGTATGTCAATTAATTCAATAATCTTTAATTTATAATTGTAATTTGTAACTTCTCATTAGTAATTTTAAGGAAATCCAGTTTTTAGGTAATTTTTTTTATAATTATTAGAGCACTTTCATTGAATTTTCAAGTCATTTTATAGATCTTTTTCAAGCATTTTTAGGTCACCAAAATACACCCTCTGTTATAACAATTTAAATATTATTAGTGTTATGAAGTTGAAAATATGTTTCTGTATGAATCTTTTAATAATTTAAGTCGTCATTTAACCAGATGCTCCCAACAATGTAATTTGATAACATTGATAATAAACTGGATGGTTGACCCGGAAAGTAGATTTTCAATTTGCCAGATTTATGAAAAGCAATAACCCGAGTAATTTCCAGGTTTGCAGAAAATGCTGTTTCTTAAAGAAGCATTATAAAGCAGATAGACACAGATTACATAGATAGGTAACAGGAATTTTTTTGTTGAAGTTTCATAAATCTCTTGCAAGTCAATCTAAGAAGTTTAATGTGCAGTCCCATTAAGCTAAAGTAAATGGAATTTAATGGCATGCTGCTATGGTATGTCAATACATCAGTAATGTGGCAAGTCAAAGCTTCAAATTCAAGCTATGCCAAGCTAACTTTTCAGTCCGATTTTGCACTTCCAGCAATATAATCTGTGGAAGAACAATTAATTAACAGCAAAGCCTTCTTTCTTAGCTGTTTTAATATTATACTTGGAATTAGTTTTAAATCACTCTGTCTGTTCCCTTGTTAGTGATGGACAAGTGATGATAATTTAGAAACCAAGTTGTATCTGGACCTAACATAAAAATCTGTTATCAGACAATTCTGTTTAATGATGTTACTGTGTAAGCTAAGTGCAATACAGTAAATTAGACAAAAGAAATGTTGCCACCATTCAACTTATTACAAAGCTGTTGTTACTCCATGTTCAGGAGCAAAGTAGGATATACTGGAATCAATTTAACCATGCATATTTTGGATAGTTATCTTCTGTTTCATGCAATACAGATTCTATCCTGGATGTGGCACTTGTATGGTTTTCCTGTTGTACTTTATTTTTGTTATTTTTCAGCAATTTTTTCTTCATTAGTTTCTTAGCTGTGCTGGACAGTTGACTCATAATTTCAGTTTTGGTTTTAATAACATTGTAGTTTTCTGCCATATAAGCATCATGCCCTGCAAACAAAGAAGTTTTGCAATTATCTTCCTAAACATAAACTACCCTTGAAAGCTGTACTGGATTAAATGTATCATAAAACATTTGATTTGATAGCTATAGTGTTTAATTAAGTATTGCAACCTTATTTAGACTAATATAAGAGGGAAAATGTTAGTTTAGTAAGCACAAGAATCACTCAAGCAATGCTGATAATTTATTCAACACTGAAAAGCTCAGACATTGCTAGTTGAGATTTTACCAGGTTTTCTGCAGTCATAAATGGCAAATGCTGTGTCCTTCTTTCCTAAAAACACTATTTGGAAAAAAAAAAAAAAAAAATGAAAAGCACTGTTCCTCCAAATGGACAGGTGCTTCTGATTTCAGTTTCTTAGCACATGTAATAAGATAAGCTGCATTTGCCTTTGTTAGTAAAGCATTTAAATTTCACAATATTTTGAACTACTAACTTTTGGTTTTAAATGGATACCCACTACATTTTATCTTCCCTTAAGTGGCTACTCCAATCAATTCCATTAAAGAATGGGTAAAGAATTATATCAGTAACTATAACAGGTTTAGGAATTAGAAAAAGTGTGACATATGTTAGCAAACTAATGGTCATTGGGCTATTTAAATAAGATGCCAATGAGTTTATGACTTAGACTAAAAAGGATATGCAAGACTGAATACTGCAATACAAACATGTTAAAAGCTTTGAAGAATATACTTAGGAAAGTGGCCTTGACATTTCATTCAGAGTGCCATATAATATAAAAGATAAAAAAGGTACGATAAAGGTACCCCCATTAGAGGGATAGACAACCTATGTTGGGGTGATGGGCAGTTACGGCACCCATCTATAGTCACTGGCATACAAGGCCTGTGAGGTGGTCGCCCCCGAGGCAGCTGCCTTCACCTCCAGAAATTACCCTGGTACTCTCTCTCTCTCTCTCTCTCTCTCTCTCTCTCTCTCTCTCTCTCTCTCTCTCTCTCTCTCTCTCTCTCTCTCTTTGTAATTTATGTCCTCCAACGTTTAGTCATATTGGACGATGAATGAAATGGGTAATATGATGCTCCAATGAGTCCGGGGTCCATGGAGCTTAGAGTTACCTGACATTCGTCTTTCAGGATAAGGGAAAAACCTGGAAAAAAGCCTTATCCAAGTAACTCACCCTGATCGAACTTGGGACCTCTTGAACGTGAGGCAGGCATGCTACCAACTACGCGCTACCGAGGCGAGCCTCATTTCTGTTAGAGGCTGAGTGAAATCCAGGGCCATAGTGTGACCAGAAGGATTATACCAGGAAATAAATTCCAATGGCACCATTGGAAATCGAACCCACGACCTCCTGGCTTGCAGTCTAGTGCTGTAACCACAGGCTACCACACACCTCCGTAATTAAAATAGCTGTTGGTTAATACTCTACAGAAAATATATCAGAAGTAAAAAGCTTTAGATATTTCAATATACAAAATTTATCACAATTTAACCGTTGAGAAAACAGTAAACATGACAAAACAAAGGATAAGCAGATCTGCTTATTAACAGTATATATGCAATATATATTTCTGTAATTGACATTTTGTTCATATAATGCAAATGTTCGTAAGTTTTAGCAGCAAAATATGTGAATAAATAGTCATAGTTCACATGTTTTCTTGAGAATTAGCAAAAAATCTGTTTTGAATGTGTTTGTATCAACTGGCTTGCTGTTTAAAATGAAATTTGATAATTCTGGAACTGTGCTTTGGAATTTGAACTCTAAAGGAGACTTCATTAATGAATAAATTAAGATAAATATGGAGTTATACATTAATTAACTTTAAAGAGAGTCGATTAATGACACTAAACAACACCTACTTTTAAATTTTTCCGGAACATGTTTCAGAGGTTTTGCCTCTATCTTCAGCCGGCCATCGACTGGTTCTCATTGGTGTAGTTGACGATATTTTGTCACAGGTCTCCTCTGGTGGTGGTTCAAGGAACTTGCTGAACAAATCTTTCTGGGGGATGTCGAAATTGAATACTTTGTTCCTATTTTTTGAAATGAAGATTTGTTCCCATGTGGATAGTTCTTGTTTTCCTGGTGTATGTTTTAGTAGTTTTGGTTCTGGATTTATGTTGTGGTTTTTTTTTCCAAAAATGTGTGGCAACTGCTGATTTTTCTAATTGTTTATATTTTATGTTTCTAAAGTGTTCCTTTGCTCTTGTTTCTAAATTTCTTTTGGTTTTTCCAATATAAATTTGACTACAGTCCTTGCATTCAATTTGATATATACCAGATTTTTTGTTTGATGGAAGGGAATCTTTGATGTTTGAGCAAATTAGGTTTTTTAAGGAGAAATGGTTGACTGGTACTAGTTGAATGTTTTGTTTTGTGAAGACTTTTTTGAATTTATCATAGGCCCATGGATGGTAAGTGAATTTTTTGAAAATCATATAGTTTCTGTAGCTGAGCGGGTTGTGGTTTCCTTTAGACTTCTTCTTTTTTGCTAAGTTCACTTTTTTGTCCACTAATGATTTGGGAAAGTTATTTTTTTGTGCTATTTCAATTATTTTGTTGTATTCTGTTTTGTATTCTTCTGCTGTGAGACGGATGTTTACCAGTCTGTGTGCTAAACTATTGCTAAACTATTTCTCTCCTGGATGCTCATTAGTTTTACATTTTATGAGGACTCTCCCAAAAGCATCCAACCTGACTTTTAGTTGGGGTCTGCTATTTGAAATAAATGACTTTGTAGATCCTTATAAAGCTTAAGTTGGAAGCCTTCATCCTTATAAATTAAGTTAGTTTGGCGATCCTTTATTGTTTTGTCACCCATTAATAATGCACACTCTAAGAAAAGTTGTTAAAATGGATAAAACTAATTCAAAAAACTATTTGTCTTTGGGTTTTTTGTTATTGTTTTTTTACACTTCATCATTTACATTTTTATATTATTAAGGGACTAGTTTTAAAAGCCATTGCATTCATTTTTGATGGATAGAGGTAGAAAATGGATGCAACGGTTTCTGAAACTAGTCCCTCAATAAAGTAAAAATGTAAATAACAAAGTGTCAAACAATCAACTACAAATAGTTTTTTCAATTAATTTTGATGTCACTGATACTAAATTCCTACAATCACACATAATGGATAAAACTGCTCATTATATGATGTTTCATTTGAAAACTCCTGCTCCAACTGATATTAAAACTGAACTGAATTAGATTCAACCTTGAGGGAGTCTGCTCCTTTCTTTAGAACAGTAAAATAATAATTATTATCATTTAAAATATTAAGTGGCAGACCTTATGCAAGAGCTGTAAAATATAAACTTAGAGTAATAATCAATATTAAGCCTTGTGTAACTTAATTGTAATTATTTTGTATGAGTTGCCAAGTTCCAGTCAAGTAAATGAGGTGACAGAAATGTGAAGAAAATCCACAAAATGCTATTGGATGGGTGTCAACTGAATTGGACTATGTTATGAAGGTGATTCAGCATTGAAGCAGCCCCTGTCACCTAAAAACACTGAGACGACATATAACCTGATTCCAGAAAGACATTGACACAAATGGATAAATATAAATAAATGATAGATTTACAAATATAAATAAATGACATATAGCAGAAGACATATGCCATAATGCTGGCATATACCCCGGAGACCGCCGCAGTGACAAGGCCACTCTACGAAGGTCAGTAAACTCCCTTTGTAACCCCTGTAAACAAACAACCCTACTCTATTGTCCGTTTTGCCCTCAAGGAAAATTTTGCGCTTCTTAGTCGGAAACCTACCCATTGTCAAAATCCCTTGCGTGCCTCTGACAACAGGCTATAAGATTTCGAACGATTCGCGAATGCATGCCTTAGCATAAATTTTTGCATGTGGACCGTTAGAGAAAGCGTCTCTGATGTTAGGTCCAAAACTGGAAATTCTTAACACTGATATCAAGTGGGGATACTTAAAAGCCAATAGAAAATTGATATTTGGTCATGTGATTTTGCAAACTCCGAGTAATATCTAGAGTGTGGGTAATTCAAGGGGATGGCGGAAACTAGGTTTTGCTAGTAAGAGCACTTCGGTCCCGAGTGCTACGTAAGACAGACGCATATTCGGCGTCGCCTAAGAACTATACTTCCGCGCTATGCACAGAGACCAAGCACAATGTTTAACAATCTCTCCAGTGAGAGTTAGCATGAGTAATGTATTGGGAGGACGATACGTATATCCAATCCGACTATGCAGTGCTACTGCCTCCGTGCTTCACATCGCAATATTGACAGTGATGCTTGACTCAGCAACCACACCGACGACAACTTTACGGTGGCGAGCGTAGGAGCCCAAGGACTACAATAAACTTCTATCGACCAGATTCGAGATGTCATCATTAACTCACAACCTGCCAGAACGCACCCACTCCTGAAGTCCAGATGAGAGTCCTCATGCGGGAGCTACATGTCACCTTGAACTGACTACGATCTCCCTTTCCTTAACCTCCTCATGCCACTGATCCTTAATTGTGAGGCGTCGAGCACAAGGGAGAGCTCGAGGTGACCCACAATGGGCCAGACCGCCTCATAAAGGAAGTCCAAACTTGGTCCATTGTATCTCTGCTCCCAAGTGGGGCACCCCCAGGAGGAAGGTTGTCCCAAAGAGGGCAGGGTCTCTACACTTTAACAGTTGGAAACTCCCCAGCAGGCCAGTACAACTGGCATCCCACCCTACTGTGGTCTGGAAATGCCCCACCAAGCCGGGTTCAGAGACTTCCTACCGGAGGAGGAAGTTTCGCCAAGAGCTTATCATTCTTCAATGCAACGCTGTACACCTGCCGACACTTCTACCCTGAAAGAGACCATCAGACGAGAGATGATATGAAATGATAATGGAGATGAAAATGAGGGTCAGGAAATTTGAGGGATATAATTAACCTAGCAATCTGGGAAAATAACCGAAAAAATCCATTGGTCAGGTAGGTCAGCCATGGGAATTGAACCCGGACCTCCCAAATGCGGGCCACAGACGAAACTACCTGAGCCATCCCACTACCATGTTTCCTACAGTTGAATTAAAACAGCATCATGAGGATGTTTGAGTTAAGTATTTAGCGACACTTTTGCCACAATAAAGCTGAGTTTTTGCATATATTCATAATTATGAATGAAACATGAGTTCATCACTCCACATCTGAGATGAGGGGACTGTCAGAGTGATGGATTGGAAGATTGAAAGGGGAGAATTGGCTCCAAAGAAGGTGAAGACAATTCCATCCACAGGCAAGGTCATGGCATCAGTGTTTTGGGATGCACGTAAGATAATTTTCATTGATTATCTCCAGAAGGATAAAGCATTCATTGGGGAATATTATGCACACTTATTGCAATATTTACGTGATGAAATCAGTCACATATAGTGAAAAAGAAAGTTTTGTTTCATCAAGGCAATGTACCAGCTGACACATCCATTATCACTATAGCCAAAATCAACTTGTTAAAGTTCGACTTTTTCCTCATGCATCATATTAGCTAGAATTAGGTCCGTCCAGTTATTTTGTTTCCAAACTTGAAGAAATGGCTTGCTGGTAGAAGATTTGCCAGCAACAAAGAGGTGGAGTCTGCAGTTGATGGCTATTTTGCAGAGCTTGGTTCTCACTATAAATAGGGCATTGAAGCTATTGAACATTCTCGGAAAGTATGTATATCAAGTTGAAAAGAGACTAGGTACTGAATTTTTTTTTTTCATTTATTTCTTGGACAGCCCTCACATTTTGCTGAATATTGATGTCATATGTTTCTCTATTTTGTGAAACCTGTGGAGCCCTTGTGTTAATTAGGAACTGTAAGACCAAGGAAAAATAAGAATAGTTACAAATTGTATCCACTATGTTTAATATTACTTCCATTTTAATCATTCTTACACTGGTAGAAGATGCTTACAGACTTCACAATATATTGAGAATTTGGAAGGCTGTTGTAATCAAATGAATCAGAAAATGAAAATGTTAAAGTTTTACTGCTCCACCTACTAAGTTATTGGTGTAACATGCTTTGGGTATCTATAATCACCAGCTTCAGCTGCTGTTCGACCAGTAGCCAGTGGAGCACTACAAGTGCTAATTGATTGATTTATCACAATTAGATTATATTATTTTCTTTATTTACATTTGCCAGTATTTAAGATATTCATACCACATATTTCATCAGCAGGTATAGGAATTTCTAATCACTAAAGCCATGTTGGAAGGAAATAGCGAACTGTCACTAGATTGTTGTTAAGAATGTCATAGATAACAATCCACCCATATCCCTTGTACAGCCTTTTGATATTTGCAGACACCAGTCATACCAGATTTTACCTGCAAGTCACTGACTATTGTGCTCTCTTGTTTTCAATATTTTGTGTTGTGCTGCAATGTAAAAGGCTGACCTCTTTGATTTAATTCAAATACATAAGTTGCAGGAAAAAAATATACCATATTGACAGAGTAATAGAAATGCAAGGGCATACAGTTCATAGGTTACCTCCTTAAATATGAATGTTGAACAGTATAAAATTGACATGGGCAGCAATAAAGCAACATGTAAGAAAGCATAATGTAACTGGTGACCTATCTTTAAGGAATTTACAGCAGGTGGGTGAAATTGCAACGAACTCTTTTACAACAGCTGATTGGGAGAGCTATGTTAGTCATGTCAGGAAACTTGAGGATGAGTTCAGGCAAAAGGATAGGCTGGTAGAGGATGCAATAGACAATTTCATATCAGTTGGAGGCCTAGAGTCTAGTGATGAAAATGCAGAGAACGGCAATAACAGCAGTGAGAATGAGGACTTTTGCAACTCGGATCTTACACGACAACTGGACATCTAGCTATTATGACTTATGTGACAACACTGTATTTTAGATGAACCTATCATTCTTATCATATTCGGATGGCAAACATAAACATCATGCCGACAGCAAAAGTGATAACATTACACCATACCTTCTTGTGTTGGATGGACAGTTCAAACTGTTCTCACAAATGCTTATTCCTCTATCTACTTCATGTCAATCAAGATAAACATTTGCATACATTATTTTACTGCCGATATAAGGGGAATATGGGAATACAGTAGGTTTTAAGCTATAGTTAGATCTTTTAAGGGTTGGTTGCTATGTGATGGCTATGAAAATCTGTTCTGTTTCCATGACCAAGAAATAATAATAATAATTAAAAAAAAAATTTACTCCTAGAACGCGTTTCGATAGGATCTTCCTAACATCATCAGCTGTTGTCGACTAATGGACATTGGTTTGGTGAACTCATTGGAGGTGACAGGTGTGTGTCTGTCGGTATCCTGATGAACTTGAAGTTTGGGTTTTCATCAATGGTAGTGTCGAAATTAAACAATTTTCTTTCATATTTCTTTCTGAAGACTTTTTCCCACGTGGTTAATGCATCTGGATCTTGGACACTTTTTAATAAGTGGATTTCTCGTTCTATATCATGATTCTCCTTCCAAAAATGGTATGCTACCGCCAATTTATCTATTTCTTTGTTCCTGATGTTCCTAAAATGCTCTTTAAGCCTAATGTTCAAGTTCCTTTTTGTTTTTCCAATGTAAAAGTTGTCACAGCCTTTGCAGTTTATCCGGTACACACCTGATTTTTTGTCTGAGGGTATCTCCTTTGTATTATGTGATTTCAAAAGGTGTTGTACACTAAATTTGTTCTGTGAGGACAAAGTAATATTGTGCTCTTTGAAGACTTTTTGGAAAAGGTGTGTAGCTCTGGGATGATATATAAATTTTCTGTATGAAGTTTCATTGCTGATTGGGGAAAGAGTAGTTACTTGTTTGCATCTTTGTTGTCTTTTGAATTTATCAATTTTCTTTTTTAGCAATTCAGCACTGAATCCATTGTATTCTGCAATGTAAATGATATTATATATTATATATTGCAATAAATGGAGCATTGAGTATTAGTTTGACTCAAAATTATATTAATTTTGTGCTTCATTATATCATAGTCCTTACACATTGGAATTTACTCCTATTTGAAAATGTATAAGTTTTGGAAAATTCAGACAAAAAGCAAGGAATATCTTTGAAATATATGTGTTTGGAGGAATTTATCTCTGATATAGTTCACTTGACAAAAAATTATATTTGATAAATTGTGTTTTAACAAGATTATTTCTCTTTCTCTCTCTCTCACGGTGTACCAGTTATGTAAAAGGCACTCAGAATGAAAGGTGAAACAATGGGAGAGGTTTTTTTTTTTTTCTTTTTAAAGTCATGTCAATGATGCTAAACCTAAAATAATAGTTTTGGTATTTAACTAACTTTTGGTTTTTGAGTCATGCTGTTGTCTCTCAGACACACATACTGTTTCTAAAGGTGCTTTTTTATTCAGGTGTCTCAAAACATAATTTGCAATGAAATTTCAGTATCAAATTTTTGGGTGGAGTATAATAATTGTCTTACTCACAAATAAAAGTACCTATAGGTACAACACAACAATCTGACTAATTTAGTGTATAAATTTACGGTAAATTTCATAGTACAGAAGAATCAATTAGCAGTTTGTTTAAAGATAAATGATAATCTAGTTCTGCTTCAAGAGGTTACTGCCACAAATGCTTATGAAAAAGAACTTTATGTTGCTATGCTACACATAGGCTATATAGCTATAACCTCAAAAGCATCAGATCTCTTTATAACTGTCTTTTCAAACTACAATGGAAATACAATTGGTGGTCCTGGTCCCTTTATTTAAATCTAATGCTCTCCAAGTCTGGTTCCTTCATTAATCATATCCTTTAACAAATGATTTTCAGTGTGATGAGTAAGTCTCTTATTTTATCCATTATGTAGTAAATATCATGTTCAATAGTAGTGAATGCTCTATAATGGTAACAGACATTAGTTTATTTCAGTAATGTGATGAATGACTATACCATATGAGAAAAAACAATTATATAATGTATATTACATTACTTGGTTTAGTTCTGAAATAGTGAGTACTTCTAACAACATTGTATTGCAATACCATGCTACAGATCAGAGTTGTGTGACTCTTATGATGTGAAAAAGGTATAAAAAACTGCTACTGTTTCATAAGAGTACAGGATTTAAATAAATTAACTGGAATCCAAACAGATAAGTTACAATGACAAGTTGTGTAGCTATGCCTCTAGCCTGTGTTTCTTGTCCAGTTTGGGCTCCAAACTTACCAGGATTCCTTCCAACTGTACCAATATCTACAATTTCCTCAGCATCTGGATGGAAGTGGTTAAGTGCAGAAATGGTACGGCTAAGACCCACGCCTCCATGTCGAATAGAGTGCTCTGTCAAATCTGCTCCAAGCAATTCTTCATAAGGTTTAAGTCTGATTGGAACAACTTTATTCACAAGCTGCCAAAAGAAGAATACTATCTTCAGATCAGATGCCAATCAGTGAAGTTAGTGGATAATATAAAATCTAACATTCTTTTAGGTAAACACTCTGTAAACAGCACTTAAAATATGCATGTATGCATATGTGGGGGATGTAATGCAGAAAACTATTTTGACACAATTTCATAGGAACTATATTTTATTTTAAAATGACTGCAGTGCAAAATCCTAATTTAGTCATATATTTTATTCTGTATATGTAAACCTGTTGAACAAGTCAACTGCTGTAATTATTTTGGTTGCAATATCTCTTATTTTAAAAATAGTGACATTTTGAATAAAATCAAAAAATTTATTGGTATATGTGGCACCACAAAGAGAACCTTAAAAAATATGAGAAGAGAGACTAAATTAAAGTTTTATAAAGTAATGGCAGTTACTATATAATAATAATAATAATAATAATAATAATAATAATAATAATAATAATAATAATAATAATAATAATAATAATAATAATAATAATAATAATAATAATAATAATAATTGTTCTTAGTCTGTACAAAATTTCAATAATAATAATAATAATAATAATAATAATAATAATAATAATAATAATAATAATAATAATAATAATAAATTTGAATCGTGCACAACGTGCAAACAAGATTGTTCTTAGTCTGTACAAAATTTCACCAATGACTCTGTTCTCATCTTACAGTGCCTCACATGATATCTTTCACACTGGTCATCGCATCTTATACAGACACAATCTGGGCCGAGTTCATGGAATCTCTGGGTACTGCATAGCTTCTGGTGAAATCCATGCACAGAAAGTCTTGTCACTGTATGGCGTAGTTCGTTCCATTCACGGCTTGTCATGGCATCAGTAGCATAGAATTTGCCCCATATTTTGCATTTTTTCTCATGTAGTTCACGCAGCAGGTCCCGCAGATTGTGAAGTACGGGCTGTTATACGATTTTTTAGTGCTAAAGGCGTAAAACCGATCGTGAGATCTGTGAAGTTTACGGACAAAATATTATGAGTGATGGAATGGTAAGGAAATGGGTGAGAGCATTTAAAGATGGCCGCACAAATGTGCATGATGAAGAACGTAGTGGGCGTCCTTCGGTCATTACTGAAGATTTAGTGCAGAAAGTGGACAAAAAGGTGAGAGAAAACAGACGCTTTACAATTTCATCATTGTGCGACTATTTTGCTCAATATTCTCATAGTGTTTTTTATCACATTGTGACCGAGAACTTGAAGTACCGGAAATTGTGTTCACATTGGGTTCCGAAAATGTTGACGGATTTGCACAAAACCCAACGTTTAGGCAGTGCATTGACTTTCCTTGAGCGGTACTACAATGAAGGTGAAGATTTTTTAGACCAAATTGTTACTGGCGACGAAACATGGGTGGCCTACGTCACACCAGAATCGAAACAACAATCCATGGAATGGCGACATTCATCATCACCCACAAAAGTGAAGTTTAAGCAAACAATTTCTGCCCAGAAAATCATGTGCACAGTTTTTTTGGGACAGAAAAGGAGTATTGCTAGTGGAGTTTCTGCCTCGTAATGAGACAATCAATGCAGCGTCTTATTGTGAGACATTGAACAATCTGTGCCGTGCAATCCAGAACAAAAGACGTGGCAAGTTGAGTAAGGGTATCGTTTTGCTGCATGACAATGCACATCCACATGTGGCTAATCGGACCAAAGATCTCATCAAATCTTTTCTATGGGAAACTCTAGATCATCCTCCATACAGCCCTGATCTGGCGCCCAGCGACTACTATTTGTTCCTGCATTTGAAGAAACATCTGGGCGGTCAGCATCTTCAAGACGATAACGAAGTCAAAACAGTTGTGATACAGTGGTTAACACGTCAGGCGGCAGAATTTTATGAGGAGGGTATTCAAAAACTGGTGCCACGTTATGACAAGTGTCTCAATATTCACGGAAATTATGTAGAAAAGTAGATCAAGGTACAGGCTTTCATGTAAAAATAAAATTATTGCAATATCTATGTACGTCTTTTTTTAATTCCAAAATGGTACTGACTTAAAAAAACTTGCCTCGTAATTTCCTTCAAAAAAAAGATGTTGCTAGCTTGTCTTGCTTCTGTAATTCAGCATTTGTGAAGTGCTCTTTTGTTTTGGTTTTTCTTACATGAAACTTTTGACAATAAAATAATTAATTTCATGTATTCTGAATCTGTTGTCTACTGGAATCTCATCTTTTTGTTTTTGTTTTTAATTTGATTTTTTATGGCATGTCTATTTATGAGACCCAGTATGATAATTTTGTTCCCTAAAGATTATTTTTGAATTTTCTAGTGCTTTTCGGTGATAAATGAACCTTCTGAATATGCAGTTGCTATATTTTTCTATAGTGAAAGTTATTTCTTGCATACAAGATAATTTGTTGCATCCATTTTCTTCTATTATGTGGTTTATACATTTTATTTGTTTGGGCCATGGGAACATTAACTAGTCTTTGTGTTAAGGCTGTAGTATTATAAAACCAGCTCCGTAAATATAACATTATACATATGAGTTCATGAAAATAGAAGCATTACAAACTCACAGGTATCTTCCACCAGCTTATGAACTTGTGTAAATTTGAGAAAATGTTATTATACAGCACAGAATATTCCTAATATTATGTATGCTCCAAACATATTTATCACAAATTATACATTATGCATGATTAGAGGAATTTAGTAACAGTAATGTCAAAATTAAGGGAAAAATCTATTTGCAGTTGGGTTTCTTAATACTTCATCACTTACATTTTATATTTTTAAGGGACTAGTTTCGGAAGAAGTTCATAGTTTCACCACCAGAGTGAGGAAAGCAGATGACAACAGACAGTTGGAAAGAGGTTGATAATGGAGGCGATGGCTTCTGAAAGTAGTCCCTCAAAAATATAAAATGTAAGTTGAGGAAGTATTAAAAGAAAACTAAAAAAAGTTTTTTCAACAAATTATACATCTTATTCGTATATTATGAATATGTACCTTTTGTGTATCTCCTATTGTCTTACTTGTGCAAAATTCAATCAGAACGAAAGGAACTTTACAGAAAATAAGACGTACCTTTTAGTATTATACAAAAATCTAAAAATTATCGCATTTAAATCTAAATCATAAGAACTATTTTTGAGCAAATAAAAATAACAAAGTATTTTCCATGTAAAGCATAATTTGGAGTGAGAAGCTTGAAAATTGTTGTCATATCCTGAACTTTGTTCCAATTTTGCTACATATTTATTGAAATTGTAACTGAGTTATATGTGCACCATACAAGTATGCGTGTCGACACACATGCACATATGCACATGTGTGCATGGACACCCATGTGCGTATGCACATGCATACACACATACATTTTAGTATTAACCATTTTCAAAGCATAATTGTTACATGTCTAACAAGGGAACCATCACAAGAGAACCCAGGTTGTATTTATGGAATAGAACCACATTGCAAAATTGTGTTCCCTGTCTTGCTAATGTTCTAAATTGTTTATCCACTTATCCTTATTCTTTCTAAACACTCCTCTATTGTGTTATTTTCCCTTACCTTGTTTCTGCTAGTACAAAAAATGCTGGAAATTGCATGTACAGTCATAGATATTAATTTTAGTTAATTACTTTAATTTTTATTAATTTTAGTACAGTTGCAAATGGAAATAAAAATGCTTTATTTTGAGCATTTCCATGATTCAAACATTTTTCACATATAAAACTTCAAACATCGTATTTGCGTTCTTATTATTGGCATTACATTTACAGAGTTCTACAAAAAATATAAAAAAGTTTTCTCTCAAGCATTTTCCATGGGACAGTTATTCGTATAACAATGGTATCGTATAGAATAAATGTTTAGGTGATAACCAGAGTTAGAACCTTTAGGAACCCCGCGGAAGAAAACAGTTAACTGCTACGCGACGTAATACACCTACTATGTCATGGATCAAAAAGCTCAGGGCCGTGCAATCACTGCACACGCTGCCATTAGTGGCAGAGTGGCGGTGTTTGGAGAGTTATTTTTTTACAACAAATATTTATCTATGTATATAGATACATAGTTTTCCTTTCCTTTTTTAATTGTTTCTTTATTGTTTCCATTTATTTTAATGTCGGTTTTCTGTAGTTACACCTTATACACATAAACAGCCATGCCCTGGGCGGGACTCGAACCCACGACCCTCTACCCGGCGAGTTGTTCACTGGTAGTGAAGAACATAAATGCACGATGGACTAAGAGTTAGCAAGAGGTGATATTTTCACACAAGGGAGAAAATAACCCATGCAAAGTATGCTACATAGAAATAAAGGGCACTAAACCCAAATGGCTGAGACAGCAATGCAACACTAAGAACCATCAAGCAAGGATTTTAGCAAGAACAGAGATCAAGAAATAATCAGGGCCAAGTGTAACTTCAGCATCTCAGTCCAAATTCTTTCAGGACTTGTATGAGATGGTGGTGTGTGCAAATATACCAATGCATACAGTAGAAAATACTCATTTTAAGCACTTCATACAAAAGTAGGAGGGCCGTTTTTTTTTTCAACCTCCGATAGGCTATAAATAAAACACAAGTTCATATAAAACAATAATTTTATTACCAAAAGAATAGTACACTTATGGTTACTTTTCGACATAATCACCGAAGAGATTGAGACATTTGTCATATCTGTGGACAAGCTTTTCAATTCCCTCTTCAAAGAAAGTTGCCGCCAGTGAATTCAAGTAGTCCTTGACTACATCACTATTCAGTGATGGTGAATCTGTGGTTTTCTTTAACCATTCTGTCAACTCGTTGAACAAGGTCATCTGAAACGACAGATTTGTGTCCTTGACCCCCTTCATCATGCACATCATTACGACCATCTTTAAACTTTCGACACCATTCACGAACAACACCATCACTCATGAAGTTTTCGCCATACACATGACTCATTCTCCGATGGATTTCTGCAGCACCATGGCCTTCAGCCTGTAGAAAACGAATTACACTTCGCAATTCGCACTTGGCGGGAGCATCAATAATGGCGGCCATGTTTACGTGGCTGTAGCACAACGCCGACTGACGACTGAATGTCAACAATGGTGGAGTGTGTAGTGCGAGAGCTGCGCAGTCGCCGACAGCGCATACCTGCTTTCTGCTGCCCGCGAGCGTCGGCATGGAGCGATCGGAGGTTGAAAAAAAAACAGCCCTCGTATACTAAACGAGATCATCCTTCTCAAACAACTTTACTTAAACGAGAATTACCACAATGTTATAATGATGTCATATCGCAAATATGAAAAAGAATGAGCAAAAATAAAATATTGATTTTTATTGATGAAACTGAAGATGCTGTTGGCAGGCGTGTTACAAATGTTGTCGTGGGAATGCTATTTTCAGACAAACCAAGAGAAACATTTTTATTACCATCAGAAATTAGTGCAAATGTGAACCACATAACAATTGCAGACGTATTTAAAACAACCATGATTGCTGTTGTATCCAGAAGGAATAAATGTACACCGATGCTGCAAATTTATGATAAAAGCAGGCAAGGAGCTTCAGAACATGTATCCTAACATCCTGCATTTGACCTGTCTGGCGCAAGGGCTCCATTGTGTAGCCGAGGAAATTTGCAGAAGTTACAGTGATGTAGACAGTATCATTGCAAACATAAAAAATATATTTTTGAAAGCTCCAAGCAGAAAACGTAAATTTAAAGAAATGCCACCTAACATATCTTTACCTCCTCAGCCGGTTACAACTCGCTGGGGCACCTGGCTAAATGTTGTTATGTATTATGCGGATCATTACAACATAGTCACTGAAATTCTTAGAGTATTAGGTAACAAGCATAGTTCTGCAGTACGAGCGGCTCAGTTCCTCATTTCAAGAAAATTACATGAATATTTGCTCTTCATAGAAACAGTTTCTCAGACCTGTCCAGAACCATTGTTCAGCTAGAAAAGAGAGATAATAAAATGCCTCATGCCATATGGTTCATAGAAGAACTAGCTCAAGAGATAAACTCAGCAGCTGCTGGAACTGTCATGGATTAAATAAAAAACAAAATTAAAACCGTACTTGAGAAAAATCCAGCCTATTTTAAAATGCTAACCTTAAAAATAATTTGGAAGCGCATAAGCTTACAAGGCAATGTAATCTGAAGTATTTTATATTTGCACCTGTTACATCATCTGATGTCGAGAGAACTTTTTGAAACTACAAATATTCCGTTAGTGACAGAAGTTTAAAATGTATGTTCTTATACACTGTAATAAATTGAACAGTTGAAGAGTAGGTATTTATGTTGTATTGCAAAAGTAATTTATTTTACTTTATTATTCAAAATGTGTTTTGTTATACATCTACTTCTACTGAATGATTCTGAAAACGGTGACATAATTTACATATTGTTTTATTAAAACAGTTTGTTAGCACATTTGTATATCCCTAAGGCAGCCAACCTTGTTTACTATTGGAGTTAAACCACGCATGCACACACAACAAGCCGAGTCCTAGAAATCCTACCTCAAGTGATAACCCAAAACATGGCTCTGATCAGCTGCAGAAAGGTAAAATGGGTCGCAAAGGAAAGGAAACTGGACGGGACTATTCTACAGAAAGGATTTGGCATGGAACTCTAAACTTGGTTATTGCAGTGGCGGCTCAGGGCCGAAATGTTTGGAGAGTGCAGAAAAGGTTTTGCTTGCTAAGCACTGACAACAATAAATTATTACACTTGCAAATTTTAAGAACCATTTTTTTCAAATTCTGCCTCTACAACTCACAGAAATAGTGGTTCTCAAGTTGTGATATATACCTCAGAAGTAAGTACAAGAATCCAACACAATCTTTGCACAAAGCTGCATATTAATATGCATGCAACATATAAAAGGATGTCATTAGAATATCATTCAAGCTCACACAAATCCATATAAGCTGCCACCACACCAGTGTAATTTTTTTTTTTTTTCACAGATTCATGTGCTATCACTGAATGTACACACATTAATTCTCATATTTGGCATTTGTTCAGTTTATCATGAATTGCACCTTTAACCAATTTATATGTTCTTTAATTTAATGAAATTTTCCATCACTCTTTCATCAAAATCCTGCATGTTACTGATAGGGGCCTTATTTATTGACAGTATTGCTGAAGCATTGAGTCTGTCGTTTGTCATTGTATTTGTTAAAAGTGTTTTTATCGTTTTCAGAGTGGAAAAGCAATGTTCAGGTTCCGCAGTCTCCTCGGCATTGTTATGACAGTTTTCAAAGTTTTGTGACTTCACTGAACACTGATGAAAGTTTATTTTTGTATATGAAATGAAAAAGTTTCAATGCTCCTTGAATGTTAAAGTAATTTCGTCTTTAAATTAGCTGCATCTCTGTGCACAGTTTTCCCTGTTGTAGAAAAGGATAGCATTGCAACACTAGTGTGAAAATTTCTTCCGGGAAAGTTCAGAAAAATCCTTAAATAAGTCATTACATAGCAAAGATGCAGCTCCTAAATGTCCATTATAAGCAGATCTATCTCTGACAGTAGTGATGTCACACACCTCCTTGGGCATCTCCAGCCCTTGCACATTCCATACTTTTTCTTTTTTTTTTGGCGGCTGTGGAAATTTTTCACTCTCTTCTATAGCTGCTGGCTTCATTTATTTTGGTTGTATTAGTGCAACTCTCTTCAATAATTTTGAAGCAATCTTTCAGGTTTTCTATGTTTTCGTACATAACATTGACAGTACGAATGTTGTAATTCCATCTTGTTAAAGCAACTCTGGGCAATCTTGCTTGCACTACTCTTTATAAAATATCAGATCGCAAAGAGGAATTGGAAAAGAAAGCTAGAATATCTAACAGATCTGAAAAGAACACGCATACCTGGAAATTAGGGTTAGTTGCCTTTTGTATGATTAAATTCAACCGGTGTGCATATCAATGGACAAAGTATGCATATGGATATGTTTCCCTTATTTCGGCCTCTACTCCACCAGTTCTTCCACTCATAACACTGGCCCCATCAAAGGTTTAAGCAATCTTCTCTTTGATATTTCCAAGAGGTGGGTAGATTTCATTCCTTATGCACTTTGTCAGAGATTCCACATCTCTTCCTTCATGGCTCACAAAAGCCCAAAGTCTCTCATTTACAAATTCCTCATATGTGTAACGGAATACCAAAACCATTTGACAGTGATTTGAAACATCAGTTGTCTCATCACACTGAATGGGAACAAACTCGGAAGCTCATAACTGTTGCTCTATATTCTCCCTATAGACTTTCATCATACAGTCTAATAGATCATTCTGCACTGTTTTCGAAGTTCCTCTAAATACTGTTACTGTTTCTAAATGTTCCTTCATCACTGTATCCAGTTCAGCTGTATAGTCAATGAGGCCCCTGTACACCCCTGGATTGGAAAAAGTAACAGATTGGTCATGTGTTCGTAAAGTTAGTTCAAACACAGCGCAAAACTTCACACATTAAATAAACCTTTTTAAAATATGTCTATTTTTACTCACTTGAATGTTATGTTTCTTAACATTTTCTTTAAACACGGAGTCAAGACATGATGCAATGTTTTGTTTTCCTAGGAGTGACATATGTACCACACTAATCATATGGTGCATTGAATGTTCATGTTTGTTTATTTTTTCTATTAAATGTCTTATATTACTCACTCCCTTACCTATCCACAAACAATTGACACATTTAGGAGCAAACAAAACACACGGATAGCAGAAAAAGGAGATGAGAATTTCGCAGCCACAGATCCAGTCACATTTCTCATACATGACCTTAGAACTAAGGTGCCTCTTAAACACCCGGTTTTCATTTTTCTTAGTTTTTAATTTTCCCATTAAGCATTCGGGCATTAGTTTACCCAAAGGTTTCATTTGTACTTTTTCTTCAAGAGTCAACCTTGAAAATTGCACTTCCATTAGTGATTTTACAAAGTTATCCATCATTCTTTTGTCACTGGATTTTATAAAGCCACCTGTAACAATCTGTTAATGTTCCTTACTCCACAAAGGACACTAAAATAAGAAACCCGTGCATTATAGCAATATAAAACTACTTGCAGACTGCTCTAGGTACGAACAGAACTGCGCCGGATGAGCACAGGTGCAAGTCCTTCCCCCACTTCCTCACCACCTTCAGAGCTGCATGCCTTGTGTTACATGCAAATGCAGCAGGTCGGCAGTAATCTTACTGCGTCGAGCCATATACTGTAGGTATGAAGACATCACTTTTACTACCTTATGAAGCTTTCTCATATTTTAAAAATAAACTGTCCTTACTTGTCGATAAGCCATCGTTCATTTATTTCTGTAAGATTTCTTTTAGGGGTCGCGTGCCTTTGCGCCCTGATGACGAACCGCCTCTGGTCTATTGTATCTATGCCCCCAAGTCAAGAACCCCCGGAATGAAGGGTGAGGCAATAGAAGACAGAGGGCAGCCATCCCAAGGATTTATGACAGTGTAGAAGGCAGGACCTCTACAGTTCACCATTAGCTGAGAAAGAGTTATAGGCCCAATGTTTCGAGTCAACACTTGACAAATGTACATATGTGAATACAATTTTGCCTTCCCTTTTTTTTTTTGAGAATTAACAGACAGGGAGCTTGATTTTGCCTTTTTTAAACTAGACTCTGCAACAGCTCATATAGCCAATCCCCTCAGTCCCCTGACCTACCTCTGCAATTTCTATATCTGAGGTAACTTAAAGCATAAAGTGTATATGACAAACCCACACACTCTGTATGAATTAAAACTAAATATCTGCCAGGAAATTGCCAGCATTTCTCAATATGAACAACAGTGAGTGATGAATAGGTTTCAAACATGTATGGACAACGGCAGTGGAAAGGTTCAGCATCTCCTTTAATAACATGGGTAAGTAAAGCTGTTAAATTAAAAAATTAAAAAATTAAAAAAATTTATGCCAGAAAGCAGGCACTTTTAAAAAGATAAATCAAAAAGACAAACATAACCTAAAAGATCATCTAAACAATGTGGTAAACCTATCAAACCAAAATTTTACAAAAACAGAACTGAATATGCTGAATCTAGGTTTAAAGACATGTGTAGATTATTCCAACCAAATTGAAGATTACATTGCTGACATCCAAATTGCTACACAAACACTTAATGAAGAAAGTAAAAACACAGTAAAAAACAAATGCTCCAAAATAGTAGAAGAGATTAAAAATGAAAAGAAAAAGAATTTTAGTAACCAAATCATAAAAGCTCTTAAAAAGAAACCGGTTATTTATACTAAAGCAGACAAGGGAAATAAACTAGTAATTCTGGAAAAAGAAGAATACACAAAGAGGATGGAAGATTTGTTAGAAGACAGTAATTACCAAAAAGTAGAAACTAATCCATTAAAGTGCTGCATTGAAACCACAAATAAAACGCTAAAAGAGAGCAAAATAATCAACAAAAAAGAATTGCACAAAATTAAAGTAGATAATCCAACATTACCAAGAGTATATGGGCTGCCAAAAATTCATAAAACAGGGAAAGGCATGAGACCTATTACTAGTAGCATAAATGCCCCCACATATAATTTGGCCAAATGGTTACTAAGTAAATTTAATAGTTTTCCAAAATTTGAAAGTGCAAATTTAAGAAACTCTTTAGATTTAGTAGAAAAAATCAAAGATATAAATTTGGACAAAAATGACAGACTGGTTTCATTTGATGTCACATCTTTATTTCCAAGCATACCAACAGAAAAATTGCAGACGGTGTTAAAAAAATGGCTAGCTACAATTGATATGGAAGCAATAAAAGCAGAAGAATATATTTCTCTAACAAAAATATGCATTGAACAAAACTTCTTTAGCTTTAATGGAAAACACTACAAGCAGAAATCAGGACTATCAATGGGCAATCCACTTTCACCTTTTTTGGCTAACTTATTTATGAGTGCATTTGAAACACAAATTAAAAAGTCCTTCCCATTGATCTTCAAGATTTGGTATAGATATGTTGACGACATCTTTGCAATTGTACCAAGTAAACATTTAGATGATGCATTAAAATTACTCAATCTGCAAGAAAGGACTATCAAATTCACAATAGAAAAGGAAATCAATGGACAACTACCTTTCTTGGATCTAAATATCATCAGGAATGATACAAAAATAAAATTTGGAATTTACAGGAAGCCAACACATTCAGAAAATTATATAAAAAATAATAGCCACAACCCAATTACACATAAACATGCAATAATAAACAGCCTTACACACAGACTAGTCAACATACCCATGGAAAAAGAAGAATATTTCAAGGAACAAAAAGCAATAATACACATAGCAGAAGAAAACGGATACAACAAAAGTTTGGTGTTGAAGAAAATTAGAAAATCTAAACTAAAGAAAACCATTAAGGAAACAACCACATTTATTAAAGAAAAAGAAAGCAACAGCATATTCAGTTCATTCACATATCATCCAAAAACATTTAATAAATTTAAAAAGATATTCAAGGAACAAAATATCATCTTGGCACCTACTAATAGATACTCAATTTTAAAATTACTAAATTCAAAAACAAAAGATGAAATTCCTTCAGGTAACAAATCTGGAATATACCAAATAAATTGCAAGAATTGTGAAAAATGCTACATAGGTCAAACAAAAAGAAATTTAAAAACCAGAGTCAAAGAACACTTTAGAAACATCAGATTGAAACAAGAAGACAAGTCAGCAGTAGCATTTCATTTTTGGAATGAAAACCATGACATTGATCCAAATCCAAAATTATTAAAAGGAGTGATAAACCAAAATAGATTGACAACATGGGAGAACATATTCATCTGGAAAAATAAGGATCGCGTAATGAACTTTGAAATCCCGCCAGCAGATAATTTGACAAAAAAGTTCATAGTTCCACCACCAGAGAGAGCAGATAACAGTTGCCAGTTGGGAAGAGATTGAAAATGGAGGCCAGGGCCTTTGAAACTAGTCTCTCATAAATATATGAAAAAGTAAGTGACGAGTGTCAATAAACCAACCACAAATAATTTTATATCTGTTAAAAGTAGTTTTCTCACACAAACACAACCCGAATTCAGCATGCATGCACACTATAAATGCCTGCCCAAAATCAGATCTCAATGCCTATGAACACTATGGAGAGAGCTGGAAAATACCATATCCAGCAAATGACAACTGAAGCTACTGTTCCCAAATGATTGAGAGAAGTGATTCACAGAAATGGTGGGCATACAAAATACTAGGAAGAAATAATGCCTCTTATTTTTTGTTTGCCTGTACATATATCATATAATATTATGTTCCTGTAGAATACTTATGTTCTCCTTAAAATGCAACCTATGAAAATAAACCATTCATGTGTTTTTCTGGAACAAGGTAGTGTATAGTATAAATCCTTCTTTTTTTTTACTTTTTTTTTATTTTAGTGACTGACATTCAAAATAAAATATTTTTGTTTGTATTTCCAACTGTACAAATACTTATATCCATGACTGTATATAAAAATTTTGCAACCTTAAAAGTGTGTATTCAATCAACATAGCATTAGACAAAACTTTGAAATATTGCAGTAAAAATAATTTAGTGTTTTGTATATTTGGCTTGAATAATACAGTACCTTAATAAGATAATCAGGTTTCTATTATTTTTTAATTGCCACAGTAGAATATTGCAGTTTTAAACCTATTCCTCCAGCTTTTAACCATTTTACATCCTAGTAGACCAGAAACATACTTACTATTCAGTCTCTCAAAATAATACAACTTGCTTTACTGTTATTTCTTATTCTGTTTAGAAATAATGCTGCTTTTTCTATCTATGCATACCCACACTTACAAGTGTGTTGTTGTTGAGAGTAGATGATTGACAAATAAACTTACCCAGAGGATAATGAATGTAGTTGTGGATCCCCATGCAGCAAAACACAGAGCTCCAAGACTCTGCACTCCAAACATATCCCAACCACCACCTAAGTTGATAATGGAATACTTAATAATTATTTATCTTTTCCACAAAAGCTGTATGTAGGACCAAGTAAAAGAAGCTATGACCGTTGATATACATTATAAATTTTAGGAACCATTAAATTCATGATGGTATTAACTAAGCTTAATTTAACCTTTTGGAGTACATTGTTTAAATTTAAATTTTATTTAATAGTTCCTGGAATATGAATTACTGGTGGTTCCCATAAGCTATATTTTAATATTGGTTATTATTGGCTTGTGGTTAAAGAAACTGTTAAAACATCTGTTCAAGAAGAAGAAAGAAAATTCTCTCTAATATTCTAAAACTGCAGGTAAAAGTGAAAGGAAAATGTGCAACAAATTGTGTTTATTTCGCTCCATTTCATGTTATGTATATGCATATGTACATATATAAACACACTCAGGGTTCTTCATTTAAAACCCAACAGAACACACCTTTCCCACGACTTGCTGGATTCCCCCACCAACAGCTGCCATTGCGCGTTCCACTCAGCAGTATTGCACCGGCTCCAATTTAAGCAGGCATTTGACTCTATAGCAATGCATTGTCATGTGGAAAAGTTACTATAAATGGGAATTACCAAGCCGTGTTCACACAGAATATATTCAAATGTTCCCTGGTGAAGTGCCTGCTTTCATATACACAATTCATGAGATTGTGAAGAAATTCAAAATTGTTCTGTGTCAAACAAAAAAATGGAAGCATAAGTATACACTGTTAACAGAGAAAAAGTTAGACCACATAGGTGCATGTATTGAATGTTCACCAACCAATACAGTCCCAAAATTAGCACAACAGGTGGAAATTTCAGAGTTTTTTGCACATAGAGCAACTAATAATTAAAGCTTTAATTGTGTCCTTGCTTTACAACAAGGTGATCACAAATATATTATTGTGAATGGTTTCTTTCATCAGTGAATGTTGGAGGTTGGAGTTTGATGTCCTGTTAGCGCTAGACCATAATCGGTGCAATATTCTAGGAGCAGACTGTAAATGTGGAGAGGTACTTAAATGACATTTTGACCCCATTTTACTATGAACTGACAGAAGAAGAGAATTATTAATTACCAATTATTAATTTATGGATGAGTCGCTTCACTGTGGTGTTCCAATACAGTTAAATCTTGATATAGAAGAAGAGAAATCTTATGGGTGGTTTCAACAAGATTCTGATACTGCCCATGCAGCAGAGGAGCTCATGAATAAAATTAGGAAAGTGTTTGAAGATAGAGTGATTAATGCTGGTGTTGGCTCTCTCGCTCCCTGATCTATCATAACATTGTCTGATTTTTATTTGTGGCTTAACCTGAAAGAAAAACAATTGCTAATTTGTGCTTCACTGTCCCTACGCTTCTTTCAAGTTTATACTTTGGCTGAAAGACAAAGTTTACAAGACAAATCAGAAACATTACAGTGACCCAACTTAATTGTGTGAATTAGAATGTGTTCTTCCGATCTAATGTTTGTTTAGCCAGGATTGGTTGATATTTCCAACATCTTCTATAAAATAAGAGTGTTATACCTGCTTTACGCACACAGCAAAGCTCACTGCAGCACACTCAGTCATGCACTGGCAAAAAGCTCTCACTTGCAGAACTGTATTTGATGTATCAAAAATGCCTCACCAATTCACTTACTTACAGACTCACTTGTGAAAATGTGTTCTTATATAGCAACTGGAATATTCAATGAATTCCAGAGTCTTAAGAAGGAGGGAGAATGGAAACTTCCAGCAAATTCTGGTTATCTCTTAAGAGTGTCGCTGTGTTTATCCTGGATGAGAGCACTAACATATCTACTTATCTCTCCCTCTGCCTCACTCAGAGCCAAACTCCCAATAAGCTTGAGTCATAGCTGCTGCATCACAATATATGGTATGTCCTTTGCTGAGTTGAGCATTAGGAGCTATGCTAGTATTGAAAATACAACCTTAGTTACCTTCCATTAATATTTTGTATCATCAGGTCCTGATCAAATCTTAGAGAAATAATTGTCATAAATTAAAATATTGGAAGTACACATCTGTGATTGACATGGGACTGCAGGTCATTAGGCACAACTTAAGGATGGGATGTCTGCAATTCAAATTCTGCTTTTTTTCCAGGTTTTTCTCATTCTCATAACTGATAAATGTTGGAAAGGCAAACTAAGCTTTGGAACATTTCATCTATTACTATTTGTGGTAGATCTCTTAGGTAAGTCTCCTGTTTGTGAAAACAACAATGTAGTTTGTATATGTGTGTTTTTTTTTTTTTTTTTTTTTTTTTTTTTTTTTTTTTTTTTTTTTAACCTTCTCTACTACTTACCAATAGTAAATATTATATTCCATTAAAAAATTAAGTGCCAAGATCTTTTAATCCAATAAAAAGCATTTTTAGAAAAATGCACATGTTACTGTGTAGTTCTTTTCAGTCCGAATGCCTTTTTTATAACTGGTAATTAACAACAAATAGATGGAAACTTAGTTCACAAAAAAACAAGTTTTTGTGAATTAACATTTTCTCTGGAATTCATATCTTCTGGATATTCTTATTAATTTTTTTTTTTAAATTTTCAAGTGGTAAGTTACCATTTTTTTTTCCTCTCTCTTTTAAGTTATCACGTTGTGATGCACATTTCAAAAATTTGATTGTTGCTTTAGCCTACTATTTCCTTATATCTACAACAGAATGGAAAATGTGTAAGTTTACCTTGATTATCGGGAAATAGGCAGAAAAAGTTTCGGTAAAAATAAGTTGTAAAAGAATGAGTAGGGTAAGTCATATCAACGCAACACATAAAATTATTTTTATTTAATTTCTTTGTGTTGATTTTTCTGAGAAGGGGAACCTCTGGAAAAGGAAATCTTATGCAAGTAACCAATTGAGTTGAAATTTGGACCTCCAGAATGAAGCAGAAACATTACCATTACACCATGGAGGTGGTCGAAAATTAGTACTACAAATAATTATAAACTAAGAATTATTATCCTTTATGTGTCCAGTCAATATTACATAATTAATAATAATAATAAAGTAAGTATAAAATATGAAAATGTACATTGGAATTAACACTGTGAAGTAATATGATACTTAAAATCATACAATGAGTCAACTGTGTCACTCTTTACTTCATATACCACAAATTTTCTTTCAGTGTGTTTTGCCTCCACTTGAAAGTATTATCAAGAAATTGTGACTGGCTAGAACTTTGGTGTTCCAGCTGAACATGGTTCTCTGGAGACAAGACATCTTGCAACTATCCAATAGGGTTAAGTAAAATATTTTCTTCTAATGGAATGCCAAAATCCATTAAATGATTACTTAGAAAATGAAGCTAGCTATAGTGAAGCAATAAATATTAGACAAATGTAAATCAACAACGGAGTTTGTTTTCTTTGGACTGAGGACGCAAGCCATTTGTTTGTGAAATCGATCTCCATTAGAAAGAAGTATTAACACCAATTTCTTAAGATAAGTGGAGCCTTAGTGGCAAATATTTATATTTGTGTAGTATGCATTAAATGAGTTTCAAATTTCTTTATATAAATATTTTTGCAGATGTTTTATTCTTGATTCAAGAGCACTGATTTTAGTAGTTGGGTTTTATGTTCTATGTTGTGGTTATAATTCCAGAAATGTGCTGCTACTGCAGATTTATGTTTCCTTTTGCTTGATGTTCCTACAGTGTTCTTTTAATTTGGTTCCAATGTTATGTTTCATCCTTCCATTATATATCTTAATGCAGTCTGAGCAATTAATTCTATAAATGCCAGATTTCTTTAACAGAGGGTTTTTTTTTTTTTTTTTTTTTTTTTTTTTTTTTTTTTTTTTTTTTTTGATGAGGTTTCTGACATTGAATTTGTTTACTGCTGACAGGTTGATGTTAAATTCACTGAAAATCTTTTGAAATTTTCTAGTTGACCATGGGTGATACAAGAATTTCGTGTATGCTCATTTGTCCCTAAAAGCTGTTAAGGTGGTGATCTCATTCAACTGTTTTTGTCTACTGAATCTTTTTATTTTCTTGTCTACCAATTTTTTTGCTGAAACCATTTGTTGCAGCCATTTCTGTTCTTTTGGTATATTTAGTATATTGACAAAATGCATTGAAAGAAAATTTGTGGTATGTGAAGTAATTATACAGTGTAATTTTAAATTAATTTTGCAGCCAACATCTAGGGAAACCTAATTTTTTATTAATATTATTATTATTATTATTATTATTATTATTATTATTATTATTATTATTATTATTATTATTATTATTATTATTATTATTATTATTATTATTATTATTATTAATTATTATTATTATTATTATTATTATTATTATTATTATTATTATTATTATTATTATTATTATTATTATTATTATTATTATTATTATTATTATTTATTATTATTATTATTATTATTATTATTATTATTATTATTATTATTATTATTATTATTATTATTATTATTATTATTATTATTATTATTATTATTATTATTATTATTATTATTATTATTATTATTACTATTACTATTACTATTTTTTATTATTATTATTATTATTATTATTATTATTATTAATATTATTATTTTTTTATTTGTTTATCATTCAAAATAAATATTTTTGCATGAAATCTATGGATCCATTTAATTGCCTTAAGAATTTCACTTCTGGATTTATTTTGTAATTAAGTGATTAGAAATGACTGTTGCAAAATATTTGTCAATCACTCTGTTTATATTTAATATTTTTGAAATGTTTTTTCAGGTATGTGTATGTTCTTTTTGAGAGGGAGGAACAAGGATAATGTAATGAATTTTAAAATACTGCCAATTGATTCTGTCAATAAATTTGTTTTACTTTCATTGGTTGGCAATAAAACAAAAAATAATTCATCACTCAACAGTAAAAGTGATGACACAATACTAACTGATGATGAAACAATGGATTTGTGAAACTAGTCCTTTTATATATTGATAAAAAGATGAGTGAAGTTTATTAACTAATTATTTTAATTTATTGAATTAAATGTGTGTCATTGACATGCCTTTAGTTTTTTGCTTTATATTGTAGAGCCATTATTTTTAATTGAATAAGTAGAGTCCTACAAGATTCATTAGATTTCTTATTAAGCATAATTTTTACAATCCTTCCTTGCCATTTAAGTATATTGTAACTTTGTGGGTTCGTAGAATTAAAAGGCCGAGTTGCAGAAATTAAAAATCTCCTTTATTTTCATCGAAATACACTATTCAATTCTCATGTAAGAACATTAAATCACATATACACAGTCTTACAAGGTCGATCACAATAACAAACAGTGACATCTTTAGCTCTCGTTACAACACAGCTGGCTATCTCTCATTTCACAACTGACTCCGCTGGCGTGTCACCATCCTTTTTATATATCCATACATAAGTCGAGAACATTCACAAACAAACAAGAAAAATAACAATTCTCCATCAATCGAGATATCTCTAGAAGTTTCCAAACATGAAACTCTACCTGTGACGGCGAGTCCTTTATCAGAGATAACATTGTTTGCTGCCTTTTGTGATCATTCGCCGCGTTATCATTAACTACTCATGCAAGCTCATGAAACATTATCTGCCGTCTATTATAGATTTGTGCCGAAACGTTTATGCCCAGTGCCTAGACACTGCTCCCTCCTCAAGGCTGGTCGACCCGAACAGACTATCACAGCGGGCCAGACGATCCAAGTGTACCACCAGCATCTTCCCTCGGGGCACCTTCTGGATGCGGTAGACCACGTCGTTAATCATCTTCCCACCTGGTATGGTCCTTGCCATGGTTGCTGGAGCTTCGGGCAGCGTCCCTTGGTCCGAGTAGGGCGGTACAACCAGACTAGATCACCCTGCTGGAACCCTTGGCTGTTGGCTTGCCTGTAAAATCGGGTCTTCATGCTCCTCTTCATGGTCCACTAGGTTCTCCACATACTCGGTTGCTGGCTGTTTTGCGTCCGGGGGGCTTCCAAAAGCCAGATCACAGAGGAGGCGTAACTCTCGGCCGAACATTAAACTGGCTGGCGTCATCCCAGTGGTGTCGTGCGTTGACGAGCGGTAGGCCAGTAAGAACAGGGGTACCTTAATATCCCAGTCTCACTGATGGCTGGTGTTCTTTTAATGTCTTGATGTATATCTCGACCATGCCGTCCTATTGTGGATGTAGGGGTGTGGTGAGGGTCTTGTTTACCCCAAGCCTCTCTAATGCCTCCTTCTTCAGGTTGGATTCAAAATTAGTGCCCTGGTCGCTGTGGAGCTCTAACGGCACCCCAAATCCGCAGAACACTTGCTCCACAAGGCAGTCCGTGATTGTCTTCGCCTCCTGGTTCGGAATGGCATACACTTCCGGCCACTTGGTGAAGTAGTCCACGACCACCATCAGGTACATTTTGCCTCGGTCGGACACGGGAAATGGTCCAGCTATGTCGACGGCGATCCTTTCGAATGGCGCTCCGACGTTGTACTGCTGCATGCGACCCCGATTCCTAGTCTGGGGGCCGCGACTCGCTGCGCACGCGTGACAATGACGGCACCATCTCTCAGCATCTACTCGGAGCCTCAGCCAGTAGTAGCGCTGTCGGAGTTTGTCGATCGTCCGGTTTGCTCCCAGGTGTCCTCCTGAAGTACCGGCGTGCACTTCCTCCAAGACTTCCGGGACCTTACTCCGGAGAAGTAACAACTGCTCCCTCTGCGTCTTCCCATCAGGCGATTCCCATACCCGGAAGAGCACGGCTTCTCTTGTCTTCAATGAATCCCATTGGGCCCAGTACGACTTGTAGGTGGCGCTCCTCTGTGCGATGTCCTCCCAGGTTGGTTTTGTCCCTGCCTCCACTTCTCTCAAGAGTGGCCCCAAGTCTGCGTCCGCCAGCTGCTCCCTCCTCGGACTGCTGCGGCACGCTCCTTTTCTTCCACTCTTGTGCATTGGCCGCACTCCTCTGGGCAGGGTCTTCGAGACATGGCGTCTGCGTTACCGTGGCTCTTCCCTCTACGATGTTCAGAGTTGAAGTCATACTCCTGCAGCCTCTGGACCCAACGTGCTGTCTGGCCTTCCAGGATCTTAAAGCTCAATAGCCAGGTTAGGGCGGAATGGTCAGTCCTGAGGTGGAATGGCTGACCGTACAGGTACTTGTGAAAGTGCTCCAAGGTCTTTACTACCGCCAGTAATTCTCGCCGGGTGACGCAGTAGTTCTCTGCCTTGGATAGCGTCTTGCTGTAGTATGCTATCACCCGCTCGTTGCCGTCCTGAATTTGCGATAGGACGCCTCCAATGTAATGATCGCTGGTGTCGGTGTCCACAATGAAAGCGCCGCCTGGTTGTGGAAATCCCAAAATAGGAGCACTGCACAGTGTCTTCTTCAGATGCTGGAAAGCGTGTTCAGCGTCCTCCATCCACACATAGGGTCGTTGTTCCTCTGTCAGGCGTGTAAGGGGTTTGGCGATGTTGGAGAACCCCTTTATGAAACGGCGGTAATAACTGCACAGCCCCAGTAAACTGTGCAACTCTCGCTTATCCTTTGGCCGAGGCCAATCTCTCACAGCTTGGGTTTTCTCCGGGTCTGTGGCCACTCCGGTTGGTGAGACCATGTGGCCCAAGTAGTTAACTTCTTTGCAGAAGAGCTGGCACTTCTTTGTGTTCAGCTTCAAGTTGGTTGCCTGCAGTCTCTGTAACACCTTGCTCAGGTTGTCTAGATGGTCTTCGAACGTCTTGCCGACGATGATGATGTCGTCCAGGTATAGCAGGCATGTGTCATATGCCAGTCCTCTTATTACTGATTCCATGAGGCGTTGAAATGTGGCTGGTGCATTGCAAAGGCCAAAGGGCATAACTGTGAACTGCCAAAGCCCTTGGCCTGTCGAGAATGCAGCCTTCTCCTTGTCTCTCGGGTCTAGGGCCACCTGCCAGTAACCCGACTTCAGGTCCAGGTTCGAGAACCATTGTGCACCAGCTAGCGTGTCCAGGGTGTCATCAATCCGGTGTAAGGGGAAACACTCCTTCCGGGTGACAGCGTTCAGCCTCCTGTAGTCCACGCAGAAGCGTAGCTCGCCGTTCTTCTTCGTCACCAGAACTACAGGAGAACACCAAGGGCTGTTAGACTCTTCAATCACTCCCCTGGATTTCATGTCATCTACCATATCCCGTACCACCGCTTGTTTCGCCAACGGAACGCGTCTAGTTGGTTGCCGAATAGGCCGGGCGTCTCCGATGTCGATGCGGTGAAGCACTTTATCCGTGCGGCCGTAGTCACTGTCGCCTTGGCTGAAGACGCGGTGGTATCGCCTCAGTAGTTGAACTTTCTCCAGCTGTTCTGCGGTCAGGTAGTCGTTCTCTCCAATAAGCCTTCCAGCCGGGGCCCCAAGTGTTGCGTCGGCACCGGCTCCTGTGTCTTGTCGATAGCTGTCACGCGGACCACGGGCTCGCACGTCCCCAGCTCCGTTCCGGCCTGGACGTCGTGGTCGGTGTCTGCCAGGTTGAGCAGCCTCACTGGCACCTCCTCTCGGCACGGCAATAATGTCCTGGCTACACGGAGTCCATGCACAGACGTCATCTGGTCCAGCATCTGTTCTTCGTCCGCTGACCTTCCGTCGCGCCGTCACCACCACCTCGCTTCTCGCGGGGACCACCACGTCTTCCTTCAAGACGTGGCAGCAGATTCCAAGGCGCTCATTGGGTTGCCGGAGTGTCACCTCTTCTCCATTGAGCCCCAGGACTTTCCTGCCGACGTTGACCGTCGCCTCGTGGCTCTTGAGGGCATCCAATCCCAGTATCACCTCCTCAGCCACCTTCGCGACGAACACCCACAGACGTACAGAACTCCTTCCCAAGGTTAACTTCTCCACAGGCAAGGTGTCAACCGATGCCGTCACAAGCTGGTATGGTCGGCTCGGCTTCCTTGTCGGTAAACCCTTCGCCACGTCAGGTCTGATGATGGTCACGGCTGCCCCGGTGTCCACCAGCACGCGGCATGGCTTCCCTCTCATCCAACCGTACGCGATGAGGCTGTCAGCCATACGCCGGCTGACGGCGCGCAGTGTCACTCGAGGGGATGATGGTGATGACGCCGACGTGCCCCTCTCCACGACGGCCCTTACTCGTTTTCCGGTTGCTCTTCCTGTTGTGGGCAGTCTCTCTCCAGGTGTCCGGGCTGTCCACACCCCCAACACAAGCCACTAGGTCTTCGCCGGCGTCCCTCGGCTGGTCTTCTGTCTCCGGTGTAGCGGACACTCCTCGTTCTCGACGTCGCGATAGCTGTTACCTTGGCCGCCTCCATCCTTAATGCTGCCGTTAGCGCCTCGTGGATGGTTTTATAATCGCCGAGCATTAGGCGCTGACGAATCTCCGCGTCTCGTACCCCGTCAACATGTGTAGGCGGCCTCCCGGGATACGAACTCTTGTGGGAGGTTGACCAGGGCCTTGCTGGCCAGTTGCTCAACTGCCAGGGCGAACTCCTGCAGCGTCTCCCCTGGCTGCTGTGACCTTGCCTTTAGCTGGCTGCGGTACGCTGCGGCTAAGCGGTGGTTTCCAAAACGATTCTCCAGGGCCTTCCAGATGTCCTTGGGCGCCGCCGTTGTCTGTACCGAGTTCAGGACTTCCGCGGCCCGTCCCTGGAGGCTGGCTATTAACTGTGTGGCCTCTTCCTCTGGTGACCATTTGTTGTGCTTGGCCACTGCGTCGAACTGGCGGTGGAAGACTTCGAAAGTTGTCGCGCCGTCGTATTTAGTCGATTTGACGCGCGCAGATGTTGTGTGGCGTCCCGGCGCGTCGGCCTTCAAGTCCTTTAACTTCCTGCCGACGATGTCCTCTACCATGGCGTTCAGGGACTTTGTGTTGCTGTCGGCCTTTCCCTCCAGGTTGTTAACGCGGTTCGCAAGGTCTTCGACATCTTCCACCATGGCGTTCAGGGACTTGGCGTTACTGTCGGCCTTTTCCTCCAGATCATTGAAGCGGCTCGCCAGGTCTTCAACGCGCTCGTCCACTTGGCCCATCCGCTTGCCCAGCTCCGTCACGTCATCCCTCACGCCGGCCAACTGTTCCTCAAATTTGGCAGCGAGAACTTCGTTCGCCACCTTCATTTCCGTGGCCATACTGTCGTTCGCAGCTCTCACTTCTGTGGTTAATTCAGCCTTCATTGTGGTCAGGCTGTTGTTTGTGGCTTCCATCTTCTCGGTAAGGTTATCGTTAGCTGTCTTTATTTGTTTCAGCTCTGCGGCCAGGTTGTTAGTTGCCGCCTCCGTCTTTGCTGTTAGTTCCGCGGCCAGGCTATTATTTGCCGCTTCCGTCTTCGCTGTTAACTCGGCCTTCATTTCTTCCATCTTCTCGGTGATGTTTTCGTTAGCTGTCTTCATTTGTTTCAACTCTGCGGCCAGGTTGTTATTTGCTGCTTCTGTTTTTGCAGCGAGGTTGTCATTTGCTGCTTTCATTTCCGAGGTGAGTTTGGCTTTCATTTCCATCATCTTTTCCAGAATCCTTTCCAATGCAGCCTCCATGGTGGTAATATCCCGCTTCCAGACACCAGTTGTAACTTTGTGGGTTTGTAGAATTAAAAGGCCGAGTTGCAGAAATTAAAAATCTCCTTTATTTTCATTGAAATACACTATTCAATTCTCATGTAAGAGCATTAAACCACATATACACAGTCTTACAAGGTTGATCACAATAACAAACAGTGACAGCAGATTACATCTTTAGCTCTCGTTACAACAACACAGCTGGCTATCTCTCATTTCACAACTGACTCTGCTGGCATGTCACCATCCTTTTTATATGTCCATTCATAAGTCGAGAACATTCACGAACAAACAAGAAAAACAACAATTCTCCGTCAATCGAGATATCTCTAGAAATTTCCAAACATGAAACCCTACCTGTGGCGGCGAGTCCTTTATCTGAGATAACATTGTTTGCCGCCTTTGTGATCATTTGCCACGTTATAGTTAACTCCTCATGCAAGCTCATGAAACATTATCCGCCGTCTATTATCGATTTGTGCCGAAACGTTTATGCCCAGCGCCACGACAATATCAATGCATCCAGAAGAGTAACCCCACAAATGAATCTCATGAGTATGAATAGGGCAAAATAAACATTTCTGAAGTAGAGAATGGAAAGCAGCTTCTTTGTTTAAAAATAACAAATGTGACCTGTGTCAGGTTTTGATCTAACAGCAGACTAAGTAATTTGACAGATGAATGGTCATGGATTATTTTTCATTTCCATTTCCATTTTACCTTCCTTTAATGCGTGACTTGCAACCTCAGGACTTACAAGTAGGTACCTGGAATTAAATGCCTATTAAGAAACAGAGGAATTTTGGATCCAGGAGGATATCCAAGATGTGATATCAGCCCAGTACTTGCCATTAAGGTAAGGAAGTGGATGATATGAAAGTCAGTGAAATGGATGAAAGAAAACGTGAACATGGTGCAGCAGGCGGTGGAAGCTAGAGAAGACCTGCACAGATTTCCACCACAAATTCCTTATGCAGTCCTCTGGGATTGAACCTAGGCTACCTTGGTGAGAGGTGAATGGCTATTTCTCTTAAACCTTAATTTGTGATTTTGGTTTCAGTGTCATAAAGCAAAAATCCATTAACAGAAAGCCGGTATTTGGCAGTAGTAATACTTTAACAAATGAAAACACTAGATGCTGCTAAATACAACTTACCACTTATGTGCTTATTTTAGCACAAAATTTAAACTTGATACACTGTTGCATACTCTTAGAACAAAACAACAATCTGTTGAAGGTAATGACAACTGAACAGCTGAGTAACAACATACAATGAACCATCACTGTCAAGTGTCTATTGAAAAGAGTCGGCTAGGTTAATCAGTGTCTAGGCAAAGGCAAGCATTCTGGACATGGCACAAACAAATGTTCTAGAGTGGAGAAGTGACAGACAATTGTTATTGTATTTCAGATAACTGGCCATTAACTGCATCTATGACCAAATTTTGATATTTGGTAATCCCATGGGGTCCATACTTAGCTTCCACCATATTTACGTCATTCCCCCCTCTGAGCTGATTGTCCCAAATAGTGACCAGATGATTTGAATGCATCATCAGCAGTTTCCTTCAGAGCAACTTCTGGATGTGGTAGACTATATTGTTGATTCCCCACGGTACAATTCTTGCTATGGTTGATGAAGCTTAGAGATACATACCCTATTCCAGGTACAGATTCCCCTGCTGGAAACCTTGGCGGTTTGTCTTTGTCCAGTCACTCTTACTGAGCGGGATGGCTCAGGCAGTTATGTCTGTGGCCCACATTTAGGAGGTCCAGGTTCAATTCCTGTGGCTGACCTAGCATTGGTCTTATCCAGTTGTGTTGATAAGCCATTTTGTGTACATCATGAAGACAGTTTACAAGGTACTCCATGTAATTGACTGTTGGGTATTCCACCTCAGGAGGACTCATAAACATCAGGTTGCACAGAAGATGCAGCTTCCTGCAAAAGATCAAGCCAGCTGGGGTCATCCCAGTTGTGTCCTGGGTTGAGTGGTAGCCAGCAAAAAGAGAGCACCTTGATGAAATAATCTATTACTATCAACAGATATTTGTTGTCCCTGTTGGACACAGGGAATAGTCCAGTTATATTGATGGTAATGCATTTGGAGGGTGCCTCTATTGTGGCAACCCTGTATGGGTTGTCAGACCTGGCGCCACTGGCTTAACTTTGTTCGTTGGTTGCGCTGGGGAGGGGGTTGGCTTCCTCTTCCGCAGACGACCGCCCGCCACCAGCGTGAGAGGATGTGTTTGTAGCAACCCTCCGGGACACAAGCCTCATTGAATGTAAGTTGTCTGGAATTATTAAACCTCTTTTTAAAATGTATTTGTGAGTTTTCCTTCGCTGGACCTTCCACCTTTCACCACCATACAGGTAAGCTAGTTATCAGTAAAATAACATGTCCACCCTACCGCGTGGTGTAACTAGTGTTTGTTGAGATGGTTTCGCTCTACCGCTACGGATTCCCCCCAAAGCTAATAAATATTTAAATCTATTCTAATGTAGGGTGTGACATATTGGTGGAGACGCGGGTAAGATCTCAAATTTTTTTTTTTTTTCTCTCCTTGCTTTAGTCCGGTTTTTATGAAAAAAATTTGAATGTATACGGTGGTGAAAGATGGAGGAAACATGGCCGACCGCGTGGTGTTCAATTAGTTAGAAATTCTAATCTGGTCATCGTCTCGTAATCGTTTAACTTTTGGTCTGTTTTTTATTTGATTTCGTTAATAGTAAACTTATTTCATAATATTGTGCTAAAATTTTTTTATAACTACATGGAAATTGATAATGGACACCACGTGGTCACGTGTTGATTTTCAAGGGACGCTGTGTGAGTTTTGGCAGTAAAATTCAAAGTAAATAGTTTCTTTTTTTTTTTGGTGTTTTTGTGAAGTATGCACTTCATTTTTGTGTTCATTCCAGTTGGTAATTCTGCTTATTTTATTCTGGTGTCCAGTGTTACTTAAAAGTAAGTCAAAATGCCTAAGAAAACGCGGCAATCATCCAATGTGCCAGTTACAATGGATTCACATGATGTAATAGCTTCGACTTCTGCTTTAGCTAATCAAGTGCACATGTACCTAGTAATTTAGAAGTATCCATGGCACCTAATGTTAATCAGACTCAGACAATGCAAGTTTCTCGGCCTTTTATTGATCCACCCTGTTTTGACAGGATAGCACTGATATCTCCTTCAGAATTTTTGAGAAAATTTAACTTAGTTTCTACAGCAAATGGTTGGTCAGATGTACAAAAGTTGAAGTTTTTCCCATGTTACTTGCGAGACACAGCAGCACTGTGGTACCGAACTTTTTGCCATAGACACCCTGAGCATGATTGGCATTTTCTAACTCAACAGTTTTTGGCAGCTTTTCAAATGTCCAATCAAGATGAATTGTTGGAAATTAAACTTAGGCAGAGGGTACAATTAGAAAATGAACCTGTATTAGATTACATTTATGATGTATTATCCTTGTGTGACCAAGTTAACGCTGCAATGACACAAATGGAGCAGGTAAAAAACTTAGTGAAAGGATTGAAACCTCAGTATGTGCAAGCTTTGCTCCCATTAAATCCACAAACAGTTGAGGAGGTTTTACAAATTATTAAAAGCGTTGATAAAGCTAATTTTTATGTGCAACATAGACAACATTTAGTACAAGCACAAACATCAACTTACACTTCTCCACCTGTGTCATCTGCACCTGTTTTATCACGGTTTGAAAGTGTAAATCACTCTGAACCAGTTATTAATGTTGTTTCCACATTGAGTGAACAGATCACTAAACTTGCTACCCAAATGCAACAGCTTCAGTCTCAATTCGCTGCTGCTGCATCTACTGTGCAGCCACCTCCACTTAAGCCTCCAAGACATCATGAAAAGAGACAGCAGGCACCTATTGTGTGTTACAATTGCAACAAGCGTGGTCATATGGCACGTAATTGCTGGACTTCACCATCTGGTTCAAAAAACTCGAGAGGCCCAGCCTCCAACGACATAACCTAGAGGTACCCAAAGTAAGTTCACCTGTGTCTAATGTTGTTTCTCTTCCAGGTCAAATTTTGCAAATTTTGGGGTCCATTGGGGAGTCAAAACTTCCAATTTTGTTGGATACAGGAAGTGCAGTTAGCATTGTGAATGCAGCTCATATCAATGACATTTCTAAAATGAAACCTGTCGAGATTTTGCTTAAAACAGCTGGTAACAAGTTATTAGATGCGCCTTATCAAACAAATTTGAAATTTCAAATTAATGACTTTGTTTTTCAGGAAGATGTGTTAGTGGTAAAAGACTTGGCACATAATCTCATTTTGGGTAATGACTTTCTAACTTCACATAAAGTTACCATTGATTATTCTTGTGCAGAAGTTAAGATTCAAACTCATGAGGGAGAAATGGTACACATTCCTTTTGAAACAACATGTGGTGGTCCCTTTACAGATATTGCTGTGATTCCATTGAACGATGAGGTACAGATAGTTAATAAAGTTTCTGTTGTAAAAGATGTTAAATTGCCACCGCTTACTACTTGTTTTGTGGCAGTGCAGCCTTCAGCTGATATTACAAATGAGGTTATGTTCGAGCCTTCTACCAGTATTATGCATAAGAAGAATATTTCTATTCCACCTGTAGTTTGCAAATCTTCAAAGGACTTTGTGATACCAGTACATAATAATTCAGCTGTTCCTCAAACACTTTTTGCTAGAACTGTATTAGCTAATGCTCATGAAGTTGCATTTGTTCAAAGTAACTCAGTTTCACCTAAGGATGTTACTCCATTGAACGCTCCAAAGTTTGAATTTAATGTTAATACCAACTTAACTGAAGCTCAAAAGTCAGATCTTCATAATCTGTTGTTAAAATATGAACATGTTTTTGCCACTTCATTGCAAGATTTAGGCTCAACTAATGTAGCTGAATTTAAAATAGAGGTAAAGGATGAAAAACCTATTAAGCAACGACCCTATAGGGTAGCTCATAAGCAGAAAGAGATTATTTCCCAACAAGTAGAGGAAATGAAAAATGCTGGTATTATTAGAGATTCTCAGTCACCTTGGTCATCACCTGTTGTGTTGGTAAAGAAAAAAGATGGCTCTATGCGGTTTTGTGTAGATTATCGTCAACTGAATAAGGTTACAGTAAACTCAGCCTTTCCCTTGCCTCTTATTGATGACCTCCTTAGTTACCTTGGAGAAGCTAAATGGTTTGCTTCCTTAGATTTGTTGTCAGCATACTTTCAAATTCCTTTAGAGGAGAATAGTAAAAAGTATACCTCATTTGTTACTCATGAAGGGCAGTATGAATTTGAACGTTTGTCTTTTGGGCTTGCTAATGCACCAAGATTTTTCAGTTTTGTTGCTGAGAAATTGTTAGGAGACTTAAAATTTAAGAAAGCTTTAGCATATTTGGACGATATTGTTGTTTTTGCCAAAACTTTTGAAGAATTATTAGAAAACTTAGAAGCTGTTTTTCAACGTTTGGAAATGCATAATTTTAAACTGAAACCTGGGAAATGTTTCTTTGCTATGGAAAAGATAAAGTTATTGGGTTTTGAAGTATCTAAAGATGGAATTTCCCCAGATTCTGAGAAAGTTACAGTGATCAAAGAACTACCACGCCCAAAGAATGTTAGAGACGTGAGAAAAGTTTTGGGTTTGTTCAATTTCTACAGGAAATTTATTAAGAATTACTCTTACATTGCCCATCCATTGATTCAGCTGACCAAGAAAAGTCAAAGTTTTATTTGGGGCCCGGATCAGCAAACAGCATTCCAGCAGTTAAAGAACTCTCTTGTTTCTGCCCCTGTGTTGGCTCATTATAATCCTGGAGCCTATACAGAATTACACACTGATGCTAGTGGTCTAGGAATAGGATGTGTTTTACTACAGAAAGTAAATGATAATCTTAGACCTATTGCATATGCTTCTAGAACTTTGTCAAAATGTGAAAGAAATTACAGTGTACCAGAGTTAGAGCTTTTGGCAATCGTTTTTGGTTTAACACATTTCAGGACTTTTGTGTATGGCTATAAAGTGCATGTTATTTCAGACCATCACTCCCTTTGTTATCTGAACAATTTAAAGGATTTGACAGGCCGGTTGGCTCGATGGAGTCTAAAGTTACAGGAATTTGATTATGATATATGTTATAAATCTGGTAAGAAACATAATGACGCAGATGTTTTGTCAAGGTTCCCTGTGTTACAGCCTGAAGAGCATCAAATTGAACAACTTGATGAGCTAATTACCTGTTTGCTATCACCAGTTGAGGTTGCTCAGAAACAAAATGATGATCCAGTTCTGACTCCAATTATTAATGCCCTTAAGGATCCTGAATCTGCTCCTGCTAAGGTTCAACGTCAAGCTTCTACCTATATTTTGAAAAGTGATGTCTTGTACAGGAAAAATTCGGGTTCTACTGGTCCCTTGCATTTACTAGTCATTCCTGATGTGTTAAAGCATGAAATTTTGTCCTCATGTCATGATGATCCACTATCTGGTCATTTAGGTTTTTCTAAAACTTTTAGTAAGATTAATTCAAGATACTACTGGATAGGTATGAAAAAAGATATTGAGCATTTTGTGAAAACTTGTCCAAGTTGTCAGTCTAGGAAGGCACCTAAGAATCAAAAACCTGCTGGTCTTTTGCAGCCTATTCCAGTTAACTTTATTGGAGAACGTTGGGGAATAGATTTGTTAGGCCCTTTGCCTCGTTCTACGTCGGGTCATAAGTATATCATAGTTGCTACAGAATATGCTTCTAGGTGGGTTGAAGCTGCCCCTCTCTCTTTGGCTACCATTCCCCAGGTTACTAAGTTCATCTTACATCAGATTATTTGCAGGCATGGGGCCCCTGCCATGTTACTGTCTGATCGTGGTAGTGTCTTTCTGAGTGAAGTAACTCAGGAACTCTTGAAAGCTTTGTCAGTTTCCCCTCATTTTACTAGTTCATACCACCCTGCATGCAACGGCCTTACTGAACGAATTAACCAGACTTTACTAAATTGTCTTAGTCATTTTGTGGATTCAAATCAGCGCAATTGGTCTAATGTTTTACCATATGTGATTTTTTCATACAATTCTTCTGTTCAGGAAACTACAAAATTTTCACCATTCTATTTGATATATGGTCGTGAACCTTCCTTACCAAATCAGGTGCAACTTCAGGCCACTTCAAATGATTTATTTGTTCGGCAAACTTTGGAAGAGATTCAGAAAGCTCGTGAAGTAGCCATCCATAATATTAATCAGCAACAGATTAAACAGAAAGAAAGATATGATGCTAAGCATAGAGATACTCATTTTGCAGTGGGTCAGCTTGTTAAGATTTTTACTCCAATTAGGAAAAAGGGAAAATGTACCAAATTGCTTCATAGATATTTTGGGCCTTTTGAAATTGTTCGACAAATTACTCCTGTTACTTATGTGGTTCGTCGACCAAATGCTCCTAGAGTTAAGGAACAATCAGTACATGTTTCTAGGATATTCCCATATTTTGATCCTGTGGGACCATATAGACTGTAAATGCATTTTGCTTTTCTTTTGTGTCACATTAAATGTAAAAAGGTTGTATGTAAAGTATATTGCCCCTTGTTTTCTGAGTGAGAATTTTGAGATTTAGTGTATAGTGTGCTAAGCTATTTTGTTTTGGAATATGATGTATATTATTGGCAAATGGCAATACTTGGATAGATGTTTGATGAATTAGATGTCAAAAGTTGAACATACAATTGTTATTATTGAAAGTCACAATTAATTGATATTAAAAGTATATGTTCCCTAATAACTGTTTTGAGTTGAATAACCTCATTTGATGATAAATTTTACAATGATTAGGAAATTGAAATTTTGTTTATTAATTTTAAGTTTACATTCTGGAATAGTGCTGTGCTACCTCGATAAGAAGGATGAATGAAATTATGTGTGATTATGTGAAAGATGTAGCGGTAAAGTTTATCTGGTTAATGGGGTTGCTGTAATGTGCCCGTTAATCCAGTGTTTTAGGCTCGATAAAATGGCTGAAATGTGCTTATCGATGCAAGTAATTAAGTGTATTTTTGAGTTTTGTTTAGCATTGGTGCTGAAATGTGCATGCTAAGATGATGAGGAAAACCTGAATCACAGAGAGGTTTGTGAATGACTGTTATGAAGCTGAGACCTGGGGATGTTCTGTTTGTCATCCTCGCCATAGTTACCAGGTATTTGTGAGATAGCACATTACTAGTACAGATGTTTACTTTGTCTCTTTATTGCAGGATGCTAATAGTTTGAACATTTTGATAAAATTGTTTTGGATTAAGAGTGATATATATTTTGGAGTTGTGTGATTACCAGTATGCTTTAATGGTTTATTGAATTCTAAGTTTTATGTTGAAAAGCAAAAGTACCCTTCAATGTATACAAAAGTTTTTAGAATAGGCTAAGACATGATACTATATTTTCTCTTTTGTGTATCTAGGATGTGAAATTTTGAGGCCCCAGAACTTAATTTTTCTTTCAGTTTTGTTCTATGTATTGTGTTGTAGAACGATTTTTTTTTTTTTGTTGGCGTAGTAATGTGACAGTAGTTTTGTTGGCATGCAAAATGTTGATGTTAGTAGATTGTAAGTAATTTTGTTGATTTGAAAGGTAGTAGTACTGATGATATTAAGTAGTGCGCGCACATAATAAATATGATTGAAATTATAATGGTAAAAACAAAGAGAAAAACTGAGCTCATTTTTGTTTAAGTGTACACGTCAGTTTTTGTTAAAAAGTTTATGGCCACGTGTAATATTTTGGGGTACCCCTCTAATTGTAAGTTTTGGTATTTTGAAAATTTGTAATATTTTTTATTCAATGTTTTGGAAGGTCAAATTATTTTGTGCTGTGTGTATTGTATTATTTCTACCCTAAGGGGTTTTTGTAAAGTCTTGATTGTGACATTCCTACGTTTTATGTATTCTTTTGTGAAGATTATTTGATTTATCTTGTCAAAATTTGTAAGCTCTATATATTGCCGAGTGATGGAAATTATCTTAGTTTTATCATGTATCTTGCTACCCAGATGGGGTGTACCTAATTTTTTTTTATTATTTATTATTGTTCAGAAGTGAAGTTTGTTTTTAATGATGTAGTTGTCTTCTGTAATTGACGTACACTTATATTTTTGGAAATAATGTTGTAGTATGATGATACGTATCAAGCCAGCCCTATTTATCTGCGTTCCTGCTGCACCACACTGTTCCTACCGAACTGTTTGCACCATGGGAGTGCTAAACCTGCCACACTGCCTTGTGTCATCGGGCTCTGGTCCGCCCTTTATGACCACTGTTCGTCAGAGCTTTGGCAGCTATTAGTGCTGTCACTTCGTACCTGTGTTGGGGGCAGAAGAACTATTAATGCCCCACATTGTTATTCAGTGTAGAGCAAGTACAATTGTGCTCAATTCAGTGGTCTTTATTCATCAGTGACTGCAGTGCAAGCTTCAAGTTTTTATTACATTTGTGAGACCAGTGGGAATGGAATGTACTGTTCAGGCAGGTTGTGAAACTTTTTTTTTGCTTGGTGCAGTAGTGGTGAAAAGTGCTGAACTTCATTTATTTTTCTTTTAGGGCTTTTCAATTAAAGTTATAGACAGACACTGGAGTAAAGAAACGAATGTGTAACGTCAAGAGACAAGATTTATGTTTGTAATACTGTTTGTGATGTTTGTATGCTAATTTTTTTTGTTCCATCACTCGAGCGAGTTTCTTTTCATTTGTTATTAATTGTTCTGTTGACCCTGGGTCAACAGCTTGTGGTCCGGGGGGAGGTGTGGCAACCCTGTATGGGTTGTCAGACCTGGCGCCACTGGCTTAACTTTGTTCGTTGGTTGCGCTGGGGAGGGGGTTGGCTTCCTCTTCCGCAGACGACCGCCCGCCACCAGCGTGAGAGGATGTGTTTGTAGCAACCCTCCGGGACACAAGCCTCATTGAATGTAAGTTGTCTGGAATTATTAAACCTCTTTTTAAAATGTATTTGTGAGTTTTCCTTCGCTGGACCTTCCACCTTTCACCACCATACAGGTAAGCTAGTTATCAGTAAAATAACATGTCCACCCTACCGCGTGGTGTAACTAGTGTTTGTTGAGATGGTTTCGCTCTACCGCTACGGATTCCCCCCAAAGCTAATAAATATTTAAATCTATTCTAATGTAGGGTGTGACACTATGCAACAATGCTCCAAGCACATGATATTGGTGGCATAAAGTATCTTCCCATAGCCTCGACCACTAATGCTTTCATGGTAGCTTGTCAATTGTTTGGTTGGATCCAAGATGCCCTTTGCCCTTTGGAAGAACCTTCAAGTGCTCCTTTCAAGGAAGAATCAGCTGCTTCCTCGGGGTCTTCCCATTAAATAGCTGCCAAAATCTGAACAACATAACTTCTTTGCTCTTCAGTGATCCTCATTTGGTCTATTAAGACTTAAGTAAACATGCTATTCCTGTATTCAGTGTTTTCCCAGCTCGAGCTAGTTCCTTCCTTCACTTCTCTCATGAACGGCAACAATTAGGTGTCAGCCAACTGCTCTCTCCTCAGGCTTGTATTGTCCTATCCATCTGTAGGCTCTGCTGAAACCCATGAACAACTGCAGCATATTTTTCCTCCACCTTAGTGCAGTCGCTGCTGCAGTACTCTGGGCCAGTTCTTCTTGAAATGGCATCTGCATTGGAGTGGCCCCTTCCAATCCAACATATATGGCCTTTAGACTCCACATATTCTCAGATTTTGTAGGCTTTTGAATCTCAACAGTTAGATGAGAGTGGAATGATTAGTCCTCAAGTAGAAGGGTGGTATACAGATACTTATGGAAGTGTGTCTTCACTACTTCAGAAGCTTTCGTTGAGTAACACTTTTGTATTCCCACTGCCATTATCTCTCATATTTCATTTTTGCCTCCAATTTCTCCATTCCAGATGTCATGATCTTCACTTCATCCAGTATTTGTTGAAATACTTGCTCTATGTGGCATTTGTTCCACTTCTGGAACCAAGTAACGAATGAAAACAACAATTGCTGCTAGACATATATATTTTAGGCAGTTAAGTGTAGTGCAAACTTTACACTTGAGATGCTTTTGCAGCACTCAGAACAAAACCAACTGAATCACAATTGAACTGCTGGTCACAATTCACAACTGAACTCTACATTCCACTGTCACTACACTCAGCTGAGCACTCCTGTCAACTGTATACTGAAAATAGTTAGCTAGGCACTAATAAACTCCTTATTTAGGACTCCAACACAATGTGCACATTCTGGATATGAATCTTCGGGAATGGTGAGTGGCATACAATTGCTATTGTTCTGCAAGAACAATATTAGTCATATGTTCATTAGTTGCACCTAGGATCAAATAGCCAGCAGGTATGTGCTAATCCTCCAATGCTTGTAGGTAGCTTTACACCATAGTGACAATACTCTATGGTTAATAAGTTGAATAGGTCACTGTCATAAGAGTATCATCAGGTGTAAATCAAGCTAATAATGTATGTTGCATATCAAATCTTAATCATATTAGTAAAAGCGAAGGGACTTATTTTACCCCACAGTCAATGCTCATTATGCCAGCTAATTGCACTGTTATGGAGGTTTATAAGAATTTGCAAATAACAAAATATGATCACAAAATCTTGATATAAACATGCATTTAACTAAAATTGTTTTACCCCACAGTCAATGCTCAGTATGCCAGCTAATTACACTGCTAGGGAGGTTTATAAGAATTTGCAAATCACAAAATATGACCACAAAATCTTCATATGAACATGCATTTAACTAAAATTTTATATTTGAAGAAAAGGAAGAATGCAAGTGTACTTTATTCCAAGCACCCACATGCAATACATTGTTGCTTATACTGGCTATTTGTGTACACTGGTAGAGTAGCCATACTTCCATAAAGTCCCTGGCAATGGCAGTGATTCCAGTATGTGAGCTGTCCAGCCGTCACATGCTCAAACCTGTATGCACGAAAGTCAGTGTGTTGTTGGTTACAGACATGTAAAGTTATATGGTACCAAGCTCTGTATGTTTGCAGGATGCAGAGAAGTCAAGATAAGGGTGAAGGGGTATAAGCTAATGTCGTGAGGCAGTGCTTACATAAACAGAAATTATCAAGTGAGATTGTTATTGCTTCTTACATGATTTAAGTAGACAATTTGGATGACATCACTGAGTTTCTCCAATCCCCTTAGAGTAACACAACAATGTCACACCTCATGCCACTCCCACTGAGCTGGATGGGCTCGCTTGTAAGCTTAGCTACTTTAAATGCAAGGGCTTTATGGAAGTACAGTTACTCTACCTTGGTTCTCAGCAATCTGCAGATCTTTTTCTTAAAACAATGAGGCAGTTTTTTCACAACAAGTAAGTAACAGAAATTATTTATACAAAATATGCAGTATTTACCTTTAAAGAGACCACTACGATTTTTTGTAGTTCCAAGTGGAAAAGGATTTTCAGCAAATAGACCCACAGCAATCACACCCCATATACCTGCTGCACCTGGAAATATTGCTTCAGTTAGATTTGTTTTCTTTATTATTTCAATAGTAATTTAATATCATATGAGACAGCCTCTCTCAATTCATTCTGCTGATGTGTTGAAACATTTATTTATATTATTAATTTTTAGATGAGTACGAAAGTGAAGCAGATGTGTAAGAAATACAACTCATCTAAAAATTAATAATTTTTTGCTTCACTGTGGTGTTCCAATACAGTTAAATCTCGATTTATTTATATCTTCTTCTATTTTTGTTACTATGCTATTTGAAGTTTTTTGTGAATTTCTTTACCCCTTTTCTTATCTAAGAGAGTATATTATCCTGCCAATATTAAAGAAATTTCATTTCTATTGTCTCCAATCTTATTAGCATATTTCTATTAAGAGTGCAACATTCCGAGTCATGCATCAAAGGTATGGCTAAAACTTTATAAAACTTGAGGAGAGTTTCTCTATGGGTTTTATTTCCCAGTGTTGTTTTAATTATACCACAAATGTGTTGAAACAGATTTAGTTTTCCATTAATATGTCTTATCTGGTCATTTTCTAAGAAAACCCCTAAATAATTTAAATCAAGTATGTGTTGATAAAAAGTTATTTACTACTAGTTTGTCTCTTATTAAGTTCTTCCCATGGAATGCCATTACTTTAGTTTCAGTGGTAGGTATTTTTAAGTTACATTTAGCAGAAACTTTTTCTAATAGAAAAATGGCTCTCAGTAATGAAACAGTTATGTAAAAAGTAAAGCTAGTTACAGTGAAGCAACAAATACTACACAAATATAAATATTTGCAACAAAAACTTCACTTATAAGAAAATAATGTAAATTTTTCTTATTAATTAATGAGATCAATTTTGTAAACCCTTGTTTACTTTTTCAGCCGTCAAATAACTTCGTTGTCAACATTACTATTGCTAGAGGTCATTACGTTTTTGCCAGTATTACCAAAATCTGAACATGAAATAAACTTAAAAACAAAATCGTCTGCTGGTATTTCAGAATTCATTGCGCAATGTTTATTTTTTTAAATAAATATTTTTTCCCAAACCATTAAATCTATTGGACCATTCAATTGTTTTAATTATTTAGCTTTTGGATTTATTTCATGGTTAAATGACCAAAAATGATCTGCTACAGCTGACTGATCAGTTTGTTTATACTTAATGTTACAAAAATGTTCTTTAGTTCTAGTTTCCAAATTACGTTGCATCTTTCCAATTTATAAGAAAAATTTACATCATTTTCTTAGGATGAATGAAGTTTTTGTTGCAAATAGTTATATTTGTTTAGTATGAAACAGTTGTTTTAATTTCAAACTCCAAAATGTTATTTTTATATTTGTTATTTTAAATTTATTTTAAAAATATTTAAAAAGAAATCATCATAAGTTGTTGGAAGTGTTGTGAAGCGAACAAGATTAAATGTGAAAAAGTAAGACATGTGATAAAGTGAGTTAGGAATAGAAATTAATCAATAATGTTAATTTGTTTTAATGACATTGTTAGAAATTTAAAATTATTTGCTATAATATTTGAGTGCTGATTGTTTAAATTAAGTTTTAAAAGAGAAATGATACAATTAATTAAATATGGAATGATTGTATTGGTCATTAAGTACGATATGGCCAATAATGATAGCCATAGTGATAGCAAAATCAATAATCTTGATTGCATCATTTCTAAGTTCTATCTTGTAGAAGATGGAGGTGTATCAGTTTAAGTTGGAATGTTGTAGATGATAAACTAAAATTGAACTTAATTGTGAATTCCAATGCGTACAAATGTGTATAAATACAAAAAAGATTTAATTTAATATTGTAAAGTAAGGAGAACGCTTGAAAAGTGCTTTTTACAGTTACATTACAACATATTTTATTTTAATTTTGCAGATAATTAAAAAGAAAATATATTTAAAAGGAAATAGAAAAGTTCTTTAATTGATTTGGTAAAATATTTTCTGAAAATATCTGTTAGTGGCCAACCCTGAGAAATACATTTTCATGCACTGACTGTAGAAGCCACTGGAACTTCATTAAAACAACATCAGATGAATTAAAACATCATTTAAAGAAGAAGTCGCCATTTGCTCCACAAATATCCCCCTACAGTAAGCTGTCCTCATCAGTTGCTCTCACTATCTGATGATCTACAAAAAGGAGTGTATATAATTTTCTGTTATCTACTTTAAAAATTTCTAATAAAATATATTGCCATTTCCTTTTGACATCAATATATAAATTAAACAGAGCGAGTGCTAAGGTACATCTTTGTCTCACTCTTTGACTTATTTCTATATTGGCAGTTGACTATCTGTTTCCATTTTTTATTTTTATCATTGTTCCAGCATACTGGCTTTGAATTATAATTCAAAAATGAAAAATCTGTTAAAAACCAAACTTGATATTTCAGTTCAGTATCTTCCAAGACTGTGACAAAGATTTTCAAGAAATTTCCCCCCACCTCAAACTGCCCTTTGTATGGAACATTCCTAAAAAATTTTACAATTAATTACTTCTGGGCTGTTTTGCCATGGTCTGTTGGCATAAGAACGTCCAAACATTTCGTCCAGAACTGCGGTAGACATCTTCAGTGGCGCTGTCGAAGTTTCCTTGGAGAGAGTTTTGCTGCATCTGAAGCATTCAGTGCCTGAGTCGCGCTATTTGTACGTTCTCTCATTTCTCAAAAGTTTCGATTTTTTCAAAAATGGTTCTAATGAATTTGATTAAAATACCATATGTGTAGGATGGCGTCATGATAAATAAAATGTACTTCTTGAATGTTCACATGTCTCTTTATTCTGAATGACTTTTGCATAACTGGTAAACTATAAGAAATAGATAACTTCTCAAGTGGAAGTATTATTTTTTTATTACTTGGCCATGCAAAGAGAACAGAATTTCAAAGTCTTCACAAAGCAACCAGTTCTTAAAGGATGTGACTATCACTTAGCAGAAATTAGCAGTAAGATAATTTCTGCAAATGTTTATTTCAATTAACATGAAGAAGAGGAATAAGTATTTGTAAAAATAATTTGTACAAGTGTGGAGAAAGTTGTGTGAATGCAACACAGCAGAATTTTTTTCTTTTTCAGCGGTGTCATGCAAAGAATATGGAATTTCAAGGTCATCTCATAGCAACATGCTTGTCATAAAAATGTTTGTAGAAAAGAGAATAGAGAAAGCCTTGTGAATGTTACATATTTGTTTTCTCTGTCAAAACTAAGGATTTTGAATTAAATGTTGTCCTGAGTGGAATGATTCAAATATGAAGAAGAAAATTTCCAATAAAAGGTTTTTAACAATAGTTGAACATTTTACTTATATTTCCTAAATGAAAGAAGCCACTTTGCTTGTTGAATAGTGTCACAATAAAGGATAGGAGGTGACCAGGGGTGTAGTTATAATAGATGGTAGAGTGAATCTTTCCGAGTCATAACCAATTAATATTTATTATAGGCTAGGAAGCATACTGGAAGTGCTGAAGGCCGTTCCCTTGAGTTGTCTGTAACATAAGATGTACAAACTAGATTCTGAAAATATCAAGTAATATCACAAAGAATATTCCCCTTCGGGGTTGTGTCCATGTTTCCATGGGACAGCGCAATGGCATGAATGCGATGCAAGAATGGACAAAAAGATGCCAATTGTAGGGAACTGCGGTTATTAGATAGAATATCGAGGTCTAAAGGGGGTCTCAGCAGTTATTTTTTTTTTCTTCTTCTTTTTTTAAACAAATAACAAGGAGCATCGCTTCTCATATGGAAGCGGGGTTAGGTGAGGGAGAGTTTAGGTATGGTTGGGCAGATACCGCAATAAAGCACTCTGGTAATTGTCGTAGGTTATGTAGCAGCATCTATCATGCTGCTTGGCGTAAAGTACGAGGCCAGGATGGCAGGCATGGCTTGCGCCCTGGAAGCCAAACTGGGAATTCTGTGGCGGAGTTGTTTAACGGTATTTTCTGGAGGGTCCGGGCCGAGAGGGCGTTCCGGTACCGGTATTATGGCGAGTTGCGGAGTCATTTGGTCGGGTTTGGAGTTCAATTAATATCAGGTCAAGAGATTCGTCGAGCATCTTGTGGTATTCTTCCACGCGATGCATTTTGTTGTCGCAGGCGGCGGTAAGTTGTAGGTGATGGTCAAGTCTTGTTCCGATGTTGTTAATTCCGTCCTGTGTAGTGTGTAGTGATTCAATTGTCTGCTTTAAGGAGCCTTCTATTGCTGTGAGATTGGGAACTATTGCTGCAAGATGTTTCTGTGAGTCGCGGTGGTTCTTGGCAAGGGCAGTCGTGATGGTGTCTTGAAGCGTTGCAAGAGTTGGTGTAATGTTGCTGACCTCGGTGTGCAGGCTTTGCAGGCTATCGGTGAGGGCGGATGCGGCGGTCGAGGTCTCAAGCGAAGTGAGGCGCCTGCTGATGTTCTGCACCTCTTCTTGAAGACACTGTAGAATGGTCCTCAAGTCCTCGCCGGGTGCGGCAGCGGCGTCAGTTGGTGGTGCAGGTGTTTGTTGTGTCACTGGAGGCATCTGTGTGGTGAGTCGGGGAGGGTAGAGAGGGCACTGCGCCTGGCCTGTGAAGTGGCCTAAGCCATCGCAGGTGGCGCAGTACCGGCGTCGGTAACGGAGGTCGTGACTGGTGCACTGCGATGTCAAGCCCGGCGCTCCGCAGTAGTGGCACCTGGGAGGTGCTGCGCAGGAGGTGGCGACGTGGCCGTAGCCACAGCAACGGCGACACGGAGTGTATCTTTGCGCTCTACTTGCCTCGATTTTGAGACACCGCCCTAATAAGGGCAGGCCCGTCCTCAAGGCAGCTTCGAGGTCGGCGGCGTCGGCGAACTGGAGACGGACCAGGTTAGAAGGTCCGTGGCGGGTGGAGATCCTAGTGGCCCTGAGCGTGGAAGGCCAGCGTAGTTGTGCGGCGGCGAGGATGAAGCGTGTGGGCAGGTCCCGTGGCGCCCCACGGATGACTGCCGTGCATGTGGTGACTGCGGAGGCTGCGGTGGGCTCCCTGGGTGGGAGTCGGACTGGCTCGGCGGCTGGAGGAGTGTTGAGGGCTTCGGCGTATGTGGCCCGCATAGGTGAGCATGGTGCAGCGGTGCGTGGAGAGAGCTCGCTGGGCTGAGCTGCTACCACAGCGGCAGCTGCTTCATGCTCTGACGGGTCTGGCAGGACGGGCCGAGTGGCTTCGTTTGCCGGACGTGGCTGCGGCGGGCTGGGCTGTCGGGTGGCGGCTGGAGCTGGCTCGGCGCTAGCCCAGAACTTGCCCCTGGGCTCAGCGGGCTGCCCCCTCTCTGCTGCCTGAACTGGGCGAGCAGTGGGAGACTGCGCCCGAGAGCTAGCAGGGGAAGTGCTGGCAGAAGAGGGCTGAGGTGGCTGCTTCTTAGCTCCCCGGCTAGGTTGCTTCGGCTCGGCGATTCCCTTCTTCTTTCCGGCGTTCTTCTTCCTCATGGTGAGCTCCGGTTTCCTTAAGGTGAGGTGTGCTCACCTGTGTCCGAGGCGAGGCGGCGAATGAAAATGGGAATTCGACCAAAGCAGTTATGTGGAAGGGTTACCAAATATAGTGTGCCACTACCCTAGGTTTGAATTACCGTAGCCAATCATAGAACAATACATCAATGTTCTAGAACATTCCTACACTGTCATTCTAAGGTGTACGTGACTTTTACAAGTTACTAAGGGGAAACTGATGTCATGGTAAAATCCAATGGGATTGTTATAGGAAGTGCTGGCCAAACTCTTTCCTGTTACATGTTGAAACCTGCTAAGTTTCACAAACTTAGAAAGAATGTAAGAATATCATACTGCCAGAAAATATAAGATTTATTATAATTTAAGTTTAATGTCCAAAATGTGTAATTATTTGCTGTCCCATGGTCGTATACGTGACAATATGTCTAGGTTAATATATTTACCGTGAACTGAGGAAGCACCAACAGGATCATCGATACCAAGAAGATCAATGAGAGGCATGCAGAGACAAGCAATTATTGCTCCAATCGAACCAATCACAATGGCTTCCCAAGAGTGATAGAGGTAACAGCCAGCAGTGATAGCTACCAGAGCACCCAGGATGCTGTTGATGAGGTCTATAATGTCTAGGTGACCACTCTTCAAGAACATGGAGTAGCCAAGTCCAATACAACCACCTCCAAATGAGCTGAGCATGGTTTGAACAGCTGCACGTGCTGCATAGTGCCACTTTGCACCACTTACACCATAAGTGCTGCAACATCACCCATTATATCAACAGCTGTTGAAATCTCTGTTTTTTTTAGTTTTTTTTTAGTTAGTATTTAGACATTATTGAAAAAACCATTTAAAAACCATAACAATAGAAATTAATTGTTCTTTCACATAGTCATGTGTAGGAGGTTTGTATAGGTAGTTAGACTGAAAAATTCAGTGCTATAACTGGGATTTGCGCCACAAATCTCCCAATCTCCAGCTGGTTGCTCTAACCACTGATCTACCATGACAGCATTTCAGCATGACATTAAATTCTCCAACTGACTCACATTTTTCTTGGTAAACCATTAGGAGATTTCATATATACATGAGATATATACCTTAATTACAGATACTATGCTGTAAGTACTTTTAAGTACCGATTTATAATTTAAGCATTGAGTTTTTCAGTCTAGCTCTAACTATCCAAATTTTGTCCTACGCACAGTTAGTATGAAAGAACAATTAATTTCCATTAATTGACCTAATAAGTTAAGATAAGTTTATCACCAAGATGAATTTATCTATGAGAGAAAGGAAACTCTGAGATTTTTCTTATTGGTCACCTGAACCATTTGAATTCAGTAAAGAGGTACCAAAAGTACATTTCATTTGCACCTGCACTGTGTTTTACTCTCAAAGCTGTGTGTTTTGTTCTTGTTACATTTTTTATCAATGCCAGTATTGAGATGTAAGAGGGCGATCACCACAGAATTAACCCCTATGCCATTATGTTGGCAACATATAAATTCCATGTGGAGATTATGCCTATTATCATTTTAGCAAAATGATTTTAGCTGTTAACTTACAGACAGTATCATTTATTGTACTCCTGTGTAACAGTTAAGTAGGGGAGGGGATCCATCTCCTTCAGCTGCCGTGGTGCGGGCGCTGCGGACCCTTAGCACTCGTGGTACCTCTGACATTACTAGAGGAACCTCGGGCCAAACTGCTGAGCCCCTCCCGTAGGGGAGTTGTTCAGATTGGGTTGGACTCGAGGGGGCAGTGTGTTCCCGACACCCACGGGGAATTGGGTACTTCCGGCCAGGCTACGGCCGCCCAGAGGGGGTAGAGGGTTGCCTAAAAAGTCCCGGGTACTAGCCTGCAGAGCTAGTAGAAGGTGTGCTAGATCACCATTTGGCCCCACCAAGGTTTTTGGTAGTCTTCCCTGTGGGGTTGATGCGCGTAAGTGGCGTATCCACTTCCATCCCATCTTGATGTTGTGCTCAGCGGGGGGGGGGGAGGGGCTTTTAAGAAATCAGGTATTGCCCTATGGAAAGAGCCCCAGAGTATCCATCGCTCCCGGGTAGAAAGAGGCCCAGGTCCTTGGTCCTACGGGTCCAGGACTAATGGGAGTAGATCCTCTGCACTTAACTCCTGTGTAACAACTGAACCATGCTGTATAGGAGTTTTCCCCTCTTAATATGTTACCTGTGATTTAACATCTTACATTTGTGTGAACATTTTTTGCTCTTGCTAATTATATCACAGTCTACTCATACTTATTCTAATACATATATTGCAAGATGAAGTTAGGTTCAAATTACATGTACCCCTTGTAACATTCCATTGTGTTTAAAACATTGTTTTGAAGTGCATTACAGCAAGAATAATTACTGAAAGTAAAGGAAATATATATGTGTGTGTGTTGAATTTATTTTTCTTATGAATGTTATTAGCCTATAGACAGCATGGAATTTCAGTGTTCATCTGTGAATCATGTATCCCTTAATTTTTAAGGATATGAAGATCATTCATCATGTCTTTACTTATACTTGTGTGTAGCAAGGCATTGTTTATGATTCTTGGAGCTTCATCTCTGTCAGTAAACAAGGAACAAGTGATGCCACATCAGGAAATTCTTGGTGTACTGTCCTGGTTACTATTCTAGCTGCTGACTTTATGCAAGGTAGCTGAGGATACAAACCCAGCAAAAGTAAAGTACTTAACAAACTTCTTTGCCTATTAATATCCAGTTTTGGAGGGGAAAAAAAAGAAAAAAAAACTAAATAAATGTTTTTTTCCCAATATTGAATAAAGCTATAACTAATGCCTATTATTAGCAGGTTTATGCTTCTGGATACAATTTCAGTAAATACAAACATCTTAATAACAGAATAATTTTCATTTTAACCATCTCAGTTAAAATAGCTAGCTAAGATTTAAGCTGATATTCACTGTCATTCAGAGGTTAGGTCTGCTTTAACTGGCTGACAATGATTGGGCCAGCATTTTAGTCAACTCGAAATTAAAATATTTAATGAGCCATTTTCTTGTTTTGTGATATAGGCCAATAGGTTTAGCTTAGATAGCCTGTACTTAAAAGCAGCCTGACATCCAACCAGAAAATACGAGGGCTGTTTTTTTTTTCAACCTCCGATCGCTCCATGCCGACGCTACGCGGGCAGCAGAAAGCGGGTATGCGCTGTCGGCGACTGCGCAGCTCTCGCACTACACACTCCGCCATTGTTGACATTCAGTCGTCAGTCGACGTTGTGCTACAGCCACATAAACATGGCCGCCATTATTGATGCTCCCGCCAAGTGCGAATTGCGAAGTGTAATTCGTTTTCTACAGGCTGAAGGCCATGGTGCTGCAGAAATCCATCGGAGGATGAGTCGTGTGTATGGCGAAAACTTCATGAGTGATGGTGTTGTTCGTGAATGGTGTCGAAAGTTTAAAGATGGTCGTAATGATGTGCATGATGAAGGGGGTCAAGGATGCAAATCTGTCGTTTCAGATGACCTTGTTCAACGAGTTGTTCAACAGCTGACTTAGCACCCAGTGACTTTCACCTTTTTCCTCAACTGAAGACGTGGCTTGGTGGGAAGCGATTTCAAACCAATGAGAACCTTCAAACGAACGTCAATGACTACTTGAATTCACTGGCGGCAACTTTCTTTGAAGAGGGAATTGAAAAGCTTGTCCACAGATATGACAAATGTCTCAATCTCTTCGGTGATTATGTCGAAAAGTAACCATAAGTGTACTATTCTTTTGGTAATAAAATTATTGTTTTATATGAACTTGTGTTTTATTTATAGCCTATTGGAGGTTGAAAAAAAAACGGCCCTTGTATCATCTACAAGCCAAACAAGGAAGTAGTCTAGGCTTATGATGGAGAAAGATCTTTCTGTTACTTTTGGTATAGAAAGTAAGGATAAGATTCTTAAATATTAATTTTGAGTATGCAGTAATTTTCACTTTTCTTGTGAATAATTCTGTACAGTCTGCATTTGTAAGGGTAATATTAGGATTTGTTCTGATCTACTTATATTCGTAATAAAAATGCAAACCTTCAGTTTTACAGTCAGAAACAGTTTACCTTCCAGAGTTAAAAGCCAGCCATCCCCACCACAAGACAAAAAGTCCCATGACAGCATTCACTGGACTACCTAAAGGGAGTGGTGCTCTTCCATTTGCATAACGCCCTAGTCTTGGTCCCAGCATCACTGCAGAAATAAGAGCTGTAGGTTCAAACAACAGAATCAGTAATTAATTCTTGCAGTTAATTTTTGTACAATGTCGCTTATTATAATAATAGCAGTGCCTGAGCAAGGGTAGAGAGTACTTACAGTAAACAAAGGTCTGTCAAATACAATGTTTCAAAATTATTTATGCAAAGTAATGGACACATTTAAGTTTCATATTATGCATCAGAAGGTTTTCTGATCTGGAATATTATAGAGATAACAAACAATGTGACTCAGTAAAACCATCCCAATCAGTAATCCCATCCCTTGAATAAAAGAGAAGCTTGATACTTTTGAATGAAGATTTGATCATATTATTAATCATTTCTTTGCAATTACATGTAATTTTTTTTAAATAAGATGGAAATGGTCAACATGAAAATGTGAACCATCTACAACTTCTTAAAACAAAAACATGCAGTATTAAAATGTATTTGTTTTGGGGTATGCTGTGCTTCCAATGAAACTGCAGATGTTTAATGTATTTTATTTTTGGTTGCGACAGCTGTATTTCTGACAAAACTACAATTGTTGATCATTAAGGTAAAAGTTATTTTTCTTTTACACTGTGTGTAAAACATAAAAGAAAGGGATTACAGTTGAAACATGTGTTTTTCCTTCAATGTTGTCTGTATGATACAGACCATCATATAAAAATATGGTGCTTTCTTAGATATGCATATAGTAGGAATATTCCTAGTTTAGTGTTTGTAATGCATTTTATTAGTACAATGATAATGAGACTCAAATGTATAATATGACATTTCTTAATCACTGTTGTTGTTGTTGGTTTTTTTTTTTTTTGGTGTAATTTACATCCTCCAACGTTAAGTCATATCGGACGATGAATGGAATGGATGAAATGATGCTCAAATGAGTTCGGGGTCCATGGAGCTTAGAGTTGCCTGACACTCATCTTACAGGATAAGAGAAAACCCCGGAAAAATCTTATCCAGATAACTCACCCTGACCGAGATTCGAACTCGGGACCTCTTGAACGTGAGGCAGACATGCTACCACCACTCTACCAAGGCGGCCAATCTCTGTTGTGTTGTCACTGTTGTGTTGTCACTGTTGTGTTGAATGTATTGGTGAAATGACAGAAACTGAAATATGTGCGTAAAATACTTAATATATATGAGAGTTAACTGTATTGGAACACCACAGTGAAGCGAAATAATTATTAATTTTTAGATGAGTCGTATTTATTACACATCTACTTCACTTCCGTACCTATTTTGAGGACATGTTTCGCAAATCATCGTTTGCATCTTCTTCTGGTCTGAAAATCATGAAATTGAAGATAGCACCGAATTACTAAAATACGTACAAAAACATAGTGAACGCGTCATATGGGAGAGAATATACATAGAAAAACATAAAAACCAACTAATGAACTTTGAAATCCCGCCAGAAGAGAATCCCACATTTCAGTTCATCACTAAATCAACAGATGGCAGCAACAACTCCAGAATTACCCACACCACTGGATCAAGCTTTAGTCGCATAAGAGCCGAAGATGCAAACGATGATTTGCGAAACATGTCCTCAAAATAGGTATGAAAGTGAAGCAGATGTGTAATAAATACGACTCATCTAAAAATTAATAAATATATGAGAGTGTTAAGCTGACAGCAAAGAGAAAGGTTGGTTTGTAGTGAACTCTTAAATAAGTAGAAGAAAAACATAAGCAGACATGGGAGGTACATTGTAATGTATGTTTTAAGAATTGGTATGCTTAGAAAAACAAAATTTGAAAGAGCAGGGCTACACATTTTGGTGAAACGTGAACAACATTCTCTTTAAGAGATGAAAGGAAGAATGGAAAGAAATGGAGGATATGAGTCAATGATTTAAGAGCAGAGGAATGTTTGCTCAGTTCATTTCAAATCAATTTATTCATCCTTTAAATCTCCACACAAGATTGTGGACACTTCAAAACAAAAATATTTACAAAATTTAAGTACAATATTTAAATACAGAAATTACAACAACAACAAAAAACATGTATAAGAGTAAATGCCAAAATATAATAATATAACTTAACTTTCCAAATATCTTGAATAGAATAAAAACATGCTTCACTTAAAAATTTATGTAATTTCAATTTAAAAATCTTTTGCTTGTGAATCTGTTTTAAATAAAGAGGTAACTTATTGCTCATTAAATAAATTACAGAAGTAATGCAGAGAGGACTGGAAATGATGCTACAGGGATGGGAAGTTGTTGAAGTGTATCATGTTGGAAGGCATGCAAACAAGAGGATGATTATTATTGTTGCAATTGCTGTGTGAGCAGTGCACAAACTAAGAAGAACAAGCATTTATATATGGAAGAAACTAGAAACAGTGATATCTTAAGAGGTGTTGGTACTAGTAACACTAACATCACTTTTTTACTCTCTGTTAACATATTTCGAGAACATGTGTTCCCATCTTCAGAAAGTGACCAATTGACCCACTGGTAGTTGACTATAATGGCGGCATCATGAGTGAAATGTACTTCCAGAGAGTACTTAGTGGCAGTAAATCAAAATTCATTAACTATCATTTGTGTTTCAAAATGATATTTTCCCATGTGTCCAATTGTGCTGCATGACTGGTTGGTTTGATTAGTGTAATATTCGGTTTGATGTTATGGTTGGTCATTCAGAAATGGTGTGAAACTACAGACTTATCCATTTGTATTTTTAGCGTCTCATATGTTCCTTTAGTCTGGTTGCTAGATTTATTTTTGTTTCTTTTGTTTTCTTCGTGATTCCTTTTGTGTTTGCTACCTTGTTACAATTGGAGCAAATGATTTTGTAAATTCCAGCTTTTTTGTCTTGTGGTATAGAGTCTTTCAATCTATTACAAAGTAATCTCTGAGTGCTAAATTTGTTCTGTGGGGCTAGGCTAATGTTGTGTTTCATGAAAATCTTCTTAAATTTGTAATAAAATATATATAGGAGAAACATAAAGAAATCTAGAAGCCAGACTAAAGGAATATATGAGATGCTAAAAATACAAATGGATAAGTCTGCAGTTTCACACCATTGCTGGATGACTAACCATTACATCAAACCGAATACTTAAAAGATGTATACTTAAAAAATGTTCTCTTGGCAGAATTAACTTCACAAAATTCTTTGAGTTTTGAGTTAATGAGTATTTAATATGAATTGGGATAATATTTATTATACTTTGATTATGAATTGGAGTTTTGTAAAGGTGCAATAAGGAATACAAAAAAAAGACTAATTGAAAGAACCTTTTTAGTATTTTTATCACAGAACTTTGGATTATATTACATTATGACAACAAAACTGTTGTAGATACTTTTGAATTTTCTTGCACACGAAGAAGGCCATTCAGTGAACTGTCCTCATCAGTTACACTTTTCATGCAACCTGATTTTCGTAAGTTCTTTGCTCTTCCAGTTTCAATACATTTTCTTACAAATCTTGTCACCATATATGCAGAATTGGAGCACGATATTGATGCATATTATTGAGCCTTGCAATGAGATTGTTGCCTGTCTCCATTGGTAACCTTTACTGAAACTGAAACTTTCACTAAACGTCAGAATTGTATTTAAAACACTAGATGTCAAATTCAACCCCATAAATTAGTAAATCAGCCATTATCAACAATTGTTAAAAAACTATTTGTAGTCAGTCTTTAACACTCTCTCATTTACATATTTATTTTTTGAGGGACTGTTTTCAAAAATGTTGCTTTCAATTTCAGTCTCAAAGATCTGACTATTGTCTGTTGTCTGTTGTATTCTCTCTGGTGGTGGAACTATAAAATTCCTTATCAAATTATTAACCAATGGAATTTCAATGTTTATTACTCGGTCCTAATTTTCTATATTAGGATGTTCTCCCATGTTATCAGTTTGTTTTGATTTACCATCCCTTTTTTGGATTTGGATCAAGGTCAAGGTGTGATTTGTTTTAGAATCCTGCAAAACTACGTCCACTTAGTGAAATAATTCACAATGTCATTCATCTGTCATTGGAAAAGGGCCTGGCAGTTAATGAAAATTCTTTTGCACTATTGCATCCAGCTGCAACTGCAAGTTTGAGGTCGATCAGTTGCCTGCAGATTTTGCTTTGCTAACACTACTTTCCACATCACTTCAAAGATGTAACCAAAATAATTGGCAAAGTCTTCTACTAGGTGACCCCCTGTAGCACCAGTGTGGTTCTTCTCAAAGACTTCTTTCAGCCTACTCCTCAGAAGCTCTAGCTGTTCCACCTTGATTTTTCCAGTTGTAGAATTTCACTGTTTATTACCATGAGAGAGCCCCACTGGGCTCAAATTTTGCATACCATATGGCTTCAAAAATTGTTTTGTCCTCCCCTGTCCTTTCCCTCTGCAAAATTTTCTAAGTCATCCTACTAAACTCTCTGAACTGGTGAACCTATATGAATTAACCTTTCTTAAACAATCACATTGTCATTTCAAAATGACTGTTAGAAGTTTCCAATAAATTTAATCATCCCAAATAAAGAAGTTCACTGTGATACATAATTTAAGCAGCTTCATCCTGACAAAATAAAATCTAGAATATGTGCAAGTGTCTATAGAATAACCACCAATACCATCGCCACTGCTATTGCCATGGCAGTCGGCAGTATGCATTAATAATAATTTACTTAGAAGAGCTCAGGCTTAAACACCAATTTTGGGATGTTACTTATTTTTATTATGGGTAACTTTATTACACCAATTATGTATTACAACTGGCCTCAGTAACATAGCAGCCCGGGTTTAATTCCAGGTGACTGTATGTAGGATTTGTGGTGGATAAAGTGGCATAGTGGCAAATTTCCTGCAGGTGCTCTTGTTTCCCCTGTCATCTCATTCCAGCAATGCTCCATCTTCATTTCATGTTTCATCAGTGTCACCACCTGTGGTGCTGCATGTAGTAAAAGCGAGCATTAAACACTACAAAAATAATTAATAACATATTGTATACTTTGTATGTATATACAAAAGATAAATGTTGAGGTTATATTTCATTAATTGTTCTCAAATTTATTTAATTCAGGATTTCAACGAGGCTTATATGCTGTTTTCCATTTAATTTTTGTTTGCCACTGTGATAGTAAGTGTGGAAGAATTTGATTTAGGAAGTGTTTAGTAGAACCTGGCTTCATCTTTATAAGAAGTCAAGTCAATCAGTGGTTGGCAAAGGATCTGTGAAGTTTAATATAGCAAGAGCAAAGTGTTGACTCTACAGTTGGTGTGGCAAGATACAAGAGAAGGCTAGTATTGTGCATGGATTATGGGTCACAGTTTTGTGGATTGAATTTTCCTTACTTGTGCATTTGAGGCTGAGCTTCATATAAGCATTCATAGATCCACACTTGTCTTTTTATGAAAAATATAATATACTCTTGAGATATAATGGTAGTGGAGAATATTCTTTAATAAGATATAAGTGGAGAATTATATGCCTTAATGTTTTAATTGAAGAACAAATATGGGTTATTCCAGGTGACCTTGGCATCTGTTGTTAAACCTAAATATCTGACAGTCTCAGTTTGCTGAAATTTCCTCAATTCCAAATTTGATGTAAAAATCTTTGGTTTTTTCTTTATTTGTGAGTCCAATTGCTTTTGATTTTTGGAGACTGTGCTGTAATCTCTCATTCTCATTTCCCCACCCCCCTCACCCATACATACAGATTGTTTTTTTAAAATGTTTTGTTTTTTGAGTGAAGGATTCCCCAAACATGTTTCTAGTGAAATCGTGATATCAGACATTTGGATGCAACATATCTGCTTAACGTGGGTTTTAAAACAAGTATAAATGGAAATCATGCTGGCTAGAGACAGAACAACATGCAGAACAAGTGTGACTATTTCAACAATAAATTACTCACCAGAGGTTCCGCCAATAATATGTACTGGACCAGACCCAGCAATATCCACATAGCCTAATTTATAAAGGAAACCATGTTGACCCCAAGCCCATCCAGCAGGTAAGCAGTATACCACCGTGTTTAAGCTTGAAAAGAGGCAGTAGGCTTTGAAATTGCACCTAAATATAAAGGATAACAAATTAATTTTAATTCACATTTACAAATGAGATAGTTGATAAAAGTAAGTGACGTATGAAAAAAACTGACTACCAACATTTATTAATTCAACTGATAAAATTAATTTATTGCAAATGAAATTCACACTTTATAGAAACAAACCGTTCTGCCATTGCACCAGATACAATTGTAGTAGCTGTGGTAGCAAAAGACAACTGAAAAAGAAAGGCAGCAAAGATGGGCCCCATTAGTGGATCATCCAATGTGGGATCCACAAAAAAGCTACCTATGCCCATGAATGGTGTGGTGTAGGGTCCATAACCAAAACTCATAGCAAAGCCAAACATCCAATAGGTTAGTCCACCAAGTATTACATCCGCTACATTCTTCATCATAATATTCACTTCATTCTTTATTGATACACATCCTGATTCCAGCATACCAAAACCTGTAAGCAAATAAACAGCATTTAGCAATATCATTTCATGCATATAGAAAATTACTGCTTAGTATTCTCTACCAAGCTCAGGATTATAACATTTGAATCATAATTAAAAAATCTCTCACACTGTGTGGCTGTAAGTGATAGTGGTATGAGAGAGAGAACAGCACAACTTAAAAAAGCAAAAAAAAATATTACCTTAGTAAAAACTTGGTATTGACAACATGAAGTTGCACCAACTCACCAAACTCACTTTATTTGTCACTAGAATTGTTATTCCAATGCTAACATAGATCATTTTCACTTCTTAAAAATAGATGGAGTAAGCATGTCAGTCTAATATTCCCTTATGTCTCTGTTGCAAGCACCAAATTGCACTACTTGTAGCTTCTCATGCACACAGAATGTTTTGCTAAAATTTACATTTACACTGCCCTGTTTGCCAACTCTAACAACAAACTATGCCATTCACAATAACTTGAACACTCATTGGTCAGCTCTTAAATAGCAACTGAGAGCAGGCTGGCTTTTACACTTTCTGGTCTCAGAAGAAATGTTCAGGAAACCAAAATCTCTCAAATCAAAATAATGAAACACTGTCAAAATCGAACCTTCTAGACCTCCTGAAATTGAATGGTCTGGAACACATCAGCATAGTACAATAATGAGGCTTGCATTTCTGGCTTCATGATGTGAGTTGGTGGCTGTACTTGAATGTTTCATTTTTTCCTCCACTTGGTCATCATTCAACAAAAATGGAATGGCACGACTCGCTTTAATCCTATTATGATAGATATTCGCTGCCACCATGACAGTTTTAAGTTCAATATATACCAATGATGTGACACATCAAACTGCCATTAAAACATGGACAATTAACACAAAAGTAAATTGAGAAGATATTGACACACTGCTTCACTCACACTGTTTTTTGACAGGACATGCTTCAAGAGCTTTTGCTCTTATCATCAGCTGGAACTCGACTAGTGCAAATTGTAGTGGTTTCCTCTTTGTCCATATCATCGATAGATAGCATGATGTACTTGTCAAAGATGTCCAGTGGTGGAGTTTCAAAATTCATGACTCTATGATGATTTTTGTTAATGAAAATTTTTTCCCATACGGAAACATCGTGCACTACAATTTCCACTAGTCGAGTTCCAGCCGATGATAAGAGCAAAAGCTCTTGAAACATGTCCTGTGACAAAACAGTGTTAGTGAAGCAGTGTGTCAATATCTTCTCGATTCACTTTTGTGCTAAGTTGTACTTCACTGTCTCTACACTTCTTTCAAGTTTATACTTTGACATGGACAATTCTTTGGTTTCTTTGAGTTTCATGAGATATAGCATTTATTTTTTGATTTTCTGGAAATGGAAAACATTTTCTAGAATTTTCCTCATTAAAAAAAAAATGTTGTTTCATTGGTAATCCATAAAAGATAAACTATTATTAATACACAAAAAGTGCAGGTCACGTTAAAGCAGAATTTATCTCAAATAAAATCTGTTGTATTAACTATTTCTGTGATATTCTTTGTTATTGGTCTGAATTTCCAAACCTTGTAATTCCTCAAATGTTAACTCCTTATTTCTTTTTCCTTATGGTCATGTAAGGAGCATAGAATTTCAAAGCCAGCACATAGCAATTCTCTTTTTAAAAATCTGACTATTGCTTCAGTCTAATATATTCTTCTTATACCTACAATGGATGTATAAATGTAAATTGAAAGTTTATTTTGATTAACAAAAGTAGACAGAAGAATAAGCTCTTGTAAATCTTGTAGTTTATAGGTATGCAAGTAGCAAAAGTCCTGACAGCAACATATCAGTTATTTTTAGTTATGCTTCCCTATTGGTATTTCTCTTGCTGTGTCACTGTCTTTTCTCTGTCTCTCATTCTTTCTCTCTTTCTTTGCTTCTCTTTATTTTCTGTACTATGTATTACATAATATTACATAGAATCTGCAAAATACTCATTGACGATGACTATCACTTCTTCATTTGATGAATATTTCTTACCACCAAGCCAAATTTTCAAGTTCAGTAACAGGAAGAAGTCACTTTGGCCTAAGTCTGATGAATAAGATGGATGAGGAACCAGTTCAAAGCCCAACTCATGCACTTTCGTCATTGTGATTTGCTGTTTTGTGTGATGGTGCATTATTCTGGTAAAAGAGCAGTTTTTGTATTTCAATCTTGGTCTCTTTTCAGTCAACTCATGTTGCAAATGATCCAACAATAAAGCATAATAGGCTCCAGTTATGGTTCTGCCTTTTTCCAAGTACTCTATGAGGATTATTCCTTAAGAATCCCAAAATCAGTGGCCATCACCTTACCAGCTGACAAAATGGTCCCTGCCTTCTTTGGTGCACTTTCAGCAGACTTTTTCCATTGTTATGACTAGACTTTTTTTACCCTTAAATGATAACTTCATAAAAACCTGCAAATACTGCAAATACATGTTTCATACGAAACCATACCTAAAATTAAGTTTTAATGGCACCTAAAAATGCCCATTAAAGCCTAATAAATCTAAAGCCTAATTTTGCCTATTATGCATGTTTAATCTCTGTTAGGTTAAAATATCCATTCTTTTTCCAAAACTCTATGTTTTGAATTCCAAAACGTATTTTGCTGTGTGTATGAATTTTTAACTAGACTATGCGTGTAACTTTCATGGTCAGTCTGAGGATTGCCATTATATGACCTTGGGAGCGATGGCTGCAGTGCACAATAACTGAGTGTCCTTCACCCTGTTCCCAGAAAAAGACAAACCTCCTACAAACCCCCCACCCTCCTACTTGGTGCATTTTCAGTCAATCACATCTTCCCTCTCCCTGCAAATGTTACGTTCTAACAAATATAAAATATCAAAGGATAGTTTAATAAAAATATTAGTTTTGGAAATTAATGATAAGAATTTATTTCCTTTGAAGTTTTAAAAGTAAGACTTATTTTTGCCTTGAGTGTTTAAAATGGCTTGGGCAATGCTGAAAATTAAAACTTCAAAGGCTTCGCTGATACGTTAGTGGTTTCAAGAATTTTCAGACTTCACCGCAGATGGACAAACAATATTCTGTCAAGTGTGTAGTAAACAGGTGAGCAAAGATACTCTTTCTTAAAGCTAAATTTTGAACGTATGTAACTAAAATCTTGCTGTAAATTCAAAATCTTTAGTAATACAATAAAATTACAGTTAGTAAAATATACGATTTATTTACCTACCCCTTTTTTTTCTGTGTGTGTAGGTATCCAGCGACCAAAAGTCGCACTTACTCAACATGTACAAGGAGCTGCACATCAGATTAACACTGAATTGAAAAGAAAACTGAAACAGTTTCTGTTAACCCAGACAGTAAACCATTCTTCAAACAAAAATGAATTTAATGCTGATCTATGCAGAGCAAACATCACAGCATATATCCCATTTAATGTACTGGAAAATCCACACTTCAAAGACTTCTTAGAAAAATACTGCCATAGAAATATTCCTCAGAATCCACCATAAGGAAAAATGATGTTGACGGTAGATGTGTAGAGGCTTTGAGCAGAATTCGCTCGGACATAGGCGAACCACATACGATTGGCTATCAGTAGATGAAACTACGGCGCTGCACAGCATATTTAATTGTTGGAAGTTGAATTCTGATACTCCAACAGAAGCATATGTGACTGTGGGATCGTAGAATTAAAAGGCTGAGTTGCAGAAATTAAAAATCTCCTTTATTTTCGTAGAGATACACTTTTCAATCCTCACGTGACAACATTACATCACATAATAACACAATCTTCCAAGGTCGATGACAATAACAAACTGTGACAGATGATTACATTAGCTCTTGTTACACAACTGTCTTTTCAACACAACACTCTCAGCTGTTCTCTGCTTACTCTGTTTACAACTAACTTTGCGAGCCGTCACATTCTTAAATACCTAATTCGTAACTCTAGATTGTTCTACAATAAGCCAGAACCCAAACAATCTCTATCAGTCCAGAAATTTCCGGAAGAATAAAGAAATCAAATATTCTATCACATTCTATAAGCGTAACTTAATCTATGCCGGCAAGTCCTTTACCTCAGTTATCGCTGCTTGCCGGCGCTTGTTTACAATAGCCGTGCTATCATTAACTGCTTAGCAAGGCTCATTATTACCATGAAACTTTATCCGCCGACTGTTTTATTATTTGTGCCGAAACGTTTATCTGTCTCAGACAACTCTCAGACGATAGCGAAATTCTTTAATGATGATCTCAAGGTGTTGTACCCGAACATCTTGATGAGAATAAAATACTATAGTATACAGTGTTGCAGCAGCTACATGATTTGCTGCAGTGCCCCCCAGGGGCCTACTTTGGTAGGTACGGGTTTGGCGCACCCGGGGTCCCAAGCCAACAGTCTCCTTCGTGTGGGCTCCTCTTCGTGGTTGAGGGAGATGGTCAACAGGCCCACCCACGTGTAGACCGTGCGTTGAGACCCGTGTCGGTGGAAAGGTTTGTCCTGGTGGTTGAGGGATGCGTATCTGAGCTCGTAACAGTGTTCTTCTGAATTCGGGGAGGGTGCGCATTTCTAATACACTACTTTGGCTTCTGCTTCGCCTAAACGGGAGGTTAGGGACTAACCCACCCCTAATAAATCGGCCAGGACTAGGTATTGTACCGAACTCCAGGGTGAGTGGGACGGCGAGCTCGCTATATCCCCTGTGTAGCCCTGTCATCCCAGTGGGATGACCCCTTGTTGGGATCCGCGGTGGGTGGGGAGCACTTGGGGATGAAACCTAGCTCATTTATTATGGCAAAATTTCATAATAATAAAAAACCTAGCTCATTTATTATGGCAAAATTTCATAATAATAAAACTATCAAAAGTGTAACGGAAGTAGTCGAGTCTTGTGGTCCTCGCTACTTAGTTATTTATAGAACTGAGGAAGGTCGGAAGTTTAATACCGTGAACCCGTTCGTTATTCAGAAGGGCTTAGATGGTATTGCTGGTTCTGTGAAGGCATGTACTAGATCTCGCAATGGCACGCTCTTGGTCAAAGCAGTTTCTTCGACTCAGGCTGCTAAAATCTTGAAAGCCAATATGCTTGCGAGCTGTCCGGTGCGCGTTGAATTGCATAGGACTCTGAACTCCTCGCGTGGTGTTGTGAACACCAGCGCATTGGATGGTATGTCCAATGAGGAGATTCAGGAAAACTTGGCGGAACAAGGTGACACAAGTATATATCGAGTTCACCGCAAAGAACGAGGTGAACTAGTGCCCACTCGTACCCTGTTTCTTACCTTTGATCGGGTAGAACTCACGAAAAGGATTAAGGCAGGATACGAAGCTATTGAAGTGAGGCAGTATATACCTAATTCACTGAGGTGTTATAAATGCCAGCGCTTTGGCCATACAAGTGATTTATGTAATGGAGTTGCCACTTGCGTTGACTGCGGGGAAGTCAAGCATGACAATGCATGCACTTCACCCGCAAAGTGTGTTAACTGCAGTGGTAAACACTCATCAAACTCCAGAGAATGTCCCCGTTTTATGGAGGAGAAGGCGATCCAAGAGATCCGAGTAAGAGAGAGGGTGTCCTTCGTGGAAGCCCGGAAACTCTTACGTATTCGCCAGCCATCTGTACCTAGGACCGTTACTTATAGCGCAGTTGCAGCTAAGCCGGTACCTAGACGTGAAATCGCAACACAAACCTGCGAAATAAAGGGGAAGTAATATCTGAAAGATCAATTACAGCAAGATCACAGCCAAAGCAACAAACACCAGCACGAACAACAGTGAGTGCCCCGACCAAGTCCAGTCCTAAGAAGAAGGATTCAGCCAAGTCACCGCCGAAAGCATCCACTTCAAGAACATGTGAACCGGTAATATACAATATATCGCCAAGGAAGTTTAAAACCTCTTATGAAAGAACGGACTTCCTCAAGAAAAATAGTAAGACCAGTGAAAGGAGAGCTAGCCAGCGAAAAAGTCCGCGAACATCTCCGTCCACAACATCTGAGGACTCATCTGGAGAGGACGCCGATCGGCGACTTTCATCTTCGCCGATCGCAGTTTCCGATCATGTCGAGAGACTGGATTCGAAGGCACCAATGTGTAAGCCGTCCTCTTCCATTGACGATGTGGAGCGGGTGGATCCTGTCCTCACTGCCCAAACGACAGTGAGGAAAAGGCAGGAAAAACCTGCTGAAAGCTCTAGCCCTGCCCCAAAGAAACGCAACAAATTAGTTCGACCACCTCTGGGCAGGTAGCTCTTGTCATGGCAAGTTTTTTTTATTGAAAATAGTATTTTTATGGCTTTAAGTTTTTTATTGGAAATTATAGCTTTTGTATTGTTTATTGTTATTCTCGTATTTTAGTCATTTTGTTTTGATATATTTTTTTTTTTTAATTTTGACCAACTTATATCTGGCTATTGTCATGAATCAGTTTCTGTAAGGGCGCTGATGACCAAGCAGTTGATCGCCCTTATATCCATATCATCATCATCATCATCATCATTGCTGCAGTGCAGTTGCTTAATATGTTTTACCCATCCACTACGCACATTACTTGCCTTGCACATGGTGTTAACCGTGTCACAAAGCATATCAGACAACAGTACCCAAATGTCAACAAATTGATTTCTAAATTAAAAAAAAAACGTGTTCATCAAGGCGCCAACAAGCTTATAGATTTTCCATTAGAAACTGCTCAATATTTCTCTGCCGCTCGAACCTATACTTACCCCCTAGGGGACATGGCTCAAAACTGCAGAATACAACGATCACTGTAGTGAAGTGAAAGACGTTGTTTCAAGTCTAGAAGACGAATCTCCATGCATTGTGTCTGCAGAGCAAGTGATGGAATAGTCTGGTATCCAGAGGGATCTAGCATTTTTAAAGTCGCACTTTACCTTCCTTGTGCGCGTTATTGCATCACTTGAAACAGCAGGAAAACCTTTGTATGAACAAATGCAAATACTCAATGCTATGTAAGAAAGAATTAAAACGGTTCCTGGTTCTGCTGGAGATAAAGTACCGGATAAACTGGAGAAAGTTCTGCAGAGAAATGAAGGACCTGCGTAGTGCAGGTTCCTAGAAGAAAAAAGCACGCATGTGTCCATCTAGTGTCTATGTTGAAATACACACCTGTTGCTTCAGTGGATGTGGAGCTTTCATTTTCAGCTTACAAATTAGTGCTGAGTGACAAGACAGTACGACTGTTTGGTTGAAAATCTAGAAAAATTATTAGTAATTTATCGTGAAGATGATAATTACGGACATTAATAGACAGAGATTTGTAAAACTTGTTAATTTTGTTTGACTTGTTTGTGTGCTTAATTTTTATGTTCAAAATTGTTTTTTTTTTTTTTTTTTTTTTTTTTTTTTTTTTTTTTTTTTTACATTTCATTGCTATAGTTTAATATTTGTACTTCTGGTAATTCTAGTAGTAGTGGATGTATAGGAAAGTGGGCATTTTAAGTGATAAAATTCTAAAAGTCGAATTCCCGTTTTAAAACAGGTTCAAAAGAATATTATTTTTGAAGCCTTTTTTTTCTTTGCTTTAGAGACTATTTCTTACATTATAAAACCTAATTTAGGCATACATTCGAAACCTAGTTATGACTACTATTTTGACTTTGGTGTGGAATAATGGATCCAAGTTACATCCACGGTTAGAAATCGGCGAAAAGTCTTGCGGATAGCGATTAAACATCGCCAGGCACTCTGTGGAAGCATTCTTTCGGATGCGCTTTTGAACGACTGTTAATATTCGCGGCACCCATCTTGCACACGGCGTTTTAATTGCCAATTTGTTATGCAGGATGTTGTACACTCGCTCATTTGAGATGACTACAGCCTCAGCAATCTCACAAATTTTGATTCGGCGGTCTTGCATAACCAGATCATAGACTTCTTCAGTTTTTACCTCAATTGGGCGACCAGAGCGCGGTTCGTGCTTCTACGACCGACCTAAATTCATTGATCCAAAAGTAAATGGTCTTCAGTGTTGGTGCAGAGTCCGCGATCAACTTCATCCTATTCAGTTTTGACTTGTGAGGCACTCCAGCCCTTCAAATGAAAATGTTTAATAACAGCACGAAACCCTGTTTTTTTTTTTTTGTTTTTTTTTTTTTTTTCAATTTTCAGTCACAGCTATCACGCTGACCAGCTGTCAACAATTAACTGTATATTGTAGCACATTCAAATGTTCTGTACAATCTTTTAAATAATACGCTTACCACCCATGAAGCTGCAACAAAAAATTTCCATCCCTTCATGGACATTTACCAGACTTATCAAACAACCATCGTATTACTGATTGCGTTAGTTACACGTTTCACTATTTTCACATATGCATTCATTGACATTGATAGCCATTTTTGAGATGCATTGTCACCCAAACGTGGTGGTACACTGCAACCGGCTACATTGCGTTTAATTGTTTCGGGATCTGATAGGCGTATTGCTGGCGCTGTAATTTTACATTTTTAGTGGGATGTATCCTTACTTGTATTGCTTTATCCTAGGATTTTGGGTCGCCCCCCCTTTTTTTTTGCTTAGTTACCTATCTCTGACACTTGATTTTGCGAACTTCACTCTTTCCTTTGCTTTTCTTCTTCTTCTTCTTCTTCTTCTTCTTCTTCTTCTTCTTCTTCTTCTTCTTCTTCTTCTTCTTCTTCTTCTTCTTCTTCTTCTTCTTCTTCTTCTTCTTCTTCTTCTTCTTCTTCTTCTTCTTCTTCTTCTTCTTCTTCTTCTTCTTCTTCTTCTTCTTCTTCTTCTTCTTCTTCTTCTTCTTCTTCTTCTTCTTCTTCTTCTTCTTCTTCTTCTTCTTCTTCTTCTTCTTCTTCTTCTTCTTCTTCTTCTTCTTCTTCTTCTTCTTCTTCTTCTTCTTCTTCTTCTTCTTCTTCTTCTTCTTCTTCTTCTTCTTCTTCTTCTTCTTCTTCTTCTTCTTCTTCTTCTTCTTCTTCTTCTTCTTCTTCTTCTTCTTCTTCTTCTTCTTCTTCTTCTTCTTCTTCTTCTTCTTCTTCTTCTTCTTCTTCTTCTTCTTCTTCTTCTTCTTCTTCTTCTTCTTCTTCTTCTTCTTCTTCTTCTTCTTCTTCTTCTTCTTCTTCTTCTTCTTCTTCTTCTTCTCTTTCTTTAATTTTCGTTGGAGGTTCGTTTTGCTTCCCAATCCTTAGAGACGAGTTTTGATTGTGCTTTACCACCCGTTGATCTTTTTCACTTACCTCCTGATCGTCGAAATCGCATTTCACGTGTCGTGAAACGCTTCTCAGACGTTCTTACGAACACTGTGTACAGCACGAGACTGAATATTCTATTTAATTATCTGATCAGATACCCGTGCGTTCGTATCCTAAACTAGTTAAAGAAAAAGGAAACAGAAAGTGTAGAAAAATGTCCACGTAATTTTGTTCTGAATGCGTCTCCTCTAATTTGCAGAGAAAATTACTTTATATTTTATTTTATTTACTTTATAACATGCCTGACCTTCAGATGAACTACGAGTTAAAGTTTTATATATTTTCTCATAGTATAGAGTCAAAATGTAATTGTTAAACTGTGACCAATTGTGTAATTAAAGCAGTCAGCATTAATATTACAACAACCAAGATGTTAGTTGTACATATTATTAATACTCGATACGTTTCCTGTCTTTCGTACTCAAACTATTTCCTTCCTCTTAGGCAGCAGAAATCAGCGCGGTGACGTCACACGCTAACCTGCCTTTCGTTCGGGGGCATATTTGGCTGTTAGAGCTGACGGAGCTGACGTCACACCGCCACTGCCTGTCTTCCCCTGTTCTATACTATTGCCAAATTTGCACACATCGAACTATAATTTTCGCGGCCTTATAATATGTACAACATTAGACTTAAACCAGGCATGCTATCAGATCTCTTTAGCGGAGATTTCTAAACCAATAAATGTATTTATCATCTTCTGAAGCCTTTTTTCAGTTTACACGTGTACTTTTGGGGTATCCAACGGTACGCAGGTTTTGTCTCGCCTTTGGACAAGGATTTGTACAATTATACATTTAAATTACTTTGTAATTTCGTAATTGGACGATTTGCTAATGTATTCATCAGACTTTTAGTCCCATGCATTTGCATTAAGTTTTGAACGTCTCGGGCATGCAGGTTTGACTACATTGCCTTCTAAGACTAAGTCAACCAAATTTCGTTCTTATGTCATATAATTTCTTCCGATTACATTTCGATCGATCCCAGCGTGTTTTGTGTATACGCCGTTTTCCAACTTATAGGATTTCTAAGCTATTTGCATTCTTTTTGGGTATGAAAAGTGATGCACGTTCTTCCCCTTACTACTCGTCCTTCCTTGTCCGAAAGGGTGAATCGTAATTTAAAATCCGTCTTTATTGCGTCCACTTCAACCATCCCTTGTTGGGGCGCCTTTATTGGCGATGTTCAGCTTGCTTTAAATCGGGGCTGGCCGTTGGGCTCATTTTCATATACCCTTAGTTTGCCCTCTGCCAAATATCTCCTCGTATTCATATGTCAACCCAAAAGAAATTCGAGAACAGTGGAAGAAGGCCTTTACTTTTCTTCAAAGCCGCTGTAGCGAATCGTGTCAGCAGGCTTCGTTCCAGTTTTGAGATTCGGCTTCGATTGCATCCCATTTGCAGTGCTTCTCTTAGTTTTGCGCAGAAGTCAGCCCGTCGTTACAAAGGAATAACCTCACCTACATTACAAACAGTTGTTCTTTTTTTTTTTTTTTTTTTTTTTTTTTTTTTGTATTCAGATCCAAAACCACATTAGTGGTGCCAGCACGAGGGTGCATGCTTGTCTGGTAAAAGCAAAGCCATCTCAGCCACAATAACTTTTTGAGCTCTACTTTCCTGTCAGGTGGGCAAGTTGTGTGTGTGTATGTGTGTGTGAGTGTGTGTGTGTGTGTTTGTGTGTGTGTGTGTGTTTGTGTGTGTGTGTGCGTACGTGTGTGCGTGCGTGTGTGTGTGTGTGTGTGTGTGTGTGTGTGTGTGTGTGTGTGTGTGTGTGTGTGTGTGTGTGTGTGTGTGTGTGTGTGTGTGTGTGTGTGTGTTCCCAGGTTCTTTCCATTACAATTTGACTTCTCGTGTTTGACTGGATTATATTAATTATACTTATTATTTTTGTGCTTTCCACCTGCAACAAATTTTTAAACATGTGTTTATTTCCCTTTTAGTGAGTAACGCTGCTTCGAAAGACACTGGGAAAACTTGTGTTCGATCACCCTGCAAGTGAATCATTCGGAAGAGGAGGCTATGTCGGGCATATTACATGCAGCCGTTACATCGCAGAAGAAAGTGAAATGGCAGTGAAAGTTGAAACTAGATCAATTACTGACAGTGGATATTTAGTGAGGTTAACACAATTAACAGTGTTTTAATATCATTATAGATGAGCCTTTATTTATTTTTATCAGAGCATTGACTGTTAAAGCTAGGAGTAAAGTTGATAAAGCTTAATTTGTATGTTTGAAAATAAAAGTGGCAGAAAATAGGTTTCTTATTTTACATATTCTGTTTTAAAATGTATTGAATGGAAAGATAGTGTTTGATACACACCTGTTTGCATTGTAAAGATTATGAATGATGATGTCATGATCCAGTTAGTGTCCTCCAAATCAAGTTGGAAGATACTTGGGGTGTTTATGGTTGAATCCAGACTGCTGTTGTTCATTGTATGATCTCCTCTAGATGTACTAACTCAGCTTGTCCCATCTCTTGTAATGCTGTTTGTAAAACCAACTGAATAATACATAACAAACTAAATTAGGACTTAATGGTTGTAACAAGAGCCTCAAAACATCATCATTCATTCAGCAGGAGGACTATTTGCATTAATGATAAAATCAATGGCTTTCTTTGAAGCTGCTTTGGTAGCAGTTATAAGATATTGATGACTTGATCTTGCTGACCCCCATGTAAGATGTATCTGTCACAATGTTTGGTCAAGGTTGCTGGTAATCACCAGGATGTTGCATGCACCTGCTTTATAAAGGTTTGGTTTAAAGAACTAGCATATTCATCATGCTAATGCATGTTTACACTGTTAGAGCTATGTCATGTCATGTTCCTATATTGAATCTATCTGAAGCACTGGTTCACCTGATTGAAACACTTCTGAAAATTAAGTTTATGGCGGTGGTCTTGGTAGCCACAGTTGCTGTGATGTTAATGACAATATAAACAGAGAGTATAGAAAAAGAAGAGGGTAATGAACTATGTCATAATTAGAAACAAGCAGAATATGAAAATATGAAGAAAAAAATTAAAAAGAATTAAAAAATATTTAATATAAAGCTAAAATGTTTTAAATGTTAAGGGTTTAGAGTATGTTCACCATTTGTTTAAAAATATATATCTTATGCCTTACATACAGTGACTTTCTCTACCATTTATCTTTCACTAGTAAATATATTTTTATGAAAGTCTATCTATTTGTATACTTTATTTTGACTGAAATAAAAATTTACACAAACAGTTACATTGCACATTTAATTATAAATACAAAGCAAATAGTGATAGTCAAATGTTTAAGAACTGGGACACTATACCTAGTTGTAAAATTCCATCTTTCAATGCAATCAGTAGAAACAACTAAAATTTACAGGACTTCATGAGAATGACAATGTATTGAACAATTAGAATAATTAATAAGGGAGATCTAGAAAGTGGTTATGCCATAAAAAAATTGTTTCAAATAAACTTTTTTTTTTTTTTTTTTTTTTTTCATTTTAGGACAATGAGTTAAAATAATAGCCAGAATAACCACCTTGCATTCGGATAAGAAAACTATGTTGGAGAGCTTATTTGTCCAGACAAATAGATTTTGTAAGGAAGTATAAAATTGCATCAATTTATCATCAAAGCTTGTGAAATAATTTCCAACATGCATATAGAAAGAAAGGAGTTTACAAATATTCCCTGTTCTTACTACATCTTCTTGGTTGTAAAGAGAGCTATCTATATAGATATGAGTTCAAACATCTTCTGAATAATTAAATTTTAGATGAGTCGCATTTTTTACACATCTGCTTCACTTTCGTACCTATTTTGAGGACATGTTTCGCAAATCTTCGCTTGCATCTACGGCTCTTGTGCGACTCTACGAAAGTGAAGCAGATGTGTAAAAAATGCGACTTATCTAAAATTTAATAATTTTTCGCTTCACTGTGGTGTTCCAATACAGTTGAATTTCGATATCTTCTGAATATCTTATATTTATGGTTTCAAGGCTTCTAGGAGTCCGGATCATCTATTGAAAACATTGAGCACAGTGTGTTATATTTTCAGAAAATTGGCAAAAATATTTATATAGAAATGATAAGAAGTATGTACTTCGCATTTGTACATGCAGTCCTTAGATATGGAATAGTCTTCTGAGGAAGTTAATCACACTGTAAGAAATCATTTACAATGCAAAAGAGAATCATACAAATGTTAGTTGGAGTACCAGGAAACATAAGAATCAGTTGGCCGTAGTAGCTCAATGGTTAAAAGTGATTGGACAGAGACCAGGAGATCCGTGGTTCAAAACCTGGTCATGGCATTGAATATTTCCGTCCCACTCCAAATCTTAGGCTACACATGGCTAGTGTGGAAGAACGATTTAATTTCCATCAATTAACCTAATAGTGGTAACTATAGAGCCTGGGACTTAAGTAATTACGCAACAAAAGGTGCATATCTCATTGTGTACGAGAGCTCCTAATGGTTTACTGGGAAACATAAGTCAACTGGAGAATTTAATGTCCTGACTTCACATTGGCCATGGTAGCTCAGTTTTTTTTTTTTTTTTTTTTTTTTTTTTTGTGTAATTTACGTGGTAGCTCAGTGGTTAAGAGCGAACAGATGGAGACTGGCCATGGCATCCGTGGTTCAAATCCCAGTCATGGTATTGAATTTTTCAGTCTGACTCATATATAGGTATATGAGCCCATTCTTTTTACAGCCTGCCTTGGTAGCGTGGTGGTAGCATGTCTGCCTCACGTTCAAGAGGTCCCGAGTTCGAATCTCGGTCAGGGTGTGTTAACTGGATAAGGTTTTTTCTGGGGTTTTCCTTTATCCTATAAGACGAATGTTGGGTAACTCTAAGCTCCATAAACCCCGGACTCATTTGAGCATCATTTCATCCATTCCATTCATCATCTGACATGACTTAACGTTGGAGGACGTAAATTACAAAAAAAAAAAGATTAAAAATTCTTTTTACAAAAGACTTCTTGACAGTGATTGCAACTTGTTAAAGAAAAATGCAGATATTCATGAACATAACACCAGACAACTCAGCAACTTACACATGATAAAGGCAAATACTAAATTGTAACAATATGGAATCGTATACTCTGGTTTCATATGTTGCAACAGATTACCAGAAAATATAAAAAGTATAAAGTAAATATTTTTGACAGTCAGGTCAAAACTGGTGTCCTATTTGATTGTTCACTGCTGTTACTCCACTACAGAATTTTTAAATCAATCAGTATACATAGTTTCATTATCTGCACAGTATGTGATAATAAAAAGTATTAAATGTTAACCTGCAGTAATTCAAGCATTAAATGCTAATTTTACTCATGTGTAACCGTTATATATGTAAATTTGCATATAATTAAAATGTACTACTGTATGAAGACAATTGCACCGTTTGAGCAATTGCATTATTTAGTTAGTAAATTAATTTTATGTAAAAAAATACTGAAATTGTTAATTTTAATTGTTAATTTTGAAAGTTGTTAAATCTTTTGTGGATCATGTAAAAAAAAACTGAAACTGTTGACAGTGAAATAAACTAAGTATTAAGAATAACTAAACACTATAGCAACACACTTCACTATTACTTATCCTATTTATAATCCTTTGGGACCGGTTTCAAAGCTACTATGCTTCATTTTCAACCTGTCAGCTTGACACTGACATACTGACTCATCTTTAATTTCCATTTTGCTTCTTGATAAGATTACATCTCCATTCAGTGCCATATGCAGATTTGAGATCAGCAAATACAGCTAAGGTATCTTCTTTTCTATTAAATTGCTCTTTAATTTCTTTATTGAATTTAATTACATCTTCACTCGAAATATGATTTTTCCAGAAGCCAGCTTTGTAGGGTGATAGAAAATTGCAGTGTTCAAGATACCAATTTAATCTGGCTGAAACCATTCTTTCCATAATTTTTGCTGTAACATTGGTTAATGATGTAGATATATGGTTATTTATATCATCTGCTGGCTTGCATAGTAGGATAATAATACATAGCTTTTTTTCCAGTTTGATGGAGCAGAAGATTTCCAGAGATTGTATGACTTTAGTTTTTTTCCCCAAATGTTTTATGAGTTCTTTATTAATTTTGTTCTGGAGTTTTGTTATTGGGTATTTTAAAAATAGCTATAGCAAGTTCAGAAGCTGTAACTCATAGAATATTTTTTCTGTTGAAGTTAAATGATAAGGTTTACTTTTTTGATTTTTCTTTATTTTCCTCTTTAAGTGCTTCTCCAGCGTTCCTGGAGTTTTAGGTGGTGTAAAATTTGAATTAAATGCAATTTAACTGGCCATTTTTTGGTTATCTATTAATTATTTATCTTTATATATTAATAGGATGTTTAGGGACATTATCTTTATAATATGTTGAAATGAATTTATATATAACTTTAGTATCTTTTCCTTAATCAGTAGTTCCCATAAAGCTATTATAAAAGTTCCTTTCTGCACAGAGAACTTTTCTTGTGGATTTTACTGTTTTGATTTTCCATTTGAGAATAATTTTGGGAATTTCGTTAGTTGCAGCTAACTTTCTAACCAATTTATGTTTATTTTTGAAGATCTCGAAATGTTTAGACCAAAGGGATTCATAACATTTGAAAAAAATGTTTATAGTGTTTTTTAACACTTCATCACTTACATTTTTATATTATTGAGGACTAGTTTCGGAATCCATTTCATTCTTTTTCAATCTCAAAGGCCGACTTTGAACCTTCGAAGGAATCAGGCATTTAAGGTTAAAAATGGAAGCAACAACTTCTAAAACTCCATTAACAGTATAAAAATGTAAGTGACAAAGTATTAAAGAACTGACTACAAATAGCTTTTTCAATTAATATTGACATCATTACTAAATTCCTCCAACCATGCACAAGGGTTTATAAGTTTTAACTATTGTTCCTTTAGGGATGTACTTCTTTGCAATCCTTAGCAGAAGCTGACAGAGATTATTATTACATTTTGTAGAAGAAATGTTATAAGTTTTGATCATAAAGAGCATTACTTTTTCTAATTCTAATTGATATCCTTTCCAATTAGCTACATGTGTTTTTTGAATGCTCTAAATATGCGCATTTAATTGAGGAAGAAAGAAGATCATAACAGGGTTATAAGATTTATGATATTATTCGAGATAAAGATTTATTTTGCCAACTACAATCAATGGCCAATACAATTAGTAAACAAGCAATTGAAATAAAAATTCCACTAAGAGTAATTGTTGCAGTACAAGAGGGAATTTTTGTAAGAAGATCTGAAAGATTACGAAATATAGGCGATGATATAATTAATCGTAATATGAATCCAGATGTTATAGAAGAGGATATTCAAGAAGGAGGAAAGGAAAACAATGAAGAAATAAATATCCATTGAAGACAATATTATATTTTAATAGGATGATAAGATTGGGGTGAAAGTAGGAGAATTAGGCTCAAGAGATTACCAGGCGAGCCGCATAATTTATCTACAAAGGCGGAGCTTCCAGAGGACAGCAAATCAGAAATAGTTGATGTCCCATCGCATGTGACCATGGAGGAGATGGCTGCGAATATATCAACACCAGCGGAGAGGAATAAATGGCGGTGCCAACTTGGAGGCTTCAATATGGCGGTCCCGATATGGCAGCATCATAACGACAGCATTATGGTTCATCTCATCAATGTAATATGCTTCAAATTGGAAGTGATAGTGAAAGTGAGTGATAAAGTGTAGGTTGGAAATTTAATAATGTATGTTTTTTTATAAATAGATTGATAAAATTATTAGTGAATGTGAATCAAGTGTTATAATGTAGATAAAAGTTTATTAAAATATTCTTTATTAATAAATTTGATAGTGATAGTGAATAAAGTGTTAAAATTTAGGGAAAATTTAAAAATTTTATTTTCTATATTTATTTGTTTAGATAATAGAGTTTCAATCTCTTTTGAATGAGAAGTTGCATGATGTTGATATAATTTTTTTAAAATTTAATTATTATTTGTGAAATACCTTTATGACTATTATTTTTGAAAAATAAATAAATTTCCTGTAATTTGAAGTTATAAAGGTTTATATTTTTGTTTGAAAATTTTAAATAGAAATTGGCAAGTGTAAATATTTTAAATATTATTATCTGATTTTAATATTAAAACTATTTTATGTATAAAAAGTGATAAAGTTATAATATTTGTATTATTAAATTAAATAATAAAAATTCAAATTTTAAATAAGCTTAATATTTGATTAGTAATAAATTATATTTTTAAATTTGCATTTTTTTTTAAATGTTTTGTATTAAAATTTGTTTTAATTGGAAGTGGAAATTAATTTTGTGTATTAAAATTTTTCTCGGTTTTAAATTTTAATTGTGATATCAATTTTATAAATAATATTTTAGGAAGTTAAAGTGAAGTAAAGTAAAGTATATATTAAGCTATAAATGTATATATTCATGATTGTCAATAATAATTTTGAAATGATATATAATTCTGTTAATAATATTTTTGTTTTTTAAATTATAATGAATTGTAAGAATATTTCATTAATTTTTGAAAGTAGGTAAATTAATAATTGTTCATTTTTAAAATGTATAGTTGGTAATTAATCAGTCTGTAATTGATAGTTTTGTGTGGTTAGGATATTTTTGTTTGGCTAAATAGTAGTTAAGTTAATAACTGGATTACCAGTTATGTGTTACTGGAAACTGGTAATATTATATTTTTGTTTAAAATATTCTGGAGAATATTTGAAAATTTTTGTAAAAAATTTTAAATTGAATTTATAAAATTTTGAAAGGGAAAAATTAAATTTAATTAAATTTTTAATAAATTTTTGAAATTTAATTTATTGTGTGTATGTTTATTTTTAGAAATGTGGTGTGGATTGTTGTTTGGTTAGTGTATATTTTAAATTGTTTGTAATTTTATTTATAATCTGTAAATTGTGTATGTTTTTGATGTTTTAATAAATGAATAAAAGTCTGAGTATTTACCCCGGATTAAGAAATTAGATGGGTAGAGTATGCAGATTTTTATTCTATTTTTTTCAATTAGCTTTTTAGAAGTATCATGATATTTTAATGTTGGTTTTTGTACTGTTTTACTCAATGTTATGTTTTTACACAATGGTTGAGTCCATATTTTCAGAAATATCTCATAATGTTCTATCTGTAAAGTCTATGAAACAAATATGATAAAAGAGCTGGATTATATATTGAACCATTAGGAAGGATTACCTTCTCATTTTTCTTCTTCTTCTCTTCTTTGTCTATCACTTATGCCTTAGGGTGTCAGGTTTCTTCAGCCATTTCTTGAATTCAATCCTGTCCTGTGCAATTATGTGTATTTCTCTGAACGTCTTTGACTGGTTGTCAAGTTTTGCATGCACTGCCTCCATTCTAGTTTTTGTCTTCCTACTCCCCTTCTTCTCTCTGTTCTTGTCTCATATATCCTTCTTGGTATCCTTTCTTCATTCATTCTTACTACATGCCCGAGCTATCTTAGTTGACTCCTCTCTACTGTCTCTATTATACTCTCTTGATCTGGAAATATTTTCTTCATTGAAAATTAATTCTAAGTTATTGGAATGTAGCCAGTCTTCTGTTGCTTTCCCTGCTGAACTGATATCTTTATAGCTCCAGTATTTGGAGCCGGTGTTGAAATCACCCATTATGGTAATATTCTGGATTAAGTTAAAAAAATTCAATTTTGGTACTTTATTTGGAGAATTGTAGGCAAAATATACAGAAAATTGCTGCTTTCCTTTCTATAAGTTCAAATATGCTAATTCAGCTTTATCATTTTCATTCACCAATTTAATAATTTTGAATTTTGATGTTAAATTTTTTTCTTGCTTGAGATTCCACTACCAATTTGCCTATGTTTTGAAAAAAAGATAGATTGTATATCCTTTCATTTTGTAATATTGCTTTAGGTCTTTTGAAATATTTGCTTCCATGATATCACAGGCATCAATGCTTTTCTCATGCAGTAAATTGTGGAGTACTGCTTGTTATCTTGACTTAATCCTGTTGCATTCCATTGTTATTTGTTCAAATCCCCAAATATAGTCCCCACCAGGAGATCCAAATGATGGACTTACTGCAGACTTTTTATATAAGGAGACATAAGAATTGTTTATTGAGCAGGTTTCAACTGCTTCTTATGGATACCTCTTTTTTATAAGTATGCAGTTGAATAGTTTCTTCTTAACCCTCTTATTGTAGAGGGAACACACCTGTCGGTCTACAGATCCATCAGATCAGGCTTGGCAAACATTAGGAGTTAATCAGATGAAGGACATTCCTACTGCTGTGACATGTCATATGTAAATTACATTTCCTTCATTTTTATTGGAACAGTTATACCCTGTAACTTTGTGCCCAGAGCCTTATTTGTTAAAGAAGGGTGTGTCACAGGGAGGAAGAGGATGGGATTTGGACAGAAGAGGCTACAAGAAGCACACATCTTTATACATATATAAAGTTATTAATTTAATAAACCAGAAAAAAAAAAAATTAAATAGTGAAGTACACAATCATGATACTAGATTAAATATGACTTGCACTATAGTAGTAAATAAAGATCCGTGTATAATAGGATTACAAATGTACAATAGACTTCCAGCCTATGTTAAAGAAGAAAACAATGCTGTCAAATTTAAGCTATGTGTTAAAAAATACCTTTTAAATAATCCTGTATATATGAATGAAATTTTGCAAGCTATATAATGTTGTAAATTTTAATATTGTAAATTGTATTTTAATGTTGTAAATTGTGTTTTATATATTGACAATGCTCGATACTTGTATTAGTCTATGGGTAGTAAATAAATAAATAAACATCACTATCTCTTATACCCCATTACACAAATTATAAGTAGGTAATTTTAGAATATTGACCAGTCTTCTGGATGTATATATCAGTTTAACAAATAAAAGACAGATAAAGTAATTTCTGTATATGATGATATAGCAATAATATAATAATCATTAATAGGAATAAACTTTATAGGGATCAAATATGTTATTTATATCTAATTTTTCATGAAATTATCACATCTTCAAACTACTATTCATATAAAATTTAACTGTTTTTCTTTTTTTAAAAGTGGCTTTAACAAATTTAATTAGACTAACAAATTATGTTCAAGATGTTGATATAAAAATGTGTCCTGAAATTTCTATAAGCAGTCTTTGGTTATAGCATTTGGTTATAAGTATCTCTGATTTCATTGAATTATAATTTAGTGGAAAACTATAGCAGACAATTTCTGCCACAAAATTGCAGAGCTAATTAAAATTTACAATTTGTAATTTGTCAAATTAGTTGGTTGTTGAAATGAAATAATTTCTAAGATAATTGCTTTCATTTGCTCAACATTTTTCAAGCTGAATCTAATTTAATGTCACACCTATGAAAATGAATTATTTTCATTTTCGCATAAGCTAATTACAAAGTCTAGGCTTATAAATGTGAAACAAACCGTGTGTACTTTCCAACCTTGATATAATACACAAAGTTCTGAGATGATTTAAGTTAATTGGGAGTCGATTAATAACACAAAACAACACTCACTTTTAAATTTTCCCGGAACCGGTTTCTGAGGCCTTCCCTCTATCTTCAGCCGGACACTTCCATGAAAGGATTCTGAGATGATATTTCTCCTGCCCCATAAAAGCAAAATTTAAATTGTCTAAGAAATATTCAAGTTGTGAACTTTTAAGGAAATGTTTGATAATCTTAAACATACTTAAACAAAAATTAGTGTTACTGATTTATGTATCACTAGAAGTATCATTGCAATGTATGTCTTATATTGCATGATTACTTTTTTTACCTTTAGCATTTCGTGCTTTGACTTTGACGATTTTGATGTGCGCTTATGTGGCATAGGTTTTCCACAATTTTATGATGCAATGCAATGCTTATAGTTTAAATATAAAGAGTTTGTTTTTAAAAACACACACACATATATTTATTTATTTAGTTATTTCTTTATTAATTTCTCAAAGAGTCACGTAGGTGTGTATAGGGACAGTACAAAGTAATAGGAGTGTCAGTGAACTAAGTGCAGATAGGTGCTGTGTTTTTTTCACTGGGCATATGGATACATGGTTCCACAGTGCTGTTATATACAGGATATGGCTTGATATGACTTTGCTGTGCTCTGGAAATACATTAGTTAGTTGACAATGAAATGGTGTAGTTCAGTTGTTACAAGTGTAGTTCTGTGCTTAATCACAGAGTACATATAATACAGCTTATTATATGTTTTCTACTGCACAGCATGTATTTATTTATGATTTATGTTAACTCAGCCATCTAGTCAGGTGAAAGAAAGATTTGCAGAAAGATTTTCTGATGTGAAAGTTCTAAGCTATATGATAAGTCATAAATTTTACAATAAATATCAGACCGGAGGAAGTATTCAGGATAAAAGCCTAAAAGATAGTACAGGGTTCTCGATTCTATTCTAACAAAGAAACATTAGATAAAATCAGTCATTCTTCATGGCAGCCAAGCACTTTTTATGGCTTTGTACAAAGATTTACTATATTGCTGATGCTAAACCTGTACGAAATAATTGTGGCACTTGCTCTTCTACCAGGTGATCCAGTAATTAGGTGCACAATAGTTGAATGCAATGTAAATTACATGAATGCAATTTTACAGTTTGTTTTAATAACGGACAGGGATACAAAGTTTCTCTTTTTTGAATAGAGCTCTGCAACAGCTCATACAGCCCAATTTTTCATGAAAATAATTTAGGACAGAGTTATTAGTAGAGATTTGTGGCCCTCTTGGATCCCTGACCTAACCCTCTGTGATATCTGACTCTGAGGCAACTTACAACGCAAGGTGTAAAAATACAATGCTACACACTCTGGAAGAATTAAAACAAAATATCTGTCAGGAAATTGCCAGCATTTCTCAATGTGAACTATGGCAAGTGAAGGATAGTTTCCTAAAAATGTACCAAAAGTGTATTGATTACAATGGCAGCCAGTTTTAGCATATCTAAAATTTGTAGCACCTTTAAAAGTAGTTTGAAAAATGCACTATGGCTACAGCCTTGGCATTCCATAATAGCAAAAAATGGTGAGTGCTGATGATAGAGGATAAACATTGTGCAGCCAGTTCTTAATGCATTGATTCTCCTGTAATTATACATGTGGCATTTGACAGTAGGATTTTGACAAATAATATAATGAACAGTAATTAAATAAGTGCAGAAACTGTGAGATCTTCTATAGACTGTATTCGTCAAACAAAATAATAAAACAAAAAATTAATAATTGTTTACATAAAGGGATATTATACCTCATATCCAACAGACGTTCAGCTTAAACCTATCTAGCAAAATTTTGGGCTGTCAGTTTTAATGGCCAACTTTCTTCAGCCTGCAATATATTTTCTCACAGTAGAATTAATGAATACATTGTTGACCCGGTTAGTTAAGAATAAACATCGGTGTGTATGGATGGGAAAACAGAGAATTGAAAGCTAAGGATGCTTTATTAAAGTATAATGTCAGTTTTGTAATGGAAGAAAGGCACCAAATATCTAATATTAAAAGGCAACCAAAAAATGACTGTAGATGCGATTTAAAGAACGTAAAACTAAGATTATTATAAAAAATTATTTTTTACCAAGAAGACAGGAAACTGTAAATTAATCTATTTACAAACTGAACATTAAGGATAAACTGCAAGCATACAAAGCTTATGAAAACAAAATTACAGTGGTAAGATCTATAATTTATTTAGCAGAATGAAAGAATGTGCATAATTTAAGTACTGGGCCACAAACTCTTTTGATATTTCATGCGGAATGACTGAAAGGCAATAGGCCAGAAATTAATGCAAGTATTAGATATTAACAAAACGGTGCGCCCTCCGTTGCATACAAGCGACCTCGGTGGAGATAGGATGAAGCAGTTTCAGCTGGCCATTGAAACGTGCTGCCACCTCTGAATTGCCACTGGAAGAATGTTGGCATTGAATCTTTTTTTGAGGCAGTTAGCTTTGCTGTGAGAATCAAGATGGCGACTAGCGACGATGAGCCTTTGCATCTCTACGAAGTGTTTCAAAATTGTTTCAATAAGATAGCAAATAAGCAGTCTGGTAAGTGAATAAGTGAATCTTCAATGTCTAACCTGCCTTTCAGTCTTCTTTTTCAGGGGCAATGGAAGTGTATTTTACCATTTTAAGTGACTTGATTTCGCGTGTGTGACTTTCCTACCATTTGGCTTCTCGTGAAATTGTGTAACAGCTTTTTCCCGTATCAAAAGTAGTTCTTTATAAATACACCTGTCATTACTATTTTGAACCGGCAGAAATAATCCTGTGTGTTTAATTTTGTGAAATAACATAACTTTACAGTTGTGTGCTCAAGAAATAGACATTGTTTTGATTGTGAAAGGTCATCTTGCAACCATAGCTTTAGGATTATGCTCTGTTTAGTGTCTCCCTCCATGCTCTTCTTCGAGATGACAGCGAGATAGATGCGGATGTAAACAAAGCAAATTTACGAGGATGTTACTTCTGATAAAAACAACGGTTGTGAGAATTGGGTGTTACTTGTTCGTCAACAATAAGCCTTTGGTGTGTATACATGACTGAACACATTGACAGGTGCCTTGCATTGACTGCCAAACTTCTCACATTCAACTGTCACAAGTGTGTTAAATAAACGGACATTTGTTACGAATAGTTTTCCTGACAAGTACTGTGTGTTCTTCTGTTGGTGTCATGTTGTCAAAAGTCAGATGTTTTGTTGATTGTTTACAAACAAATGTCAGTGACATTTGGATGATGCAGTTTTATTTGTTATACTGCAGGGAATATGCACATGACGTACTAAAATGTAGTACAGTTTTTTTATTCTGTTTACTAGAGGACATTCTACCACATTTGAAATGTGTTACTGTTCTTTCTTGAAACACAGACATATACACTTTTATACCATTTTTTTCTATGGATGAAATATTCACTCAAGGATTTCAATAAAGATGGCTTTGAAATAATTTTTTTTCAATAATATTTTAAGGATTTGTGTATAGTCCAGATGGTGTAGTGTGTCGCAGACGGTATTCATATCTCTGCAGACTAACTTGCTTACATAGCTATTTGAATGATTAAATTAAGGAAATTGAAATTGAAATTTTAGATAAATATCTAGACATAGGATGAAAAATTCATTTCTTCATGTCTTGTGTGTAAGATGATTCTGAATGGTTGTGAGTATAAACCTTAAAATAGTCATGTTTGATGTTTCATGGAATATGCTCATAAAATGTGTTGCACTTTGTTCCTCTATTACATTGTCATCTACAAAGTTGACAAGTTGCAGGCTTGCTGGCAATGAGCCTGCTGACATGCGAGTTAGCTGTTGGTCTTGGCTGTTGAACAAAATCATCATTCTTTATTTCCTTTGGGTTCTTTGCTGTCAAAACAAAGAAGAAAGGTTTTATACTATTTTCTCAGCATACATTTTGTGGAGGGAAGTTGCTTGGTGAAGTAAAACTTTTCCTTTTATTATTTGAAAGCTTGCCACTTACTTCCTCTTTCCAGAGTTTTCTTGGATGTGTAGTATTATATTGAAATGCAGCTTGTTATTTTTGTCATAGTAATACTCCTCAACAGCAGTTCAAACCTATCTTTGTTCCTGATAAGAGAATCATTATTGTTCATAACCTCAACACTAGTTTTTGTTCTTTCAGACAAGGAATAGCAACTGTTGAATGAGTACTATGGTTGCAATATGTGATATTGTACTGCAAGTTTTAATTTTGCATGCTAATGTATAGCATGTCACATTATCTCAATGGTAGACTCACTTAATAACAAACATTCAATTTTATTTTGTATGTAGATATGATAATCATTTTCATGTATAACCTCAACTATTTATTGTTTTAGATGTTTCAAGAGGTCAATAACAAATATTAAAAATTTATGCTTTATTACACTTTTTTTATTGTTATAGTGCTGTTTACAATGTGTCTGCATTGTAAAAAGTGTTGGTCTGGGTGTCTGAATTGGTTTGATGCTAGTGGCCTGATATTATCTTGTCAGTTGACAGCGTGATTAACAAGGGAAGTGTTATAAGGAATGGCCATGTATGTCCATTATTTACACAGCGTGGTGTTAGTAAAATGTTTAGATTGATTCTTGCTGTCTGGAAGTTCCTTTGTAAACAACTGATTCAGAATGCCATACTGTTTACAGTTCAGTTGGTGGTATTTCTGTTAACTTAAGTAGAAAATACAAAAGATGTTTTGGTACAAATAATTTCTCAGTTAGGTTAGTTTATTTGTATGTTCAAGGATAAATCTGTACTCTTCAGTTCAAAAAAATCATCTTTCATAAATACCTTAATATAAACCTAAACTAAATATAACATAAGTATTACTCGTTTCTTCTCAGTTACTTTAGGGCTGTGTCATTGATTTAAAACTTTTTAGTACTTTCCCAGATTTTCAATGTATTACATGCGCTAAACTAGACCTACCACTGTGTATCTTTAATGTATTTTCTGTGAGTCTACTTGACTAAAGGTAACTTGTAGGTTGTGTTTGTATATAACGTAGTAAAAGCATTAATTGCCAAAAATGTAGGAATACCAAAAATAATTAACTATGAGCCAGTCAAGATTCCATGATTCTCAAGATCTAATTGTATGTTCTCTCATGGTATTAGAGTCATAAGCTTATATTGATAATGCTTGCTGAAATATTATACTTTCAGTAATGGCAAATTTTTGTTGAAGGTTTCACACAAAATCTATATTTGAACAATTATGCTCTTTTAAATTCCAAAGAAACCATGTGTCCTTGTCTTTTGATTTTAGAGTAGTTTTTAGTATATTTCGATTTTTAGCCAAACTGTTAACACCAGATTTGTTCCAAAAAGTGCAATTTATTTTTCAGTCAATATTCTCGTGGATTTACCAAGGTAGTTTCTTAAATATTTCTTTTTTTTTGTATCTGGAAATTATGCATATTACATCTAGGGATGTTGACATAGCATTGTTGAGCACAGGTTGCTTGAGGGAATTTGAAATGTAATTGTATTTTATTAGGATATTATGAGCACAACTGTGTTGTTTGAATGCAGGTGTTCCACTTGTCATTTATTAAATCACATTTATTATTTTCTCTAAAATGTTTTAGTGGTTTGTATTAACATACTATATATTTAAGGTGTATGCAGCATGCAAATAAAAAGCATATCTAGAAATTTCTGGAAAGGGTCTGTGAAATTCTATTAATTATGAATTACTGTTGTTTAATTGGCTCTATATGGTTATAAGAGATAGTTGAAATCTTTCCACACAGAAAATGTAGATGTAGCACACAATTTATATCAAATAGCCTTTTTTATGTCCTTAATCATTTCCAACATAATCTATGTTATTGGTTTGAATTTTCAAAAACTAGTCTGCTCAAGTAGTAACTTCTGTAATTCATTCATTGGTTATGAAAGGGGCATTGAATTTCAAAGTATAGATGTATGTATAAGGGTGCCTAACTGTGCAGTCATCAGCGATTGAATTTCTGAATCCATCTCACTACTACAACAAAATATGTAATGAAAATTTATGTTTATTTACAAGGGGTAATAGAAGAATAAGCTTTCTTAAGATTAGTTTATGGAAGAGCGATAAGAGAAAGTCACGGCAGCTGTTGGTGGCTGATTGAGGTTCAGCGTGTTGTGTGTCATACGTGTACCTGTCCTAGGCGGACTTAACCACTTAATGACAGGATAAGTGGGGTTTTGTAGGGTGGCCGTTTTGATTTAGGTAGATGAAAGAAAGGAGGTAGCAGTAGCTTTTCAGTGGTTGCCGAGAGAAAGTCATTTTAATGCAACTTTCTTTTTCATCGTTTCTTAAATGGAATGTAACACGATTATCAGTAATATTTATTGTGGGTTTGAGTCTGCCGATCTTTTGATTCACATATGTAATAAGTGCAATACTAGGTAATGTATGCAATTATCAGTGTGGTCTCCATTGTTTTAATTAAACTTCATGAATGTACAAATTTTCAAAGTAAAATTAAATTACTAATTAGAAATTTTTAGTTTCTATACGCTACATGTGACGAAATGTTTACATTAGGAGAATGCATATTTTTGCTTCTTAATTTTATTATGATTAATCATTATCTTCACAGTAATGATTATATAGCAAGACATAGTGCTAAGTTTTACTTAAAGAAAAATGGGTTATATATCGGAAATAGGAAATGTAAAAAAATAACCCAACAATTGAGGATATAAAACATAGTAGCTCCCAAATAATTGGAAATGTAAATTTTCTTAGCCTATAATTAAATCAGAGCATTTTAATGGTAAACATTATTATTATTATTATTATTATTATTATTATTATTATTATTATTATTATTATTATTATTATTATTATTATTATTATTATTATTATTATTATTATTATTATTATTATTATTATCATCATCATCATCATCATTCATCATCATGATTATTATTATTATTATTATTATTATTATTATTATTGAAATATGTACACTTTTGTCTGCTAAGCGCGGTTTTCTTCATGCTTTAAGTATATGTTTAAAAATACTAAGACAGTATTTTTTAACTTTATTTGGAATAATTTATATGTAGTATTATCCGGAAAATTAATTAACCTCCTCAGTAAACTGCTAATCAGAGCTTCAGATTCATAATCCACAATTCAGGTCTAAGGAAAAATAAAGTAAATGTTAAGGAAAGCATTCTGTAGTAAAATAGGTTTTAAAACCCATAAAAAAAAATTAAACAGCAACTATGTTGCTAGCACATGTCACTCAATTGCTAACATTCGACTGCTGCAGATTGTTTTATGCATTGAAAGAAATAGGTTGAATGGATAAGGCCCACTAATGTCATTTGTTCACATATTGCAATATTGAATGTTAAATTATCTTTTTAAGCACGTAAATATTCTTCTTATGCCTTGAAATGGCCCTTGCAGCAACATAATAGATTATCATTCACATGTTACAATTCTTCTTGGTATATTATTCCTTTTTCTGCATATTATTTTACAATTCTTGTAGTCTTTGAGGAGTTCTTTTTTGTTTTGTTTTTGCTTTTTTGGTAATTAACGTCCTCCAACATAGGACACATGGGACATGAATGAAGTGGGTGAAATTATACTTAAATGAGTCCAGGGTCCATAGAGGTTAGAGTTACATGGCATTCATTTTTCGGGATAAGGGAAAACCTCAGGGAAAAGGCCTTAATCAGATAACTCACCCTGACCGAGATTCAAACTCAGGACCTCTTGAATTGAGGCAACCGCCACTATCTACATAACAGAGGCAAGTCCCTTGGGCATGTCATTTCTATCCGTAGTCTTTTAAAACGTTCTACGAGTAAACATTAGGGTGAGAGTTGTGAGCTTTGAGCGGGCCATACTCCTACTCCTACATTCATTGCTTTCATTCATGCTTTATAAACTCTAGTTGTGTATTCTGAAAATATGCCTTGTATTCATTTTTCTTTTGTTATTTGAGAGCGAAAATTTGCTCAAAATTTAGGCTTGGTAATGTTAATGTTCATGAAATAAAGTAGGATCAGTTATTCTAATCACACCAAACTCTTATCTTAGGATTATGTATGGAATTTGATGTATGGGTTTGGATTCTCGGGAGGGAAGCAGAACAAGAACAGGGATTGGAGACTTGAGTGGGAAGGTGCACACAACTGCAATCCATCTGCTGTTAAAAGCATTGCCACTTTGTCTGTTGGCAATGTATTATTTTTTTATTATTTATTCAACTGATTAGTTTGATTGCCTTTTATTATTTATTCAACTGATTAGTTTGATTGCCGTTAATCAGAGGAGTAACAACAAACTCGTAGACTGGTTGAAAATGTTCTTGTCTGATTATCATTATCTTTTCTCAACTGTTATGATATGACAAGTGACCAATGTTAAGTCATATTGGACGATGAATGATTTGGAGAAATGTTGCTCAAATGAGCCCATGGTCCATAGAGCCTAGAGTTATCCAATATTAATATTTCAGGATAAGCCAGAAAACCAGAAAAAGCCTTAGCCAGATAACTCACCGTGGTTAAGCTTAGGAGCACTATCTCCTTACACATTTTTTATACTACGACTGATGCTAATTGTTTTCAGTAGATTGAAGGGCACCTAAAGCATTTGCCTTGGATGTAGTTAATGTTATTCAGATAAAGATTGTGTTTTGAACACAAGGTTTCAATTTTTTTTTAAATTTGAGACTTTTAGAGAACTGTAAACTAAACAAAAATAGAGTATTCTTGACATTTGTTATATTTTTCTGTTACAAATAGCCAGAAAGGAAATTTTTATTAAAACTTTTGCACTACACACACTTAATGTGCCCTGAGAATTTAGCTGATAGACATCTCTCTTGCAAATAAATTATTCCAACTTAGCTTGTCTTAACATATTCAGATTCAATAATGTTTTTGCTCAAAGTGTTGGTGGTAGAAGTATGTGATAATTTCCAATTTCATTAATTTCTTTAGTTTCTGGTACTGTTTGCCACTATGTTAATAAAGAAGTAATGAAACACCATTATTATTAGCATAGCATGTTTCACCACTCTGTGATGCCATTAATCATTATTCGATGGTAATTATGCTTTTTTTTTCTTTAGTACATTTTTACATTTAAGAAGTATTGTATTCCACCCGAAAATTGATGTCTAGATTTTGCCAAAAATACATGTTTTCAGGCACCTTCAACTCAAAAAATTTTCAAAAACAGATATGTGTTCATGTGCAAGAGAAAGTAGTGGAAGAGAGCAGCCATAACTCAGAAGAAAGATCAGTTTAATATTATGCAACTTGGTATTTTAATTATCAATGGAAATTAATGATGGGTATTTTAATTTGGGCATTTTCCAAGGGTGCGACACAAAGATTTTGAAGAAAATCCTCCCCTACCACAAACTAAAGACACTATTTGCTGTTTTAATTTTACACCTAAATTGTGAAAACATATAAAAGATAAAGGAACTTTCTCCTCTGTATCTAATTTTTTTTTTTTTTTTTTTTTTTTTAATATATTTAGTTTAGATTGCTTGAGCAATTAGCCATGAGTAACGCCCAGATTTTATCTCCCAATTTAATTAAAAATTTAATGATGTATATTCTTTTAGGCTTTCTTAAGTAGAATATGTGAATTTAATTGTGCTTAATATAATCTAAACGGGAGGTTGACATTTAGAATAGTCCATAGAATTGTTTTGTCTTTTTCAAATGCAAAATGTTATTTTTGCAATGAAACTTATTGCAAAGTCGTTTTCAATGCTACTCTAAGCGGTAGGGCAGAGTTAGTTCAGGTTAAATGCAACCTTTGCTTATGTAAGACACACTTTTGTTTTATACCAGAAGCTATTTTCCAGTTGGAAAGTGCAGCCTACCATTTATTAATATTTGAATGTGTCCAGAATAGAAATACATGGATCACTGGAAGTTGCATAGTTGACTTTTAGACTTATTTATCTTTGAATTTCTATAGATTATCTGGTCCTACCTGTACTTCAGGTGGATTTGATTGTTGTTGAATATTGCGTTTCTGATTTCCAAAAGTTTATCTGGACATGTTATCCTTCATTCATTAATCCACAATTTCTTTTTTGAAGTATTGACATGTGAATATGATGTTCCATTGTGGCATGAATGTGTAGTTGCTACTTTGGCTGCTTCTGACTATTCATTATTTAAATTGTTTGTTAATATGAATTTTGGTTAGAGCTTATCGAGTATTTCGCTATTGCTTCCTTGTTTACCCAACTTATAGTTCCTTCAGTTTAAATTCATGAATATTTACATATTAGAAACCTTTTAAGTCTTTGGAATTTTTTACTATTTTTAAAGCTTTTATAAGTGGAAGACCTCACTAAAAGAAGATGAGTGAATGTCATTTGGTTTGTATTGGATTACATCATTGAACACTTGCACATTCTGAAACACTTGACAAACAGGACCCATCATGTAAAACTTTTTTAAATCTTTTAATTTATACAGTGATTTAATAAAGAGAGTGTGATGAATATAACCATTAGTTTCTCATTTATGGTTTACCGTAGGAGTTGTATCTATGTTTGGATGAAGTATTGTGGTTGTTTTAGGATCTTCAGTGGAATTGTTTTTTGGGACACTTATATTCATTTCTTTCAGAATTATTTAGATAGAAAGTTTTGGGTTACTGTTTTCTTCACATGTAACTAGTAAACTAGTAAAAAGTCAGAATTTCTCGGATATGTGAGACTTACAGCGTAAATTATAGGTAAGCTTTTATCCTGTAACATGCATTGGCTCTTGGTTGCTTTCATAAAGATGCTAAAAATTGGACTGGTTTGGTAATCTATAATAGCACTCTGCAAGGTTGCTATGTAAATATAGATTGAAGAAGGTGGTTCTTGGCTAAATCATAAACATGGCTCCATAATTTACTTTCAGGTGAATTATTGCTAGATATAATCTCAGATTTATCAGCTATTTTAGTTATTACTAGACATCTTACTTTTTTTTAAATTTTGTCTCAGAAGTATTAATTAAATTTGGTTATTATAAGTTAAAATTTTTGAAATATTTCACCTGCTTTTACAGACAATATAATAGTACTAGTTACTGTTTGCTATTTCAAGATATTCTAATCTGTGGTTATGAATTAAAATGTAAATGATCATTTAATATGAAAAGTTTTAAAACAAAAATCCATTGTAATTTATGGTTAAATATAAAAAGGAGATAATGTTCATCAAAACAAGAAAAAGCCACTCAATAAATATGGTTCTTAAATTAATAACTGTTGCAAAGTATTCAGCAAGATTTACATGATCACAATTTCTTCTTTTTTTTTTTAAACTCATTTATTGATTGATCTGCGCTCTACAGATCATAGATCATAGACATTATTTACATATATGATACAATGAATAACAATGAAATGAGGAAAGCCGATTGGGCCCCCCATAATTAGGTACATTATTGTTTTAAGTATTACAGAAGATCTTGTTGTGAGAGCTGATCCAGTGGTAGACGACTCCTGATGCGTGTTGGAAAGCTGGATTTTCTGCCAAGGGAATAGTGAATGGCTCCTAAGATGTATTTTAGGTTGCTGTAGAACTTTTCGGCTTGTGAAGAAATTGACTGGTGCTGATTCCAGTTTCTCTATGTAGTTGAATATTTCTGACAAACCATGGTGCATTTGTAATACTTTGTTTTGAAATGTGGATATATTTGATTTCGGAAGGACTGGGCCCTCCCCAGACTGGGCAGGCATATAGTAGGAGTGGTCTTAATGAAGTCGTGTAGAGTAGTGTGCAGTGTTTTAATTTGAGTGAAGATCTTTTGTTGAGAAGAGGGTAGAGCTTAGCCAGTCTTGCTCGAGCTAGTTTGAGTTTGTTACTTATATGTTGTTTCCATGTGAGTCGTCGATCCTAGAGTACACCAAGGTATTTAACTGTTTCAGTCTCAGTTTTCCAGGGTATAGGTTTCACTGGGAGTGTTACTGGTGGAGGATAGTCCGGTCTGCATAGTGTAAAATTCATTGCTTCACATTTTTGCTGGTTGAGCGAAATACACCAGTTATCAAGACAGGGTATAATTAAGTTTAAGGCCTCTTGAAGATGATTTCTGGTGGTGTGGATATTGCGATGTGTTGCAAAGACTGCTATATCATCCGCATACATAGCAATTTGAGCTGTAGGCATTGCAAGAATATCAAAGGTGTACAAGTTGAATAGAACTGGTCCCACAATTTCTTCTAAACATCAACAAAGTGGTTAGATTGTAGGAGCTATAATATTTTTAAAAGAAGAAACAAAAAAATTATTTTAAACTATACAGATTGCCGACAGAACAGTAAGCTTTATCTAGTAAATGTCAACATTTTTTATTGGATAGGACTGTACAGGAGGTGAATTATGTATAGTCATTTTTACTGTAAATTGTATGGGGATGAATATCAAGCATTTCATGTAATATTTCAGAAGATACATTTTACTTTTAGGATGTGCAGTTTTTAGGTTTCTTTATTTCTAAATTTTGCATCTTTTCCCTTCTTATGTCATAGTTGCTTGTCTTCATAAGTCTGTTTTAGTGTTATTAGTTTTCTATTTGGTACTCATGTTTAGTGTTCACATTTATCACACTCTTTAATTTGTTGTAGGTTATTTGCCGTTTCAATGAAATGTTCCCATATAAGGATGTTATGATGTGTAGGTCATCTTAAAACCAGCTATTTTAAAGAATAAGATTAATACTATATTTACATTCAAGTGTAACTACTAAATAAGTGCATTAAATCATATTCCCCAGTTTTAATTTTAGGGGAAAAAATAATTTGCTCAGAAAAAGATGGCAAATGTCTGCAATATTGGCTATAGAACCCATGTTAAACATGCTTATTTCTGAAACTAACATTTAATTTGGCAAATTTAATGAAAACAGATCATGTGGTAGTATTTATTTTAGTAAACACATACTTTTGATTTTTATTTTATTTTAATTAAACTTTTTAGAAGTATTTTTGAAAAATTACTGGTTTACACTTTTACAACATATGAAATGCATCTTAAGTCTTTACAGCAGTGGTAAAATGTTACTGTGCATTGGTTTCAAAACAAAATATATGTAGTAATTCCTGGATCCAAAAAAAATGAGATTTAAGTACTCATAATTGTTTAAGAACACTCAAAACTAAAATTGTACGGATAAAAAAGAAGACTAGACCAGACTGTGAAAGTATATATTTGAACTGTATTCATAAATACATTTTTATTAAGTTATTTTTTACATGTATATTCATGCCCGCCTCGGTAGCGTAGATGGTAGCATGTCTGCCTCACGTTCAAGAGGCCCCGAGTTCGAATCTCGGTCAGGGTTAGTTACCTTAGATAAGGTTTTTTCCGGGGTTTTCCCTTATCCTCAAGACGAATGTCCGGTAAATCTAAGCTCCATGGACCCTGGATTCATTTGAGCATCATTTCACCCAATTCATTCACCGTCCGATATAACTTAACGTTGGGGCGGATGTAAATTTAAAAAAAAAATGTATATTCATCTTTAACATTGTCACTTAATTTATATAATATGACATGGGTAATATCTTTGTTTACACACTGAAACATTTTAGATTCATAGTATTCTATCTTTATAGTTTTAGTTAAATAGGCCTGCTCCTCTCTTTGACTGAGATTCCCTTATGACCAGGCATCCACTCAAGAGTAACTTTTTTCCCCCTTTTAGTACTTTGAATCACCATGCCCCATTACTTACATTATATGGATTTTACATATTTTCTACAATTTATTTCTCATTTTCTGTAGTCATCTTTCTACATTATTTATTTATTGTATGCTTCTATATTATCTTATCAGTTATATAATATATATATATATACACAAAATTACTCTTACAGTTCATCAAAGTAAAGTCTGTAAAGTCTGTTTCTAAAGTCTGCAAATGCCTTCAAGTGTTTTTTAATTATTTCTTCATAGCTGTATGGCCAAGTTTGTTCACTTCTAGTTGCCGCCCTAAATCAATCCTGTCGATCCAGAATTGAGAATTCCCATAAAAGATGTTGGACTGTTTGTTCGATACCACTGCATGGACATTCTGGAGATTCCGGAATCTTGAATCTGTAGAAGTATGTTGTTACTGGCCCATGTCCTGTTACCATTGTTGTGAAGTTTTTTGTCATTGGTATCTTGATCCTTAGGCTTGTCTTGCACTGATGGAAAGAAACTCTTGGTTAATGCTCCTTTTGTTGAGTTCACCCTTAAGAGCAACCTTATGTTTTGGCAGGTGTATAAGGTTTATTAGACATCCCAAACCTACTTGGATATCATTTAGTACTTACCAATTGCTTTAAATGCATTCTGACTATTGGAGAAAATCCAAATATTGTTACCTTTTTGATTCTGTCAAAGGTTTTAGTTGTATGAACTTAAGCTTGGAATACTAAGGTATTGCAATGAAGAGCTATGTATAGGTCACACTTTTATGTTGGTTTCTTTGATATTACAGCAGTAATGTGAGAGCACTCTTAAATGCATTGTGAACAAAAAGACTGTATAGGTCTACCATAGGAATAATTTTATACAATAAAAAATTGGAACTGTATACATGATACATATATTAGCCAGTAGGATTTCATATGTTACGTTTTCTTTTCAGTTAGAGCTAAATTTTCCTTGCAAGTTAAAGAAGTATTCTAAGATGACATTTAAATAACACAGAAGCATGCTTAATGAAATTCTGTTAGAAATGAGAGAAATGCTATTGGACATCTAAGATCCTATTGTTATTATTATAAAGCCTGTCAGTTAAACTGGATGGGCTTTCTGTTATCATTAAGTCTTCTATTATCTAGTGTCTGGTATTTGCAAGAGAGACAAGAGGGAGAATAAGAGCAAATTGCAGTGCCCACCAAATGGGGAGAAACAGACAATGGTTGTAAAATTGCTGACAATTTTTCTTAGAAATGCCTTTCTGACTACGTGGTTGTTTTATGTGCATGTAAACATTCCAGGAAGCATTGTCTTTAGGGAGCTCCTTTCCAAAGGCTTTTACGCCTTCAATTAGCTTGTTATTGCTTTTAAACATGTGATGAGACCCTCGTATTTAAAAGGTAATCCAAGCTTGGATAGCCGAAATTTCTAATCAAGCTGTTCCCCCTCCCCCTCTTCCTTCCAAAATGAAATAAAGTATTCATTCTGTTTGCTGATAAGTAATGGCAGTCATGAATGAGAAAAATACACTGGTTTTAATAGAGTACTAAAGCTGTTAAAAAAGTTATCATTTTGCTGCTCCTTTGCAACCTACAACCTACAAAGATTTACAAATGTGAAAACAGCACACTATTTTAATGTTTCTATTACATAGTAAGTACTGTATTTCATCCAAAATTCAATATAAATATTTTACAGAATTTCAAGAAAATCATTTTTAGAAAAGGTTGTTATACATATGGTGTTTTGCTTGTTTTAACAGTTTTTCAGTTTATATCTTTAAAAAAATTGGTGTGCATATCAAATTGTCAACTGGATGCTATACTAAACACTTTCAAGAAAATCTTCTACCACAAACAGATAATTTTTTAAAAATAAATGGGTCGAAGAAAACATAGGCTTCTCTCTCTCCCCCTCCATCTACGGTAGCAATAAGCTTGTAATAAAATCATAAATGAAGTATACCAACTGCAATTAATCTGCCGCCATGGTGTAGGGATGGTATGTTTGCCTCACATTTAAATAACTCTCGAGTTCGACTCTCAGTTGGAGGAGTTACTTGGATAAGGTTCTTTTTCTCTTTTGGGAGGAGGGGGTGTTTCCCCTTATCCTGAGTAGATTTAAGACAGGGAATCTGGGTCCATTTGAGTTCATTTTAATAATTTTATTCATTCACCATCTGCAAGTATGTGTCCGACTTCGAGCAAAAGACTGGGAAAAGGAAAAAAAATGTACTATTTTAACAAAATAGGAAAATTACTTGATTGGTATCTGCTTATCCAAAAAATTATGCATCTCCTTACAAATGTGATACTTGTCACTGAGCCATATGCGAAGTTGCAAATTTAGTAAAAGCAATAAGACTTTTTATGCAGAAATTATGTAATTTTGGTTAACAGTCTTAGATATTAATTTACTTTGTTAGTTTTAATTATATTCCTATGCTATATGTGTTCATTTTTAAGGAAACCTCACCTGAGCAATGAGAGGTGATAAAAATTAGCATTCATTTACTTTTTATGTAATTCTTATCTAGCAAAATAGAATAAAAATTTGATCAGGACAGAAATTTAGGAAATACCAATATATTACCAACATTTTGAGAAAATAAAGTAAGTGTTTTATGCAAATAGTTTTATGTTCGTGCTGGACAATTTTTTTGAAATTCATTTCGTTTTCTCTATCCGTGTCTGATTTAAAAACACATTTGGATCTGTTCCATTCTAATTTTTGAATTATGTGGATCACACATAAGCAGACTTTCATTAAACAAGTGAAGTTGTTCACATGCCTTTCTGGACCTACTTTTCTACTAATTAAAAGCTTTTTTCTACTATATGTTAGTAAGTGCTTGTAGAAATAATTTCACTACACATTTTCTTGTAGGTACAAATGAAAATAGGACGCTGGCGTCTTCTTATTAGTGTACTTGAAGTCACTTAGTGGTAGATTATTTTAAGAGAACAGATTTTGTGATTTCTTTGGAATTTTCCCCCCAGCTGTAATCACTTTCCTGATATTTGCTAACAAGTGCTTCATTCACATAACCTACTGTCAATAGTACGTTATATTTAAGAATGCCAAAATTTCACGTAACTGGACGCACACGTTTCATGAATTGCCCTTCACATTCTGCCCTTAGAGGTTACTTCAGCTATTTTCCAAGAAGCAGTCTCAGGCACCAACGTAGAGCCAACATTCATTCCATCTAGAACCTATCTTTGCTCTTCCATAAGTGATGCATAGATCCGTAAGTGTATATTTGTAGACTGAACCTTGTTTTTATCAGAACTTCATAACACTTCACCGCATATCCAACTACGCTGAGGAAGTAAGCTCGTTTCCTCATAATTTGCACCACCTCTGCAGTAGTTATATTGTATTATGTGATTAGATGGCTATGGTACCTAGCACTCTAAATCTGGTGTGCTCCACATCATCACATCCGATGCAGATACACGTAAACAAAAGATTCGTTTTCTGAAAATACTGGTTTTTGATTTGGTCGAACTTAAGGTATATTTCTGGTAAATTCACAGTATCCAATACTACACTTCCCCAAATAATTATGCTTAGCAGAGGATCTAAAAATATGAATAAGGATATCCCAAGGAGTAATGTATACGGTTTGATCACATTGAAAAGATACCTTGGTATACATCCGGAAATGTTCGAACGACATTAAAGAGAGCAAAAGAAAGGCATTTATCATAAACTGCACGTTTTGGAGAACTGTACATGTTTCTGCTTTAAGATGTCCCCTATGCGTTACTAGAGTTATACTTAAAGACTTCGAGAATTAGCACAATTTATGACGACGTTCCAAACAATACAAGTACACATGAGATTTCTTTTTAGTAATATGGCATTATAATCATGTTTAATTTAGATCTTTGAAAGATTCAAAGCTTTCTGGAAGTATACCACATATGAATCAGTTTTAGTTAAGTGGATTTTGATGACCGAAAATTGCTTTGCAATACGCCGAACTTAAAGACAATGTTCCGTATATAACCGACATTTTATTTTTGAGTTGTAATATAAGCTGTGATGTGGAGCTACTTTAACAAAGGTAAAACACAAGTTCATTCCTTAAAACTGCTTTCTTTGTCTATTTACTACGTGTGCAAACAAAATTTCCGGTGAATGCTCCTTCTTTTTGAAAAATAAAAGTTTTGCTGGCACACAATAATACTTATAAGCAAAATGAAACTATAATTGCATGATTCATTACAAATTTTGGTCTTTTTAATAACCTCAAGAACTCAACTAAAAACAATAAACTAGCAAGCCGTTTATTTTCTGATTAAATTTCGTCAAAAGGATCACGTATGTCAGAAATAAAGAAAATGGACATCCACAAGGTGTCTTGAACTAGTACCACTAAAACCGCCCGTGGTACTAGGCATTCGGCATGCTGCATGCTGCATCAGAGCTACAAGGGGATGCCCAAGAAATGCTCCTCTAAGTCGGTACTTAAGTTGCTACACATTTATAGAGTATATTGAAGATCGTAATATACAAAGGGCGTTCTGACTTGGAATTTTTGGGGTTTGCATTCAGGTTTGATTATCTGATACATGTTAACCTCCAATATACTACACAAGGGAATAACACATTTTGAGACCAAGTTCGTTTTCGTCTAGCGCATTATTACTCCGTGACCGGCATACGACCATTGCGCCTCTGTGTAAAGTTGACATAATCAGCTTCGTAAATGCGATTCTTTAGGTAAGTGTTCCTTTATTCAGAGGATCTAAAATATTGCTACATACAAAAAAGGCTATCGTTTATATCAGATATTAAATTGTCGTTATGAAGTTGCTTGCGAATGCGAACGTGATTGCTTAAATCGTTTAATAGCTATGCCATATACGTGAAATAAATAATACAGTAACCTTAAAAGCCGATTTTATTTTGCATATGTTTACGAAGGAAGACCTAATGGTATCAGTAACAAGATTACAAGAAGAAACAGCAACCTATGATTAAGACCTTAAGTACTTTGAATCCATTGCTTTAAATATATTAAGCCTTAAAAGTTAGTGTTAAAATCATTTACAGAGAGATATCGATACTACCAATTTGGCTTTCTTTCTAAAGCCAGATTGGTGAAATTGATTGCTCAGAAGCTCTTTGCATGGTAAATGACATTGCAGGTTACAATGTGAAGACCGAAAGTTTCATTCTTTGCATGACCGCGGTATGGTTTCATTACGGAGGAAATTCGGTACGTAGGCCACCATGCTGGGTCCATTGTTCCTATGCCCCCGGGAGGAAGGCTGACGTGAAGGAGACAGAGGGCGGCCGACCCAAGGAGCGCAACAGTATAGAGGGCAGAGTAGAGACTTCCCCCGACAGGCCAGGATAACGGACACGCTCCCCTACTGCGGGACGGCAACGAGCCCAGCAGCCGAGTGCCAAAGGTCCCAGGCAGGCGATCCATGCCCCAAAGGTTCCTGGCTGGTGGTTCCGAAATGGTCCAAGCAGAGGAGCGGAGACCAGCAACCGACCTACCGGTGGAGGAAGTAGTTTTCCTCAGAGCATATCATCCCACCATGCACCGCCGAGACACCCACCGACACTTCTACCCTGAAATAGACCACCATATGAGAGATGATGTGAAATGATAATGGAAATGGAATGGAGAGACAGGAAATTCGGGGGATGTAATTAACCTACCCACCATTCGCCTAGCGACCCGGGAAAACATCCGAAAAAACCCATGGGTCAAATAGGTCGGCCACGGGAATCGAACCCGGTCCTCCCGAATGTGGGCTACAGACGAAACCGCCTGAGCCATTCCGCTCGGTGCATGACCGCCTTAAGGAGAAAAAAAGTCGGAATAATGATTAGCTTTGAATGAAAGTTAAAACCAACAATACAGAATGAAGACTTAACAGCCTATTCACAAAACTTCATGATATGCCACTTATTAGTTATGCAAATATAAAATATATGAAGATCTAACCAACAATGAGAAACCCTTTTTAAAAAATAAAAGTTAACAACAATTTCCAATATATCGTTGGAGAATGTTCTTGATAATCATCGTGTCGTATCAATGGGAAAGGTATTAAACGTAAATGTTATGTTTGGAAAACCACAAAACATGCATTTCTTCTAAAAGCACATTTTTGGGAAATCTGATTTTGATATTTTTCAATGACGTCTACTTATTGAGTTATTAGATATATATTTCGTGTATAAATTCGTCTTTGAATATTCTAATAAATACCTGGTCTTATATATAAACATTATAAAATACAATGCACAGTATTATGTATAGCTATTGCATTGTATAACACGGTGTTTATGTGGTTCGCCTTACATCACTGCACGCGATGGGAATAGCATCAAATGCAGTTTAACAATGTCATATAACCAAATATTGGGACTGGAAAATTTCTTAATATAGTTTCTTAAGCGACCCTTTCATGGTTACATATTTCGTTTCAAGCAGTGGAATATATTGGCATATATTACGTCATAAATTAGACGGAAATAAGGCCGAAACCGTTATGTACATGCGCAAGTTGCAAGGTCTGTGTAATAGATTATTAATACAGTAGAGTTATAAAAGAACGTATTTGCGAAGACCTTCCCCCCTTGTTTTAATTTACGTCCTCCAACGTAAGTCATATCGTACGTAGAATGGAATGGGTGAAATGAGCCGGGTCCGCAGAGGTTAGATTTGTCCGACATAAAGGGAAAACCCGTGGAAAATCCTTATCCCTGAACCGAGAGTCGAACTCAGGAGCTATTGAGCATGAAGAGACATGCTACCTACCACCTACGCTAAGAGACGGGCTTTTCGTTATTGGAGTACAAAGCAGTTCTTTCTCTACAAAACGTCCATAGGAAAATATACCACAAATTCCAAACCAGTGGCGTATGAAAGGGGGGCTCACCAAGCTGAGATCATATAAACGTTTTCAGCTGCATGAAAATTGATCCAATTACATATTATCACATATCAATGTACATTTCATGATAAGTGAAAGAAGGTTTACATTACATAGAAACAGTGTACATAACTGAAGCTTGGCTCCAAAGTATTGTGTGGGGTGTTCATGGGAAAACATTTCAGAAGCAATAGGTTTTATAAGACCTATGTAATAAGTGCGGAATTCCAACGTTGAGATATGGGAAACGAAATGGAAATCTGTTACGAGTCGCCCTTCAACTGCCGTTGAATCTCAATTCTCATACCAGAATTTCTTCCCAAATATTCAGTTTCTCGACTCTTGGGAGATTGAAAATTTATTTGCGCAACTCACATATTAAAGAAAGACTGAATGGACTAGCACTGCTTAACGTGCCTTGAATTCTCGTATTACGTAGGACTTATAATATGCGTTGTAATAACCCAAGAATTTGTATAATCAAATTAGTTTTTATAACTTATGTGTTACTGTGATAGTCACAAATATGTAGCGGTTTTATATTAATCTCTCTATATGCGGAAGAAAGATGATTTGTATACAGTTTAAAAGTATATGTGATCAATTAAAAAGCCTGTAAACCATCCACCCTCTCTATTTTTAGTCACTTTGTTATATACGAAATAAATCGCTGTCAATAGATTACTCCATTTTGTTGCAAGCGTACATGCGCGTAGGGAAGTGCCTACCCAAGCATATAGTGGTCTGTATATTTAGGTTCTAAACACACTTAACTAATTTGTAGATTGTCTGAAACCAAATTTTTAATCTTGATCTTGGTTCATTGGAGTTACCTTCACAGATACTATGGCAATGCACTTGTCGTTCCGCAAGGCCGCTTTCTTTTACAAAGACATCTCTCAGCCACACTTAGCAGTTTAGGGCCTTCAGATAATAGTTTGTGTGAATTATAACATCTCGCTTCGTTTTGACGCTTTTCCGTATAAATATCACAGTTACAAGGCGTTTAGGAGCGGTTTTGAAGCAAATTCGAAAGAAAGAAAAAAATACAGAATTGAATAAGCCAGCTAGTTTACAGTAACAGCCATTCTGTTGCATTAAAATAAAACGAATGACCTTTTTTTTTTTTTTTTTTTTTTTTTTTTTTTTTTTTTTTTTTTTTTTTTTGTATTTTACCATTTGAGATGAATACCCGATATTGTTTATTTTAAACTGAATTGATTAAGAATAAAAATTATAAACATTTTTATTTCTATTCTTAACGCTTTTCCGCCTCGGTAGTGTATCTGCCTCACGTTCAAAAGGTCCCGAGTTCGAACCTCTTTCAGGAGGAATTACCTGGATAAGGGGCTCCCCTTACTCTGAAAGACTAATGTCGGGGACTCTAAGGACCCTGATATCATTTGAGCATCATATCGTCCGATATGACAACGTTGGAGGACATAAAATAAAATCTCTACACTTACTACTTATACTGAGTAGAGAATGTATTGTGTTCCACTCAAAAATTCAGTATCGAGATTTCACCGGATATTTACGTTTTGAAATCTCTGAATAAATTTTAGAATAAATGCGAGAGAGAGAGAGCAATATTACTGGAAAACGAAACCATGATGAAATATCTTTTTTTCTGAATTTCCTGTTAAATTTGTATAATTGATGAACTATAATATATACAAATGTGTATCTTCTTACAATACACAATTTATTTCACAAAAGTTTTTTGAGCCATTACCCATTTACGAGATGTCGTTTATAATTGGTTTGAATTTTTCATTGCTACATTTTGAAAGTATTGCCAACCTTTAGTTTATCTCAGTGTCATGGACAGTTTGCAATTTCAGCGATCATGTTTAAACATTTGATTATAACAATTTCTATACATATCTGAAACGAAATGTGTGATTAGATTAATTTTACCAATGTTTATCTCAGCTTACTTGGAACACATAAGTCTATGCAAGAATGGTTTGAAGGTGTGTAAAAGCAAACGATACTTAGGAGAGACACTTAGGTGAATGTGATACTGTTCTATGATATATACTTATAAATATGACTCATTTTAGGCTGATTTAATCTCGTTATGAAATTTCCGCTCAGTGGAACATTTTCTGTGCTATAGGAACCGACCAGAGAAAGCTGAAACATACTGTATCTCAATACACAGTCTCTGTTATGGATAGATTACATAGCAGACAGCGATCGACCTCACGTGTTGCGGACTAGTGAGATGCAATGAAGAACTGGCCCCAGGCTGTGCTTCATTAATCTGTGTTTATTGAGGTACTTTAATGGATCGCACAAGACCGATACGTCTGCTCAATACGCTGGAGAACTGTATAAAGAATCTCAGTTTTGTTAGTATTATATCCAACAATACAATGGCCATAAGATTGTTTATCTTTTAAAAGGTAGCGAGAATTCTGGAATTTATCTTGATAATTCTCTTTCAGTCACTGTATGGTCTCATTGATGCCTTATTCACTAACGAGAATCATATTAAAATTCTACCGAAGTATTGTTTCCCTATTTCTTTATAAGTTTATATTATGATACTATACATAATTGTTTTTGTGTTCCTATAAATTTTGTTTCCATTTGACTAGGAATCTAGGCTTATTCCCACGTGTTCCCTGGGGTTGGTACATACTGTAAAACTTTCAAAATATGGTGATCTGCATATGCAAAATAAAAAAGATTTAACGCCACGTTATACGAGATGACACTTGCTAGAAGTAGAAAAAAATTGCATCAGTCTCTTATCCTAATTTGCCAAATCCCTTTCAGGGTTATCAGTTTTGTTAGGTAATATAACTGAGCTTGATATTAGATAATTACTCCTTGACTTTTGGTCTCCATTATCACGGCAGGCATTCCTTAACCTCAAATTACCGAATATGAACACATTCGTGGGATTACTGAGGAAAGAATCTTCAGCTCTGGTTGTGAAATGATAAAAATCATGTGTTAAATCCATAACAGTCTTATAACCATAAATAAACTTAAGCTAGTGCATTTCTGCTCTGTCTTTGTAATGTACGTTAACAGTCGAACAGATATAGAGATCGAAATTCAAATAATTTGTGAAATAATATTGACGAAAGAAAGAAATTTATCTGTAGGTTGCCTAAAATTACCGTTGCCAGTTTGTTGGTTTACTGACCAGCATTTAGTTTGCTGCGAAATATGTTGACTAATTCTGATAGCCCTTATAGCAATAGATAACCATAAAATTAGATGTTTTTGTCATCACTGTAATTGTAGCGTGTAATGATATATTTCCAAATTGACTGTAGAGATTAGTTCACAAAAATAATGCAGTTAGATGTAAAGGATAGAAGAGATTCTTTACCAAAACAAAGCGAGCATACTCTGTGTGTCCCTCGCCGAGAGGCAGTGGATTTGAAGCGCTTTGTTCCGATTTTCAGTACGGATTTGAGGGGTGAGGAGTTTTGGGCACTTAATATAAGCCTCGAATGTGAGCAGCTACGATTGATACCGATCTGGAGTCATGAAAATGAACATTCCGGTCAGGGGAGGCGTGGTGCTGACCAAAACACCTCCCCGCCCATCTTGTCTTGTCAATTATTGCTATTTTTTATGGCAAACGCATCTACAACCTTTTGTAGTAGATAGTCAACGAGGTCTTGAAATCCAATGATAAAGTGTACGTTTACTAAGACCCGAAGGTTTTGCTTGGAAAGTTGCGGAGTTTTAAAATAATTTATCAAGATTCTAAGAGTCTGAGCGGGATGACTCAGGCGGTTAGGTCTGTGGCCCGCATTCGAGAGGTCCGGGTTCGATTCCAGTGGCACCTATCTGACCCATGGTTTTTTTCGTTTTTTTTCCGGGTCGCCAGGTGAATGCTGGGTACGTTAATTACATCCCACGAATTTCCTGTCCCTCCATTTCATCTTCATTATCATTTCACATCATCTCTCACCTGGTGCTCTCTTTCAGGGTAGAAGTGTTGGCTGATGCCTCGGCGTTGGATGACGGGATATGCTCTTGATAAAACTTCCTTCTCCGGTAGGACGGTATCTGGTCTCCGAACCGGTCTGGTGGGTCCGTTTCAGAACCACAGTAGAGCGGGATGCCGGGAGTTTCCAAGCGGTAAAGTGTAGGGACTCTGCCTTCTGCACTGTCGTTACACCTTAGGACGGCCGCCCTCTGTCTCCTCATCCTTCTCCCGGGGATGCCCCACTTGGGGGCATAGGCGCAGTAGACCAAGGTCTACTCCGTGCCGAATCCCCTCCGTAGCGTAGTTCAGTCCAGGCAATCCTTTATAAAACTGGACAGGGAGGACCAAATTCAAAAGTATTTCTCCCGGTATGATGCATCACTGAAATAATATCTTTAAACAAAATTGTTATATGTAGCGCACAAAGGAAGTTCTGTAAATTCTGTTCACCTCCCTCGCTTTTACCTTTCGTCTCTCCTACTGCCACTTCTATCCCCCTTCGTTGATTTGTATAAACGATGTGCAGATCATGTGATGTTTTGACAACTACTGATACTTATTAGCTTTTCCTAGGATGTGAATAACTAGATGAACGATTTTAAAAGGATAAATTACGCCTAAGAACATCTCGTTTTTCGCAGATATTCGTTAAATTTACAAGGCTCTGGATTTTGTCCTTCAATATTTAAATCAATCATACATTTTTACGTTCTCTGCAGCATATAGTAAATAGGGGGAGGCTTCGACATCGAGTTTTAATCAGAAGTACATGTCTCTGCACTCCATGAATCTGAAGAAGGTATTTTCATTAAAAGAAGGTCTCTGTGTTTCTGTTCGTTTGTGAACAACATAAATAAAAAGCGAAAAGTCAGTTAAAACCACTTTTGATGTTTAAGTTCAGCATGCTTCCAAGGTTTACGCCCGCCTCGGTAGCGTGGTGGTAGCATGTCTGATTCACTTTCAAGAGGTCCCGAGTTCGAATCTCGGTCAGTGGAGTTACTTGGATAAGGTTTTTCCCCGGGGTTTTCCCTTATCCTGAAAGACGAATATCGGGTAACTCTAAGCTCTATGGGCCCTGATCACCCATTCCATTCATCGTCCGATGTGACTTAACGTTGGAGGACGTAAATTACAAAAAAAAAAAAAAAAAAAAAAAAAAAAAAAAAAAAAAAAAAAAAAAAAAAGCTACCAAGGATGTAACACGGATATTTACAAGAAAATGTCCCTACTGCAGACTACTCTTTAATCTAACATTTTAAAAGAAAATTGATTTTCAAAAGTGGCTAACGATTTTGACGAAATTGTCCTATGTTTAACGCATGTTCATGAAATGGTAGATATTGTTAAATACACATTTGTCTGGTACATGTTTTATGCTGTGCATCACTTCGGATTTAATTTATATGTTTGAATTTTCCAATTCTGAAATGCGAATTCTTGGTTTGGCAAGGAGAACTGAATGTCAAAGTCATCACGTAGCAACCAGGTTTAAAAGTTTTGACTATCGCATAAACGCATTTCCAATTCCCTCTTGCATCTACAAGACAATTAGCAATAATATAATTTTTGCAAATGTTATTAAGAATGACAAGCTATTTGTACAAGTTGTTAAACAACAGTAGAGAAAGTCAAGTAGCTGTATATATAAGATTTTTTTTTTTTCCGCTGCTGTGTGATATTTTTCTTTCCTCTATGTGCGTGCTCATTTATACCTTATGCTGCAATGTTTAGATATCCATTGTATCTGTATTATTTTATACTTGCTGTCGCCGAACAAACGCATTATATCGTAGTTTAGGCACGTGGGGACGGGCGGTCTCCATTCTTCCCCAGGTTGGTGATAAAAGAAAGTAGGCCTAAATAGTGGTAGTGTTCTTATTGTGAATGAGGCGATTGGTGCTCTGGAGCTTAAATTGACGACAGAATTTCCGAAATTTGTACATATGGTTGACTAGGTATAACTGGTAAAACCCAAGTAAAGATATAAGAATGATTTTTAAAATCGAGTGTAGGCAAGGTATTCTTCTTTTGTTTTTTTAAATTGTGAGTAATATTACTGGCATGCATATAATTATTCCAAATTGTGTATAGTTTATTATTAATGTTTGTTTCATTTATTGTTTTTGTTTGCGAAACCGTTTTAATTTCGGGAAAAATTCACTTTTGCATATTCTCATTCGTACATTACTTTGGTGGTCTCTCTTTGAAAAGTGTAGCTGAGGTTATCGTATGTTTAATGGTATAATTGCTGCTAACTTTGATATACAGAGGTGATCACCGCCTAAGTATACTGTAGGTCCGGTGGCGTATCTCTTTGAGCCATTTCGCAGTATGCTGCCTTTACAATTCTATTCTCTACGTGGCATTGCAAGAGGCAACGTATAGCTTTATACTTCCAAAGAGTACTTGAAATGTCCCTAATTTCATCAGTAACCAGGCTGCCCGCCTCTGTAGCGTAGACTAGCGTGTCTGCCTCACATTCAAGGGGTCTGAGTTCGAATCTCGATCAGGGTGAGTTACCTGAATAAGGTTTTTTCCGAGGTTTTCCCTTATCCTGAAAGATAATTACCTGTTAACTCTTAAGCTCTACAGACCCTGGGCTCATTTGAATATCATTTTACCCATTTCATTCATCGTCTTTTATGACTAACGTTAGAGGTCGTTAATTAAAATAAAACACCAGGGTCTATAGTTGCTAATAGAGACAGACTGGTTTCAAATTGCTCTTGAACTATTTTAGTGTAATTGTGAAAATTAATTGAAAAACCCCAAATAAGATAAAAATTCTGTCATACAAATTCGTAACAAATTTGTGTATTCAATTTCCGCCATACCTGGGTGAAATTCAGCACACGTGGTCTATTGTCACGTCTTTCGTCAATTGATCTATCTGCGGTGCTGTCGACCAGTCAAATAAATTACCCTGGGATATAATCTCGCCAGTCTGCTACACACTGCCAGCACTGAACGGCTTTCACAGCATACGTCCTTCTAAAGATTGTTCGTAAAGTTTTATTAATGTGACTTGGCCTGTACAGTACCAGGGCTGTCGTGTTCTGCCAGGGATCAAGCATTTGCGTAAGTTGCTTCTCTATACTTCCAGAAACAGTCTTGGTATGTGAGTGTGTTTGTATGCATTCTGCTTATTTAAGACATCAGGTCTGGAGAATAGTACTCGCAGATATTCCCGTTTTTCGTGACCACCAAAGGGAAAATCTCTTCCACCTAGTGTATATAACTGCATTTAAGGAGGGGAAGGACTATTCTGTTCACCTCTTTGGAGTAATGTTCCCCAGGCCTAGTCTATGTATATATCTACCAGGAGTGTCGCTGGACAGATACCTGGTTATATTGAAAGACATTTTTGAGGAGCACAGCTACAAAGACAGTAAAACGTTTGCCGCAAACTTAGGTGAAATAAAAAAACAAATACTACATTTTGAAAATTATAGTTTAAAATGTATTTATGCCAAGGCTTTATGTATATTATAATAATTTAAAACATAGTTATGTGGTCTTCATGTACTATTTGCTAAAAGGTGGCAAAGGCACGTGTGCTGCCATTGGTTTTATAGGATCGAGTCACTAAGCATTTAGTTTCATATATACTTCAGAGAGATCATTAAAATATCCCACTAAGCTATAGATGGTACTACTACCCGTGTTAATCAACTAGGATGAACTGACCGTTCTTTGAATTCACTTATATCCAATAAGTATACAGTTAGACTTAAACACTAGCAAAACGTCCATCTCTGTATAATTTGATGTGGAGAATTATAATGGCTCTATAAAGGCTTAAGTTATGTGAGTAATCGGTCAGCTTGCAAAGTTTTAACTCCTGCAATTCTAGAAAATGTGTGCCAATGTAACTAACCTTCACAATTCTTGTAACTGGTGAAGATAAATGTTGTGTTCAGGGCTAATGGACCGTGGTCTTAGAAGTTCTTGAGTGAGCCGACGTTTCGCCAGGAACTGCGTCTTGCATCATCAGGGTTGATCCGTCCGCTGTGGAAGTCAGAAGACGAATGAATTCATTTATTTTCAAGACGCCGGCCGTGAAAGCCTCAGCGTATATATTACCAGGTTCTAATAACTCACGCAATAATACTAGAAAAATGTCGAAATCGTACCTAAGTAAGCTTCGACGCCAATTATAGTGCGACATATCGTTTTAACCTTCTCTAAGTGTAGCGCCAAGAATACAACAAAGACACCTGAAATATTGTAAGCTTGGCGGAATATGTATGTACCTTTTCTGGATCTTGCATTAACTATTTCTTGAAATTTGCATGAACAATCTCTGAAATCGGGTTTGTTGTTAGTGACATTTGTATGCTGTTACATTGCTGGTAAAATGTAGAATGACAAGAACTTCACACACAGACCTCATTATAGGACGTAAGTTTTGCAGATAATTATGTTGTTGCATTAAGCCACTTTTCGAAGTTATTGTTTTTGGTTTTAAATGCGTACTTTTGAAGAGCTAAGTTACCTTTTGTTTCTAGAGCTCATGCAGATTGGAATTTCAAAGCAGTATACAGTGACCCACTTTTTAAACATTTTCCTATTATTTGTCTCTGTATTCCCTTACATCTACAACGAAACAATTTCTGCAAATGTTTATCTTAATTACCATGAAATAGATTTTTGTTGTTGTTGTAAGAACAGCCTGTAGATGAGGGCGAGGGGGTAAAGCGATGTAAATGCATCACGTCTGACTTTTACTTTCGTCGTCGTACGTTTTAGAAAAGAAGTTTCTTTGCACACCATCCTAATATTCATTTCGAGATTTCACTCGAAGTATGTTCATGTTGGTATGTTTCTCTCTGAATCCCTAAACCCTTAACTGACAGCATAACTTTAAAAATAAGTGTCCGATAAACGTCAATTTGTTATTTAACTTCAATATCTTTAATAAGATTCGACAGGAATATTTACAAGAAAATTTGTGCATTCCTCCAAACTACCCTTTAAATGGAAAATATTTTGAAACGCTTTGGTTTTCTCAAAAAATGGTTATAATTACTTTGATTAAAATACAATATGTTTAAATATTTGGTTGCGAAATGTAAATGTTGAATTTTCTATATTTACCCGTGAGGTCCTCTTTATTCAGAGGGAATTGTGTGTGAGTGTGTGTGGTGTTTCTTGTAATTTACGTCCTCCAACGTTGTCATATCTGACGATGAATGGAATGGGTGAAATGATGCTCAAATGAGCCCGGGGTCCATGGAGCTTAGAGATTCGGCTTTTAGGATAAGGGAAAGCCCCGGAAAAACCTTATTTAGGTAACTCGCCCTGACCGAGATTTGAACTCGGGACCTCTTGGACGTGAGGCAGACATGCTACCACCACGCTACCGAGGCGGGCTAATTGTGTTGTATTACAACTAATTGATTAAAGTGAGCAGTTAAATTTTGATAACTGTTTTGTGGCTTTGTATTTCATCAATGTCCCTTATTTTTTATTTGAATTTTGCAATTCTTTAATAATTTAAGAAGTAGTGTCACCATTACGTTTCTTGTAACGTAATGGAAAGAGTAGAATTTTAAAACAAGTATGAAATGAATAAATACAGTTTTTTTGTTTTTTTTTTTGTTTTCAAATGTTTGTATCGGTTAACATGACGCATATAGAAATTTCGTTAGTATGGGTGGGTAGAAAAGGTCTTGCATACATAACACCAGATTTTTTTGTTGAAGTGTGGACGTTTATTTTCTGGCCACGATGTGGTTCAGACGTACACATCTATGAGGCATAGCATGTGGGACAGAAGTCAAAACACCAGGTGACCTTGACACGTCGGAAAGTGTCAGGTGCTGAACTCTTGCAAATTTTTTGGTTTTGTTTTCCCGCCATATAATGGCCGGTAATTTAATTTAGTGGGCGGCAGCAGTATTTCATTACTGAGGAACGTACACATTTATGAAACACCCGTATCATTACAAATTAAAAAGCGTACGCATTCCAATTGACCAAGGCGTGCCATGTTAATTGGTTGTAAGTTCACTTTCTGTTGGATGTTAAGGTGAGCGAATGGCATCGCTTCGGGATGTAAATGGATTGCCCATGAGCGACACACACACACACACACACACACACACACACACACACACACACACACACACACTCTGTTGCCATTTTACCTTTATATCATTTGGTAAAGGGGACGACATTCTTTCTCTTCCACGCATACATAGGTGAGGAATTATTGCACTCCAAAAATTCTATACGAAATTTGATATTGGTATGTGCGCGTACCGGTGCTTTTGAACAGGAAATATTTACAAAACAAAACATCTAATAAATGGCAGACTTGGTGTTTTATATTAAGTATTTCTCGAAGATACGACAAGAAATTTCCTCAATCCAACTGCATTTTACATTGAGAAATGTCGTATGTGTTTAATTTTCTCTAAGAAAAGTTGGGGGTTTTGATTAAAATGCCATATATTCTAAATACGTGAGAAATAAATTCCACTCACATTACAGATTTTCTGGAAATAAACTGTCAATTCCTTTGTTGGGGAGGAATTTGTGTATAATACTCGTATAATAGGCAAAAACGTTGTGCACAGAATGTTCAGATCTCTTAATATTGCACTGTTTACTTCTAATAACGCCATTGGTTCAAGTTTTTAAAATGCTTTTCACGTGATACGTAGAGGACGTTTTGCATTTCACCGAAAAACTCGATATGAGATGTCACCAGATACTCGTGATTTAAGGTCCCTGAATAAAATACACTTCTCTCCTTTCTCTGCTGCATACTAATATGTAGAAAAGGTACTGTATTTCACCCAAATATCCATTACTGAGTTTTCACCGTAAGCACTCGTTTTGAGGTCCCTAAATTCAAAAATAACTGGCCAAGTAAAATGTTCTGTGTGTGAACGTCTATGAGGAACAAAAATTCGGAGGAATACCAAACTTACTGTTTAAGTTGAACATTATGACGGCACTAAGACTGGCGAAATCCACCACCCCACGCAAACTACCGTTTACATGAAACAATTTAAATATCGGTTTCGAAATGTATGGGGATAGCTTAGGCAGTCCTCTCCATTTTGAATGGGTTTTGTGTAACTGATAAACTGTAAGAAATAGACAAAACAGCTTTGCGAAAAACAAAGGAGTATCTATAGGTATTATTTAAAAGAATTATTAAGAATGATTTCAAATAATGGCATCAACTATTGTTGAGATAATCCTTAATGGTTTTAATTTTTCTTAAATGCTGTTATGTAAAGGGCATGACATTTCTAGCCGAGAATATAGTAGCCCTTTTGAACAGTTATGAATTCTGTTTCGTGTTTTCGTCACTAAGAAGGGAACCATCACTGTAATCCTACCGCTACACACCTGAAAATTTGGTGGTATAATGCCTGCTGTATATAAACCACGTGCACAAAAAATCTGCAGCGGATTACAACCGCAACGCCCAAAGCTGAAAATGCCGCATGCGACTACTTGCAAGTAGTTGCTGGACATCTCTCGTCAGTTCTCTGCCGGGTGTGGAAGACGGCGCTCCTTACGTGTGCCATGTGTAGACGGCTGCCTGTCTGGGATAAACAATCCATCCCGTCCAATGTGGTGTTATTAAGTCTGTATTCCCAGTATTCTGGACTCATTTTCGGGTACTTCCAGCTATACTCCGCACCCGATGTTTGGCACACAGGTATAGAGCAGAGATAATGCCATTAAACTCTCAAGCGCGTACCGTTGTGAGCATAGCGATAGTTCCCTTGTAAGATTTGTTGCATGGAATTAGTGATAGTAGTAGGCACAGTTATGTAAATATAACACAATTTGTCTAGTTTGATAAAGAAAAATGAGTGTCAGATCCTCGCTATTTTATTCATGCAATATTTTTACCTAGATTTTTTTTTTAGATTAAGCAAGATTGTTTTAGATTGTGTAAACAGGCATCTATGAAATGTCTTTAAAATGGGAAGAGACGATTTTGTTTTTAATAGTTAATGTCATGCAGTGTCATATCGGACGATGAATGCGATAGGTGAAATGATGTTCAAATAAGCCCAGGGACCATTGAGTCTGGAGTTACCTGACAGTCTTTCAAGATAAGGGAAAACCCCGTAAAAACCTTATTCAAGTAACTCATCCTAACCGAAATTCGAACTCTGGACCTCGTGAACATAGACACGTTACCACCTATGGCACAAGAGTCTGGTGGAAGCATCTGTGGTTTAATGGTTAGTGTACCAGCCTCCTAATCCTTAACAATCGCTTGCCTTATTGCCTTGTTAAGTTGGATGTATGACAGAGCTTAAGTGTGTGTATTTATGCGTAATAGAGAGTATTGTTGGTGAAGTAACACCAAAAGTAATACTAACCCAGATATTATCGTAGGAAGTTAATTGTATATTGCTAATTGTTCCGTTCGTATGATCTCTGAAATAACACGAGGAGGGGGTAGTAATGAAACGTTAAATTATGTCCGTTAGGCGATGTTTAGGAAAGCTCTAACCTTTCTCAATGGAAAATTTCGAAAACGGCCAACTCTACCGAAGAAATTTGTTGTATTTTAACGAGCTCTGCATTTCTCTTGAGAAAGAATTAGTGTTTTAAGGCGCCTTAATTCCACAGGATTACATAAAACTGAGTCAAAAGGATATTCACAGAAAATTCAATAAAAGACAACTTTTAATGCCAATGCGTTAATATAACTTCAATAAAAGGTTGAAAGTATCGATTTGTTAAAGAAAAGTAACGCAGATTTTTTTCATATAAAAATCAGTGTGTTTACGTAAAGTACTTATTACGAGACAGCCCTTTACTCATAAAGTGAGGTTATATCTGTGTTGTTTTCTTTTCCAGAAATAATTCAATATCGCCCGTTATTAAGGTGCTGCTTCCGATGTTCTGCCGAAGTTCCTCAGTGGTTGGCAGCCGCCCAAGTAATAATGTCCTACCCTGTCAGGAGAAGTTATACCTTCTGTATTTTCGCTATGTGCTTGTACGAGGGTGGTCCAGAAAGTAGCCTCCGTTTGGAAATATAAATGAAACCAGTTGAGATATAAGACATGTATTATTATATTTGAAAACTGCAACATTTCGTATATTTTTTTCACATATCTCCGAACAAATTCAAGCACCTGTCATACCTTTTAACAGTCTTTGAAATACTCTTTGCATAGAACTCTGCCACGTAGCCAACCCGTCACGGCGTGATAAGCGCTTCGTCAAGCTCTTCGTCATTGGCGAAGCGCTGAGATGCAAGCCACTGTTTCGTGTATGGGAACAGAAAAAAAAAAAGTCACTGGGAGTCAAGTCTGTGCTGTAGGATTGATAGTCAAAAGCGTCCCATTTGACACTGGCCAAAAGTTCATTTGTTCTTCGAGCTGTGCGTGGGCGAGCGTTGTCAGGCAGAAACACAACACCAAATGTCAGAACACCACGATGCTTGTTTTCGATTGCCCTTCATAAGTCTTTTCAACGTTTCGCAGTAGGCTTCAAGAACTGACAGTCGCACCAGGTTCCATAAAATCAACGAGTAAGATGCCCTTGGCATCCCAAAAGCCCGTAGCCATGACTTTCTTCGCAGACAAGGTTTGACCAGCTTTCTTTGGCTTGCTTGGAGAAGCGACATGTTCCCATTGCATTGTCTGCCATTTTTTTTCAACATTCACGTAGGCCACCCAAGTCTTATCCCCGGTAACAGTTCTGTTCCAAAATGCTTCTCCTTCAGTGTCGTGCCGAGAAAGAAAGTCTATGGCAGAACTCTATTCTTTTGGTTTTGTGGTCGTCGGTCAGCAGTTTTGGCACCCAACGAACACAAAACTTGCGATAGCCTAAGTGCTTGGCCACTATCTTGTGCAAAACTCCCATAAAGTTAGGGAAAATGATCGGAAAGTTCCTTTATCGTGAACCGACGGTTCTCAGGAGCTCTTCCATCCGCGTTGTAACCAGGTCGTCATTGATAAGCATAGGCCTACTACAGTTCGGCCGCTCTTTCTTCGGCTCTGACTTTATCGAGAGGGGGAAGCAGGCTGTTGCCAATTCTTCAGCGGGAATTTCAAGCAGAGGAACAATTCTTATTTTAAATATTTCACGTATTTGCATATTACATGAACCAGTAGCCATATTATTATAATAGCGATAATAATAGGACTTACGAACACTAAAATTCGGAATTCACGCACGCAAAATATAGCAAAGAAAGTTCACCAGCGCAAGCAGCTAAAGCCACGTGGCTCAAACAAATTTAAGCTGGCAACACGGTGTTGGGTTCGGAAGCCACGCCTAGCAGCGACAATGCTGATTGGCGCTAGCAGACAGTTTTAACTTCCTGACCACAACACCGGATGTAGACTCCCAGTACTACCAACAGATGCAGTTAGTGTGTGTGAAAGGTGTGAACAAAATATTTGAATAGAGTGGTGTTGTAATAAATATCTTGCATGATAGTGAAATTGCAAGTTGGATTATAGTGTATATAGTACTATATTTTCATTCTAAAGATAATTATGGGGAATGTTTTCAATTGCTCATTACTGTATGTTGGTACCCACCTCTTGCAGTCGCAAAACGTCAGAGCCGGACATACAACGGCCGGACTGTACTCCTGCTTTCTTCATGAATGTTTGTTCTTCCATTAAAAAAAAAAAAAAAAAAAAAAAAAAGCCTTCCCATTGACCTTTACTCAATGTCAGGACCATATACTGCACAAAATTCCCGATGAATTTCGACTTTGAGTGATGTTTTCCTAAAAGAAACCTTATAACACCAGGTACCTCGCTCTTGGCGGGATTTTCTATTGTGGCGCTCATGTTTTGGGGTTATATCCAGCAAGCGCACGACAATTTTTTGTACGATGCTCTCCTTTGAACGGTTAGAAGCGCATAGAACACTGCGACATATCGAACAATTCTCCAAATGTACTAATCATAGAGCTGTATACCTACATTCCCCTTTCCTCAATGTATAGATCTCGTTGAATCACTTCATGCCAAAGAATATCCTCCTTTTTAAAGAATATCCAAATTGTTCGATTTGTGTTGTCCTTGTGATCATATACGAGAACGGAATTGCAAGCCATCACATAGCGACCTTGTCTCAGAAGACCTGACCATCCCTTTTATCTGTAGTATTTTCCTAGTCTCCTTATGCCTACAAGGGAATATGTAGTATTACCATTTCGGCCAATATTTGTCTCGATTAACATGAAATAAGTAGAATTATAAGCTTTTATAATGTTTGTGAGGAACGTTGAGAAGGTCACGCTAATATAAAGCAGATTTTTGTACGTACTGCATGTGTCCGAACATGCTTGGGAGGTATCAGTTATCCTTTAATAAAGAATAACAGTTTAGAAACAGCGGTTTAGGAGAACGATGCTAAATGTTTCAGAAGTTACAGTTAAACGAAATTTCAATCTTACCCATATTATGTCTCAGCATTAGTTTTAAAGCTACTTATAATAGAATGGCCATCTAAGTAGTATGTTGTACAAGTGGTGGCCACAATTAGACTCTAGTGAAGATATTCCGAGTTTAACTATCCCAAGATAAATTCGGAGTTCATACACGGACCTTCAGCTGGTAAAGTTTGAAAGCTTCGATTCAGAATTTTTTAGCTATAGCTAAAGGATTGTATTTATTTAAATTTAGCTATTCGATTTGTATGCGGTTATGTAATTGCTATAGTGTTTTTTTTTTTTCGAAATGCCAAACTTGTAGTGTGTGCATTTTTTTTTGTCAACCTCAAATAGATGAAAATTCGTTTAAAAGGAATCCAGAAAATGAGAGAAGGGCGACTTAGAAGTACAAGTCTCATAGGAAAAGGAATATTAGAAACAGGAGTTGTTTTCATTAGAGAGGATGACGGTGAACATTATATTGTTACTTCAATTCAAGATGCAAATTGAGACTGAGTGGTAGGGGTCCACTGAGAAATGCCGCAGCTCGGAGTGTGTCGGGCTATTATCTTCATTCCAGCCAGAGACTAATTTGATCTCCAACTGACTTCTTAAAATTAACTCTAAATGTGTCTATTATGGAAGTAGGGTCAAACACGCTATTTTCATTCTCGCTACCTGTATTAATTGGAAACCTCCAAATGCAAGACATGTACATTCGTGATTTATAACAAGGCAAATATCGTGAGTTAGAGAATATTTAGATTCTCGATTTAAATATTCTCCATATCGGAGTATAAAATCTTAGCTTTAACTAAATTGCAGACATGAATTCCTTAGCTCCAATACTTCCATAAGAGGACATATTCTTGAGAAGTTCTTACTATACGTTTACCACATTGTTTTAGGAAAACCAAGAATTACACTCACAGCGCTTTGGCGATAGGTTTTAGGACTTAATTGTTTGTTGTTTAACCTCTCTACTTCTCACATTCTCTCTCCCTCTACCCCGTCCTCCGTTTATGCGGCTTATACATCCTGTGACGTTGTGATTGACGAAAATAAAACTCCTTTAAAATTAAATCGTAGATAAACGTTTAGCAATAAAACATATTTTTTTTTTTTCTTTACTACAATGTGCGTCGAAGTAACTTGTTTTTGTTTACGGCTCCTAAGCTGAGGATCCGTGGTTCTGGTTGCGATTTGAAGTCGATCATTTGCAAACTCTCGCCTGTAATTCATGGTCCAGCGAGTTCGGAGTGCGCGGCGAAAATCTCTCATTCCATGACCATCCTCTTCACCGCCCTACCATTGTAGGTAACGGACATCACTGTCTGGGTGTTTCTGCCGCAGAAATTGGTCCAGTTATTACTTGGTGGAATGAAGTTACCTTCGAAGATCATATGGCAAACGTCAGAAGCAGCTTTTTTCAATAATAAATACTTATTACATCCAAAAAGATTTGATGATTTAGTCGGAAATACGCGTTTTAAGGTCTTATGAAGCCTAAAAGAAATGCATTTATAGAAAACGTATCTGGACGTGTGCGCGTGTGTGCTAGAGTTGGTGATTGAGACAGACTGAGACCAGCTTAACCTAACGATCGAAAGTGTCGGACAAATGCCAAGATGATATTGGTTTAGCTTCTTCGAAAAGTGCGACATGAAGATTTTTAATCCCTTGTTCAGGCTATCCTCTAAATGGAAACCTTTTAACCTTTTCTTTATTAAAATTTTAAATCTTAAAGACATTTGCATGAGATATAGGATTCAAATTAACTGATGAAGCGGCCTTTGATTGTGAATACAAGTTTAAGTTGTATGGTAAAATAGGAGACTAAATCTTCAGATATCGTCGAAAATAAGAAATAATGTTTTATAAAGTTAACTTTTTCCCAAGTATTTTTGTATACTTTTGAAAGCGCTAACTAGTCTTCACTTGATTCTTGTGTTCATACAAACAATAGGAAGTTTCAAAGCCGCTATAGCGACGACTTTTTAAACATTTAGCTATCGTTTCAGGCCCCCCCTATCCATCTGTAATCATAATGAAATGCTGATTGATGCAAATATTTATCTCCATCAACATGAAGTAGAGTAAAATTCGGAAATACAGTGCTCAGATAAAGTCTTGTAAATATAACACAGCGGAATAGTTTGTTCTTGAAATATTGTTGAAAATTAAGTATAAATTAGCCTTAACATTGAGAATACTGGTTATTGAACATGATGTGCTGCATGCCGAAAGCTGAACATGGAGGCTCTTTCTCTCCTGGTAAGTGTGCGGTTTACGCCGCGCTAATGTAAAATGTTTTATGGTTCTTATAATTAAGTGGTTTTGTAAGGCCAGGTGGGTGAGATATTTAAAAGTTAGTTTTTTTTTTCCTAGAGTTAATTGTAGTGAAAAGGCAAGGGGTGCACTTGTTCCCATGCTACTGGATACGACCAGAAACAAGAAAGATTAATCACCCATGAAGGAACCAAATGAAGGCAGCTGTCAGGCATAACGAGCGAGGAATGTTGTAGTATTGGGTTTCACTGGTGAGAAGAAGTAGCAGCTTCTTTAATCTCTGCTGCTTACATAGCTCATTATGTATGTACGTGAAAGTTTCATTGCGGATTTCCTTATGAGGCAATCACCTGCCTAAAACAGCTCACAGGGAGGTAAAACGCACACGAGCCATTGGCATCTGTTATAGTGGATATCGATAAATGGTGTACAAGGCGCTAATGACCTTGCAGATCAGCGTTCTTAGACACATACCATCATCATCGGTAGTATAACAGGATTCATGAATAATCCTCGACATATGGCTCGCATTGGGTACATCTCGGGTTCAGAGCCTATATACTTACCAATTATCAGGTTAATAACAGATTGAATCTTTTTTAATCGATCAGCGCAGTTTGCGCTATAGGTATCTTGTTTAAATATCGGGAACATACAATTCTTTACTCAGAAAATTGCAATAATGGTACTGGCTGGATTGGAAGTTAATCTTATAGGCTCTTCGCTGGCTACGTCAGTGGTGATGTCTTCAACATTGGGTGAAGGGAGCTTACTACACTGCTATTTATAACAAAAGATATTGGGATGGAAGATCGCAGTTCCAGGTGAGAAGTTGTGATCAAATGGAAACTGAATAGAGAACTGCATGTGGAATATATAGAAGATGATTATATAATTTCTAAGCTTAGCTACGAATAAACACCTTACTAATGAGAACGCCGAAGCTAGTAGTTAACTATTCGTTCAGGATGAACCATGGGGCATGGGCCACTGTGCGCAGATTGGTTTAAGACGACTGCACCTTCTGAATTTTGCTGCAGGTTGCACCATCCCACACAGGGCAAAGAAACGTGTAAAGAAGACCGGTGGCACTGTGTAATGATGATTTGCCAATGAAAGCATGTGTTTACTGTTGATATAGCCCTTCCAGGTGGGAACACTGTCATACATTTCACTGTTTGATCACTCATTATACTTCTGTGGTATCGTAGTGCAATCAGGCATAACAAGTGGAGTTGATGCAGGTTTACCGAGTAGCTTTAAGCTCTAAAGCTGAAAAGGAAGGAGTCTAAGGCTATTTGGAAGCAAGTAGCGGCGGCGAGGATGTCCTTATCAATATTCATATGGAGGTATAATAAAGGAAGATCCAAAATGTATAGGATCCATGACGGAACCTTGAGGAACACGCTGATAATAATTAATTGGACGAGTGTTTAGATTTCAAACTGACCGACAGCTTTGGTTAAGTTATGAAGCCTTAAATGGTGTTATTGTAGAAAATCAATCAGGCCAAAGCTATTCACTTACATAGTACGTCCTCGTGCAATATTTTCAAAAGCTTGAGTCAAACAGATTCGGTATCAAATACTAATCTTGTTCCTCCAGTCCCGTGGCTAACAATATTATTTTTTAGCAATGTATGAAGAAATTTTAGTTTGAACATGTAATCCTGTTACCCCGGCCCCGTGGCTAACAAGATTGCTTTTAGCAATGTATGAACATATTTTAGTTTGAGGCATATACTTGAATTCTGGATCGTCCAATCTAGGGCAGGTTAATCAATCATAGAAGATGCTGTATTGGATTTGGTCAATCAATTGTCGCTATTTAAGTTGTTTTGATTTTTAAATATGTCAATATTCTTCCGATTCATGCTGTGTCAACAAAACAAATACTTTTTTATTTCGTCTAAGCCATCATGGTGGTCTGTATTGCATGTTTCACTAAGAATGATTAAGTGTGTGTTTTAGGATTGCCAGATATCTTAAATCCAAATAAGATACGGACAGTAAAGCAAATCGACCGCTCCTGCTCTAGTGGTAAACATTAAGAATAACGTTTATTTATGATGAAATTGCTCTACATTTTATTAATGATAATAAATACCTTAACTATCTCATCTTCCTGAAACTGGCATTTTCTTTTCTTGTCCATTTCTTATTTGTCCTTATTCTGAGCAATTTCATACACGTTTTATCATGACGCTGAAGATAAGATGTACAGAAACAGTTAAATTTAGTTAAGTGTGTACAACTTTGCGTTTTACATTCATATTTAAGAATACTTGATCTGCAAATGCATTTAAGCAATGTTTAAACAAAATGAAAACATTTTCACTCCATATTTTCCTATACTGTGGAATATTTTCAACTATTTTTCACTTAATCACGCATTGTGCTTACCTATACCAATTGTAACCATGGTTTTATAATTACTTTTTAGCTAGCTTTATGTAGTTTCAAACATTGTATACAATGTCCAGATTTCTTTTTTCCTGAATGAACTCTACTATCTGCAGTACTACTCTCATTTTAAGTTAAACTCTGAGATCTAGGGCTAGGAACGTTCCAAGTCAAAAAGACTGCTTTGCCAAAGTAAAAACTGAGCATCACTGTTCATACTCTAGTGTTACGGCGTTTCACTGCATCGCCGTTACCTTTATTGCTGTTGGTTTGTGTCTATCACACCGGTTTATTTGTATTTAACTTTTATGTTTAGCTAACTCAAAAAACAATTTTAAGTACTAACTGCCTGAAGCAAACAAACAAACAAACAAACACGATAAACTCCTCTAAATTTCAAAAATGGGCCTTATGTTTAGCCGTTGGCTAACTTGGGAAACACCATTACGCAAACTACAACGCATTGCTTTCTATTTGTATCATTTTAAAGTATGCTGCATAAAAGACACAAGTCCTGTTGCGTCATCAACAATAATGCCATCTGGAAGCTCAAGATAAATTGAGCGAATAGTGAGACAAAGGAACCCAAAAAAAAAAAAAAAAAACTTCAAATCTATTGTGTAACTGTTCACATAACGCAGGCATTATTTTATTGGTATCAACACATACGAGTGATGGAAGGGCAAATTTTGTTAGCTAACTAAAAACCTGTTATTAGAGTTTCCAAATCTTTCATTAATCTATCTACACCTGAATCCAAACTAGCAATATTTTTATGCCTCTGAGTTTAATGTCACTCTTGTTCAACAAATGCAGACGTACTTTTCAGTTCATCTCCATGAACCCCTGCGTTTGAGAAGTAGGAATACATTTTCAGAACAAATGTTTCAGTATCTGCATGTAACAAAATCCTAATGCGTGCATTAAGGCATTATTTACTTTGTACACAGAGCACTCTCTTAATGATTTATAATTGCTCTCTTTTAGTACTACAAATGCTGAATATTACTTTCTAAAGTTCGCATTAGAGTGGTGGGCACAAAATTAACCATGTGGCAATACCATTTAATGTTCCATATTTCCTTCAAGAATCTATAACACATCTTGACTATAGTTTTTGTTGATTCACAGATTCTTCCACAAAGTCTTTTGGAGGTAATGCATTCCTTAAGAGAAAGGTACTGGCACAAATTGGATAAAAGTTAAAGCCTTCGGCTGGCTTTGGTGTCTGCAGCGATGGGGAAATAACCTGCACCTTTCAGCTGTTCTATTACCTCATTCACAACAAATGGAATTAAAATTTCTTTGGCAGTGGCTAAGGCCTTCCTCCTTCCATAAACCAATTTATGTCTATGTTTGAATCATCGAAGAAATGTTAACTTATTCCCACATTATGGGGTGGACTATGCTTTACATAATGAAACTTAAGCCACAGCAGTCTGAAATCAAAATTAAATGTTACCTAAATTTCCGGAATATACTTTTAATTTATAGAGACATCTAACCATATCTAATACACTATAGTTCATTTTAAATACAGTAGAAGGTATATTTACTTTCTCAGATTCTGTGCTATTATTCAGAACGAAGAATTTAAAGGAGGTATTTTGGTATAATACGTATCAGCTTGTTTGTTCCTTTCGTGCTCACTTCCTCGAAGATGTATTCTTCCGATGTGCTGCTGAGAACAGTTAGGACAATATTTGCAAATTGCATAGCTACACACCAATTGCAAAATGCAGTTTAGTTTTGGCAGTCCTTAGGAAAAACATCGGCCGTTTATCTTTTTTTTTTCTTAACATCATTACGTTTGTTTTACCATTTCTTATCCATTTCTTTTATTAAATTGTTTCCTGTTTTTCAACAAAACAACCACGTGTTCGTCTCTCCCTCGTCATCTATAGCAACTGTCCGGGACATAGGGCATTTAGCACAAATCCGGGACATCTCGGAACCTTAAAAGCCTTTCCTCTAACAGCCACTGGCCTACTGTCAGTCCGATATGACTTCTATCCTTATCTGAAGTGATGTGTACTATTAGGTCTAAAGATATGTCAGTTTAGTCTCTTACAAGTGGGAGAAAGTTTTCACCTATGTATAGGACTCTGGCGTGTGAAAATTTTATATTTTCTAGTGTTTTAGAAATTCTGTCGGAAAGAATGCATTTCTAAGGAGGGTGGTGCATCCGCTTTGTGTCTTGCATGTCATTCACGTTTCTTGTACTTCGAGAGCTACATCGGAAGAACATAATATTGACACAGGAAGACGACTACGTAACTAAAGCGCATGTCTTTATTACATTTAATCGTGTGCAGCGAAAGAACCTGAATACGCACCCTTTGAAAGACGATTGCATTTAGTTAACGGACATAAAAAGAGGCGCAAGAAGCATTTGAGGTGCGCTTCTATGCGAGAATTACAAGGCAATAATCCAAATCTGTGATTCAAAATTTCAAAAGTCTGATTTATTTGTGTTGAATAGAGAACCACATTGTTGCGTCGATTTCAAATTTTGCACGCGTTCTCTGTCAGAAGATTTAACAAAAATTTAACAAAAAAAAAAAAAAAAAAAAAAGTAACCAATGATATAACCTGTGGTGCGACCAATTCGGCAGCCGAGCTCAACACCCCCGCATTGGCACAGACCTAAACGATTATCCAGCTTATACGAATAGTTTCTGCAGTTACCACCATGCTTCCAGCAACCGAAATATTGTTTTCTGTGACCAATACATTGCTTAGCTATCGTAGCTGAAATTTGTCACGATGCTGCGTGTGCATCTCTTCTACATATGGAGTGAAAAATCTCTACCCTCTTTGGTGGGTTCCAGTCTGCGCATTCCGTGGCTGAGAACCTGAACACCACGTTCCAACTTGGTACATTACTGGTAAGTACAGTTGGAATTTAATGAAAGGTAGAATCTTTTTCCTATGCACGGCCTTTTGTTCAAGAACTATTATAATAATAGATAGACCTAATATAAATTACTTAATAAAGTCCGGAACTTAAAGTACGTACGGCATTATAAGTTGCCATTAGCGTGTGTTGTGTGTATTTTGAGATCTCCTTACCGGAAACAGTGCCATTCATTTGGTGAACTGCCCTGTGAAGCGATAAGTTTTGTGCTGCATGATGCTGCTCCAAGTTGCAGCTGTATAGTCGCTGCATGATGTTTTGACGTTTTCTTCCTCGTGTTAATTCCGATTATCTACTCCGCTATGAGAAATCTCAGGGTGTGAGATCTCACTCTATCTCAGGGTGTGCGTGGGTGTGTTATTCAAAGCAAGGATAACACTCTTCTGACTTCGAAACTTCAATGAACAGTACACTTAAGAGGAGAAGTTGCCGACCAATGAAAACTAGTATATGAATGTCCATGTTAAAGTATTTGAAAATGTGAAATGTGTAGTGTTTAACGCCCGCTTTTACTACATACGGCACCGCAGGCGGTGACACTGATGATACATGAGATGAAGATGGAGCACCGGTGGAATGAGATGGCGGGGGAAACCGGAGGTCCCGGAGAAAACCCGCCCCAGCGCCGTGTGGTCCACCACAAATCTCACTTTGCGGTCGCCTGGGATCGAACCCGGGCCGCCTTGGTGAAAGCCAAGCGGTCTAACCACTGAGCCACGGCGCGGCCTTTAAAGTATTTGATTCCTCTACCAAGCGGTAACACACCACTCTGCCATTGAGGCAAGATTAACGCCTAATCCGTCTACCAGTTACGCCAACGATCAGACCAGAAGTGTCTTAAGCTTCAAATTCTTCTAATGACCTCCCTTTTGGTAATGACTCTTTAGCTCCCCCTCCCCCCGCTCCTAACTTCTAATCCGATGTTGTCATCTTATTTCTACTTTGCGCAAACTTGCTGCTATAAGCTCCAATTTGTTCACTGTATCCATAATTTCCGTATCACACGGTAGCTTACAATTAGTTGGTTAAAGCAATCAGATGGTAATCGGATGATCCATCGTTCAAATTCTGGCTATGTCATTGAAGTTTTTAGTTTGATTCTTCCTTTTCATCCTTGGTCGTACATATATCCGTTTGTCAAATAAGAATTAACTTTCATTTGAATGTAATATTCAATTGCAAAATTATTCTCGGTAAAGCTATTTATATAAATTCAACGAAACCATAGTTTAACAAGACAGCAGATAACTAAATAGCTTTATGTGTACCTTTAACATCCCTAAAATAAAAAAATTATTGAACTGAATGCATGAACACTCTTTTGTCGACCATGGAGTGTAACATAAGAGCGCCTGCAGAGAATCCTAGGGGCGCTAGGGTACCCGCAGATTGCTCGAGGAACCTTGAAGGACCCGGCCAGACCTTGATCCTGGCCAGTGGATGCCCGCATCATCAGGTTGACCATCGCGAAATTTTAGGTTGTTTATCATTTGTGCAAGGAAACGCCCAGTAATGATGTCAGTTTGAAAGTGTGTACCAATAATTAACTTTTAAGTCAAATTAATCTTCACATGGAGGTAGACCATCGAGCAGAAATCAACTCCAGCCCTGTTCCAGGGCTGCTTTTTTTTAAAGCTTTTCAGAAAACCATTATTTAATGTTACATGTTTACATTACACATATTTATCCAAATTTTGTAAGAGAATGTCTTTTTTTTTAAATATAATCTTGAATTACTGTCTGGTTCTGAACCGCCCCCTTCCCCGAAAAAAAAGAAAGGTTATTCATACCGTAGTCTACTCTTCCATCCGGTCATTGAGTTAACCAAGTTAGATTCCTCCCTCATTCTGTTCTTATGCCTCCCATCTTAGTGGAAATCGAAACATTAAATCGCACACAGAATTTGTGTAATAGCAATAAAGTTTCAGAAATATTGTTTTTGGTTTTCCATTAGTTCCTTATTCACATTAACAGCAGTTAATGGGGAAGAATTTGATTATAACTTTATTATATGGGAAAGGGCAAAATGGATTACCTGAATAAGCTGACCATTATTTGTCTACATGAGTGACAGAAGTGTATGATGTTTGTTGAGAATGTAGTACTCCAATGGAAGTCTGAAGTGAACATGCATATTTGTATCCCGTTCTTTTGTTTTTGTAACTTGTTCACTTCAGATAGAACCGAAAAAACCAAACTTTGAATTGTGTTTTAAATTGCAATCGGATGTTACACCATTTGAATTGATTGCACTGATGGCACTGGGATCCGTTAACATACCAGTAAGTTTATATTATATAAGTATTTATTTAATTCATCATTGTACCTGTCTTGTTCAAGTGAGACATAGGTCGAGAGGAATCCTATTTCATTTTGACCGGAAAGTGCAGTTCTTATCATAACATTATTTTAGTCTGGTTAAGCAGGTGATTAAGAAAAAGTCTGACCAAGGTCAGTTCTTCCCATACAAAAACAAAATTAAGGACCACGTATGAGGAAACGTTGAAATTAGGTAGTGAATGGGCTACTGAATCCTATACATTCAAAGGTGAGATATGATTTGATTATGTGCACTGCCATAGATGCCAAAAATTCATTCACGTAATAACATAAGAACATATTAGGTCTCTTACATTACTATTACTTCAAGTCTAGATCGAGGTTCACTACAAGCAGCTCTGTTCATATTATTGACGTATTAATAAATGTAATGTAGACTTTGTGTTTGCTCAAAATTGATATCGAGTGTTACATTTTCTCCGTGACTCCCGCGATTCTCAGGGTCAGTTCTATATTGGGCGTGAAATGCTGCTTCATTTTCCTCAGAGGCCTCTCACGAAGTTCGTTTATGTGCCACAAATCTACGACATGGGACCGCTGGCTTTACTTTCCTTCCGAAGGAAACCATTCTAAGGATTTTTACACCAGAAAAAACAATCTATCGCCCGGCGCCGGTTTCGACCCACGACTTCGGGATCCAGATGTTACTCCCAGACCTTGTAGGAGGACGTGATTGCCAAAGAAATCATTGTTGATATTTAGAACGTTTTGCATTACTCCATTAACACGTTTTAAAGTCAGTATAGTGGTCTAAATTCTTTACCACATATTACTGACTTAACACAAAGTCTATTAAATATGAAATGACTCCCTTTGCTACTAGTAAGTAATCGAGTTTCAAAGCGGATGTCATTGCCTCGTGATGTGGAGAATTACACAGAAGTACTTTTGTTCAACATTTTTACTTCACTATTTAGGGCACAAAGGAGTTACGAGCGGAAGTTGCGCGCGCGCCTGAGTGTTTATGAGAGGGGGGGGAGGGAGAGGAAGGGAGTGAGGAACTACAAATCAAAGGGCTATTAATTTCCAAACTTCATATTTAAGTTCAAGAACTGCCACTGGTTTGACACGAAGGTTTTCAATATCCTCTGACCCCAAACTGCTATTTACGTGTAAAATTGTTAATTATAATTCTGATTTTCTCAAATGACTGTAATGGTTTTGATTATACCATATGTTCAGAATATTTTCATAACAAATAAATTGTATATCTTGAATTTTGTGGCAATAGGTTCTTTTCAATAGTCCTCTTCATTCTGAATCACCATTGCATGACTGTTAAACTTTTAAAAGATACACGAAGTCAATAGCATGTACTAAAACATATAAATCTCATTAAAGCACATTGATGTAAAATACGTATATACATATACTGGAAAGGTTGAGTCACCTTTATAAACTTTGTCCTACACACGTCTAGTGTAAAAGAACAAATTAAGTTCCATCAATTGACCTAATAGTGGTCTAAACTACAACTGAAGCCCGTGACTTGAAAATACAGCATAATAGGTCGTCATTACGGTAGTTGTCTCGTTTGTTTATGAGAACTCCTAGTGATTTATCGGGAAACATACTAGTTGGAGTATTTAAATCGTTGCCATGCTGCCATACTAACACAATGGTTAGAGCAATCGCATGGAGACCGAGAGTTCCATGGTTCAAATCCCGCCTATATCATAGAATTTTTCAGTCTGACTCCACCTTTTCGATTCCGAACCTTTTCCTACATACGGTTTGTGTGAAAGAATAATTAATGTTCAAAGTATATATTTTCTTTTGTTGGCATTAACTTTTTCCTATGCATTCTTTGTCATTGTTTGAATTTTGAAACGCTTATATTTTTCAGGTAGTAGTAATTCATTCATTCTTATGGTCATATAAAGAGTATGGAATTTCAAAGCTATTAGCTAGGGATCAGATGTTTTATTTTATTTATTTATTTTTTTATCTGAGCAGCCCAATACAGGATTTTCTTATACCCTAAGCGAGATATCTAATCGGTAATGAGAAATTTATATTACGTAATACATGAGATTTTTTAGAAAGTGTGTCCCGGAGGAATTTGATGAGATTGGTTGAGGTAGGGAGGGAGGGTGGCAAATAATTATCATCAGGTAGAGAGGGTGAATGACGAGAGTAAGAAAGCTGTCCTGCACAGTGGCAGTTTAGCCAAGCATTAACCAAGTTGTTCCAACTCCTTGCCCAATTATCCTGTGCCGGACACTTTGAATCGGCTACGTCTTTGGTGCTGACAGAATGTCCCGGACAAGACCAGACTCTTGCTGTCCATGGCAAAAGTTCCTTTACTATCTCGCCCATTGTGTCGCCCCTTTGCTTCGACAGAACTTATGCAACACTTCGGTCCTTCATAACTTGCACACAGGGGCTTCGCGTATCTGTTTATACATAAGTCGAGAGCGAGTTTCTCTATGGCCAAGAATTGCATTCTCACAAATAATTGAATATAGAGGTTTGACAAAAAATATATCTACGTTATGTGTCTGTTGAAATGCGTGATTCAATTGAAACGTCGAAAAATACGAAACTGGTATTTAAGTTACACTTTTTCTAAGAACGTGGCGCGTAACATCTCAGGAAAGTCCACCTACAAAAGTATCATTTATATGGAAAATTGTTCGTGTGTTAATATTTTTGTTTTGATTTTCCTTGAAAAAAACCTGTAATGGTTTTCTACAAAAATAAGTATATAATTAGGATACTTATATATAATAAAATGCGTATCTTAAATTTGCTGTCATAGTATATGGTCTGCGTTCTCATTTATTTTGTATAACTGATACCCGTAAGGTAACAAAGTATTAACAAAACATGAAGATCTTGTTAAAGCACATTTAATGCTTAATAAGTTTGCTGTGCCATTAACCATTTTCAGATATTCTGTACATTTTAATATTTTTATACATTTTTGAAGTGCAAATACGTCATTCTTTTGTTTCTTAAGCTGGTATGGAGAAAGCATGTCGTTTCAAAGCCAGCATATACTAAGGACCTACTTTTTGTGTCGCTTCATCTTGGAACCCTCTTGATCTGTAAGGAAATAATTTCTACAAACGTTTAACTCGATTAACATGAAACTATAGAACAACGAGCTTTAGTAAAAGAATTGTAAATAAGTGATAAAGCGTGGTGAATGTAACAGATCTTTTTACAAATAATTTACTGGTTAGATACGTAGGTAAATTTGGTGGCCTCTTTTTCAAACAGTCGTTATACATGTTGAAGGGATAATATTCTCACCCTGATTCTACAGGTTGCAGGTTCAAACCCGGCAGCGCGATTTTTTTCCGGCATAAAAATCTTTAGCGTGGCTTCCATCGTAAACCCAGTGGTTATTTGTATATTTACAACACGCAATGGAACTTAAAGCCTGATAAAGAGATTCACTGAGTAAAATTAAGCGGCTTTTCACGCCCAATATAGAATAGGATGCCGTTAACCATAGCAGTTAAAGAGTGTCCATAAAATAAAACTCAATTTCTTTTTCTCCCCCCCCCCCCCCCGCAAGGATTCCATTTAATCCCATACTGGTCATCTTCATTTGGAAGATTACCCTTGGCCATATATTAACATCAAAGCCTGGCATTGTGCTGGGAGGAAATTGTTTAGAACGTGTTAACTGTTTCTCTGTATATGTAACCTGTTCAAGGGTGACTACAGGGTTGCTATTCTTGTGCCGTGGCATTAGTTAACTAAATTAATATGAATGTATATTATTTCATGTATGGCACAGGTCATGAATACAATATTTCATAATAAATAATGCAGCGACATGCTTATACTCGAGATTACTATTCTATGGATTTATGCTGGTTAGTAGTGGCACGTCTGATATGCGTAGAAAAATTCAGGGCTTCTGTTGCAGGTGCCAAGGGATAGTGAGGATAGCCAATTGCAGATTTAGTCAAAATCATATTTAATTTCATATTTTGACAAGCGCTGCCACTTTATCGGATACAAAATTAAACAGGAAGTCGTTGCCAATAAAGTTGCTCGAACTGGCTGCAGAGCGCTCCAAATGTGGGAGGACTGTAAGGATTACTACTGAATCTTCGCTATTTCAGCTGCTTTCAAAAAGGTAGAGTGAGAAAGCAGACCAAAGAAACGTATGCTTTAACTGAAATGCCAGAGGTTGCGTAATGGAAACAACTAAATTAGAGGACTTTGAAAGTTAATTTAGGATGAATCATTGTTGGCCGCTATCAAATCTCTTACCACTGGGTCTTGGGTTTTAATGGACTAAAAAGTTTGAAAAAATGACATTTAAAGTGTCCCTAAATTGTTAAACATATTGTGAAAATTACAACAAATCTGACGTGTTAGATTCACGTGGCTTTGTCTGCGCACTATCGTTTGTTTAAAGTTTTTACAGACTATTCTACTCAAGCGTATCAGTTTCTCTACTATGTGTAGTAGGTAGGGGAAATATTTGTTGTATTTTCATCTAAAACCGTAAGTCAGTGTTTCACGGAAATGTGTTTTATATATGAATATGTATCCGCTATACTATTTAAATAAAAAGACGCGCGCTTGTGTGTGTGTGTGTGTGTGTGTGTGTGTGTGTGTGTGTGTGTGTGTGTGTTTGTGCGTATTTGGACAGTATAACTTAGAAACAAAGTTTCCGATAAATACCTATGTTGAAATCCAAGGCCACGACGTCATTTATATGTAAAAAAAATCCTCATCCACGTTTCGGAACATATTTCGAAAATTTTGTATAAAATAACTGTAAAGACTTTGATTAAATTACCATATATTTAAGATATTTCCAAGCCAAAGAAATATGTATCTTGAGTTTTCTGGCAGTAGTCTCTGAAGTGTTCGTCATTCTGAATTATTTTTGTATAATTGCTAAACCATAAGAAACGGTAAAAATCTTACTGCGCAAAAATATAGACATCTTTAAAGTACACTGTGGGTGGATGGGTGGGTGTAGTTAATCATTTCCCAGGTGTTCCTTGTTGGTTTTTTAATTATCACGAGTATGCAAAAATATTATTTGTGCAAATTTTATCCGGATTGAAGTAGATGAATAATTAATAGAACAGTTAAGAGAAATGCAATTGAAGGCGAAACATAATACGTAAGTGTTTAAAAGCTGTTCGCCATAGCTTTAAAATTCGATACTCTTTGCATGGTACAGTAATAGTCAAATAACTATATAATTAATAGCTAAAATATTAGGAAGCATTTGATAATCTAAAACAAATTAACTGGCCTATCGGAAATGGTTGATGTCACAATAAAGGTTATTTGAAATAAATTGTGTTGTAAAAGGTTTTCCTTCGGCATAAATTAGATTTCGCAACTCTTCCCACTTAATTCAAATATAATTCATCCTACTTGTACATAGACACCGTTGCTATGGACAAACCACATAAGAAAACTTGGACTTTAAATCAAAGTGATAGTTATTGGGGCAATGAGTGGGATAAAGTAAATAAATAAATGGTTAATAGCTACAAATTTTCTATAACCTTTTAACATCAAACATTTTTATTCTTTAACTACATGAAAGTAAACTTGTACATTATCATAGAAGTTAATACCTCCAAATGTATTAGAAACAGTAACATTACGAGTATAGGAACTCTTTCGTATAATTTCCGTGAAGTCGACGGTAGTAAAGTTTCAACTGCTTCTTTAGCTACTGCTTCATTACTTAGAAAATTAAACTAGTTGCATTGAAGCAATGAATATTACACATTCCATCTTTTTTAATTCAGATCGATTTCACAAACAAATTGCTTGCATCGTCAGTCCATCAACACACTCTGTTAAGGATTCCGGTTACCACGTTATTATGTTTTTTTTTTTCAGTATTACCAACATCTGAAAACGAAACAAACCTAAAAATAGAATTCACTGCTGGTATTTCAAAATTCATTGCGCGATGTTTACTTTTTAAAATAAATATCTTTTCCCGAACCATTAAATCCTTCGGACCATTTAATTGTTTTAATAATTTAACTTCAGGAGTTATTTCAAAATCCTGAATCAGAGTGTGTTGATGGACTGACGATGGAAGCAATTTGTTTGTGAAATGGATCTCAATTAAAAAAGAAAAATTAACATCATTTTCTTAAGATAAGTGAAGTTTTTGTTACAAATAGTTATATTTGTGTAATATTATTTTGCTTTATTTAATATATCATTTGGAACCCATATACATCAGATATAGCTCTCAATGTCCATCGTAAACTTAATCAATTTGGCTAGTTTATAGAAACTAGCGACAATAAAAACAAAATTAGTATTCATAGATAGCTTAATTTTATAACTGTAAATACGCCTCAATTTAATGCCTTATTCCTTATTTAATTTATTACTATCTGTTGTGAAATCATTAACTGAATATTTTTCATATTCAATTTATCGTATCGTAGGATAAAATAATGTATTATACAAGGGGACAAACCTCTATTATCCACTCGTAAAACTTAAAACATTCCACTTCAGTTCGCGTTTTAAATTGTTCTACTCATGGATAAACTCTTTTTTTTATCCACTTGTATAATAAATTACTGTTTTATTTGCTGTGTAAATATATTAATATATGGTATTTTAAACCAATTCGTCAGAGGGAGTTTTGAATAAGAAGTAGTTTAGGGGTATTAGGGTTTTATTAAACATTTGTGTTGTATCATAGAAAGATACAGAACCTAACATTTATCGGATAATGCATAAAATGGGTGAAATGATACTCAAATGAACCCAGGCTGCATAGAGCTACAGTTACGCGACAGTCATCTTTCAGGTTAAGGAAAAACTCCAGAGAAAGAAGAAAAACTTTTCCAGATAACACCCTGACCGTGATTGTCGACCTCTTGAGTGTCAGGTAGGCACCCAAATTCGCTACAGAGACAATCACTATAGGTAAAACCTGAGTAAAAACGACCATAAAGAGAGATTTAATTTATTAAAATTAATATACCGATATTAATATATTAATTCATACAGTGTGTTATTGCTATACAAAAATAAAAGTCTACATCAGAATAATATGACAAATTAATAAAATATATTTGTTTTGAATCGATAATACGATCACGAAAATTGCCTTTGAAACAAGTATGAAAAGGTAGCATTAACTGTTTTGAGTTCTCAGATTACAGAAAATTCAAGGCAAATGGGAAGGACTTCACAGACTTTTGACACCAAATAAGAATAAAGGCAATAACATTCGTTTACATCAAAGTTGGAAAACTAACCTGTCTTATCCTTAGTTTGAGAATATTTATTTATGGACGCTATTTAACTGCTGTGGTTCTCAGCCTCCCATTCTGTTTTGGGCTTGAAGTTCCACGTCATGGGATTACCTTCCGAAGGAAACTTCCTAAGGATTTTTACGCCCGAAAAAATCTATCGTTAGGACTATTAAGGTTGAAGATCTTCTCATTATGGTTCTCTGGAATGAAAGTATAACGAAACAAAAGGGAGCAGAAGCAGCACAAAATAATTGGCAGCAGCACCTTCGCGTGCAGCCTCGGACCGGTAATATAGCCTCGAGGTAGTCCAGTCCTCGGGGCACAGAAGCAAGAATGTGCAGCTGGTCAAGCTACAGCTTTATTAACCCGCTCTTGGACCGTCCAAGGCAACATCTTTTACAAGCATTTTAAAAAATTAAGATATGCGTGGACGCGCAAAGCTGACTGATTTGTACAGCCAGATTGCATTCGTGGATACAGATACCGTGTACATGCCAATAGCTTTTCCTGTTTTCCCCTCATTTACCACATAAATAACCAGATTGGATGCTCAGTACCAGACCCAAGTTGAAACAACAGAGAAATGAAATAATAAATTAACATAAAATTATAGGAAGCAGACTATGCAACTCAGGCCATCTATTAGGTACACACTGAAGATGATCAGAAACTAATAACCGTCGCGAAATTCCCAAAAATTCGAAGCGAACGATAAACGTATAAAAATAAATAAGATGTATGCATTCCCATGATTTTCCGTACCGATTCTTCAACAATTTATCTGAAGTGTAATTTTTCTCTCTGTTTCAAGTTAATCTAGATAACAATTGTAGAAATTTCTATTATATATTTCCTTGAAGGTACACTGGGAATAAGGGAATATACTAAGCTTAAGGGAAACTTTGACGAGTGGCTTGGGGATTCTCTTTTCATGACCACAAGAGTGGTAGATGGGGGGGGGGGGAGGGGGCGGGGAGAACGACTTGCATTTTTAAGAATTATTTGAAAACTGAAACCAATAACGAAGAAGATGGAAATGGTAAGCGTACAAAAAATCTTTTTGCCGTAAATCGTGTGCTCTGTTGAGATCTACTGTTTTACCTTATCTCTGACATATTAACAATTATTCAAAAGTCGTTTAGAAAGGTGGGCTTTAGAGGTTATTCCCACAAAATGCAAGATATAGTTTTTATTTGTCATGCTAACACCTTAAATCTAATGATGCTTAATAATAAGTTCTAGCAGTGTTTAAGAAAATCAAAATTTTCCGAGCATTTTTCATGTTAAGGCTGGTTTATGGTGAGGAAATGTTCTTAAAAATCTTGTTGCATCCTTGGAGCTGTTGAACTTAAAACACCAAGTTTGGTATTAAATGAAGTTTCATTACTGAATTATGCTATTCAAAGTCACATGTACACAGGTTTTTTTTTTTTAATAGTTTTGGGTTCAGGGACCCTCAAAACATGTTTCCGGTGTGAAATCCAGGGATCGAACTTTTTGACGAAGTGCAATACCTTCTCAGCGTGTTGTAGAGAAAGTACATATTGGGCTAGGTTATGTCCTGTGTGAGTGCTAATTTTATTTATTTCAGCTCAGCCATAAGTTGATTGTTTCGTACTGACCTACTACAAATCTATCGTTTATATGGAAATGCTTTTATTTCCTTAAATGGTTTTATCGTTTTGATTAAAATACCATATGTTTCCATAAGTTTTCATGACAAATTATCTTTATAACTGAATTTTCTGACTATTACCTGTGAAATCTTCATTCTGAATTACTTTTGTATAAAATTTAGATGTTAAAAACATTTTTTGTAGATTAATCATTTCTAAAAAGTTTTGTTGTTTCAATTTTGAAATATTTCATACACTTTTAAGTACTAAAGCCCTCTTTCGTCTGCTTCTCGTGGTCATACAGAACAGTATTTCAAAACCAGTACGAAGTCTGTTCAAGTTCAGGAACATTTGTAATTTCGCGCCAATGGAGTGTCAACCTTGCACGCGCCTAAGCTTGATGTATAAATGCTGAAAAAGTTTCATTGTTGTATGCCTGTTAACGTTCAGTGCTGTATTGAGTAGAACGTTGTGTCGCACAATTTGCGAATTTCGAGGTGGTAGAGTTAGAGGAGCAATGCGTCTGTATTAAATTTTGGGTGGAAAAAAAAAAGTTTCTGAGACACGCCAAATGATGCAGGAAGCGTATGGTGACGAGTACTTAAGCCCTACTCGATGCTACAAATGGTTTACGCAGTTAAGAAATTGTCTGGCGGAAGTTAAAGATACCCTCGTTCTTTTCGTCCTTCTACGACTACCGACGACGCTCATGTCAGGAACGACAACGAAATTGTGCGTGCCAAACAAAGACTGACTGTCTGAGAGATTGCAGAAGAATGGAACATTTCAATTGGATCATGTCATGAAGGATACGGTCTGAAATGTGGCGAGACAATTCATTGATCTTGTATCTTAATAACGCACCCGCACATTTGTCCCCATTGGTGCGTGATTATTGCACAAAAAACGATGTCACTGTGCTACATCATCCTGCGTACTCTCCAGACCTGGCCGCTGCGGACTTTTTCTATTTCTAAAGTTGAAAACCCCGTTGAAAGGACGAAGATTTGCAACGATATAAAAGAAAATTCGCGCGATCTAGAAAGAGGTATACCAAGACTGCTTCCGGAAGTGGAAACGACGTTGGGAGCGGCGTGTCAATTGTGGAGAGTATTTCAAAGGAGACCATGCATAATAAGTAAAAGGTAAGCGTAGAAACATTTTGTGGACAAAGTTCCTAAACTTTTTGAACAGACCTCGTATATAACGAGCCATTTGACTTATTTTTGTACCTACAACGAAGTGTGTAATGAAACTGCTTTTACAAACGTGTCTCGATTACAAGAGGTAGATAAAAACAATTTTGTTAGCGTAGTTTGCAGAAGACGTGTACAAATAAGCGATAATGTATAGAGAATAAAAAAAAAAATGAGATACTTTCTGAAATTTTGTTGATAATTTAGTATTGATATCTAGTTGCCTTAAATTATTTAAATTCAATTTAGAATTATCTAGGCTGGTTCGATTTATTCTGCTGTTGTTGGATGCCTGCTCGTATACCACTTTCCTTAGTTGTGTTTTTTTTTCCCCTTCAAAATATTTACCCCAAAGAAAGTTTGAATTCTAACACTTGAATCATTTTCAAAGAAACCCTTGTCTAGCTCTTACATTTGGTGACTGCAATGTACAATGTACACTAAGGCAGGAATCAAAGTAACCCCATTTTTCGTGCTTCAGTATTTCTTCTGCTAGCGTTCATTATTATTATTATTATTATTATTATTATTATTATTATTATTATTATTATTATTATTATTATTATTATTATTATTATTATTATTATTATTATTATTATTATTATTATTATTATTATTATTATTATTATTATTATTATTATTATTATTATTATTATTATTATTATTATTATTATTATTATTATTATTATTATTATTATTATTATTATTATTATTATTATTATTATTTACAGTTCTGAGCTAGGAGCATTGTGTTACTGAAAATCCGAGATGATGGATAAGCTAATTATAACTTTTATTAAAAAGGAAACATAATTCATTTAAAAATGAAAACGTGAAATATTGCAAAAATAGTTTGCAATATATGTCAAATGGAAACTTTTCCAAAATTGTGTAATAACGAGCTTCCCACACTCGTAGTAATAATACGAGGAACTCAAAGTCTAAACTAATGAGCTTCCCACACTCATAGTAATAATACGATGGGACATACGCTTGAACCACCCTCGTGAGTAATCTCATTACGCAAGGGCAGCAACAGCCACTTCCTTGTTCGCACTTTGAAAGTCGCACGAGTCACGGCGGTGTTGGAATTTTCTCCGGTGTGCCCTTAGGGCAGACTCCGTGCCACATTGGGACAGGTTTGTGGTGCAGGGGCCAGCTGTTGGGAGGCTGTGCAGGTGCTTCTTCATCAAAATTGTTTATTGTCTGGTGGTTCTTCACTGTGTCCAAACTGAAAACAATGCGGAAAAATGGAACTTTACGGCTCATCCCACATTGAGACTTTCCTGAGGCAACATAGAACCGGTTTCATTTTGTTTCGTACTACTTTGAAGTTAATATGTTTATTTTCTTCAGAAGTGTCCGGAAGGTGGAACTGTACAATAATTCGTTACCCAACACTTCAGATCCTAAGATTCTTCGTATTCATTCTTATATCTTTAAGAATCAGGGTTCCTCTGGCATGGTTTTTAATTTTACCAAAATATTTAAACTTGGCAGCACGATTGTTAATGTTTCTGTGCAATAACCGAGGGTAAGAAATGACTGTCATTATATCTTCCGGTTTTTCTTTTCTATTTTACGAATAGAAGTGTTATAGTGCATCCAACAGTCAGCTACACCAAAATTTGTGATTAGGAACCTAAACCCAAGTAGAAAAAGATGTTTAAGAAAATGTTGGGTGTAACTTTCGAGCATGTGACACGAAGGTTTTCAAGAATCCCCCATCCCGCACCCATCCCAAATAACCCTTTGCATGAAATTGTTTCTCTATTTTTGATTTCTGAAACATAACATTGGTGATTTTGATTAAAATACAATGTTTTAGATATTTTAATGATAGATAAACATATTTTCATTTTTCTGAATAACTTGTGAAGTCATAGGTTTGAAAGATCTATGATCTCCGTAAACAGACGATAGGCAAAATCTTACCCCCCCCCCGCGCCATGCACATATAATAGAACACATAACTTGCCCGCCTTGGTAGCGTGGTGGTAGCGTGTCTGCCTCACGTTCAAGAGGTCCCGAGTTCGAATCTCGGTTAGGGTGAGTTACCTGGATAAGGTTTTTCCGGGGTCTTCCCTTATCCTGTAAGACGAATGTCGGGTAACTCTAAGCTCCATGGACCCCGGACTCATTTGAGCATCATTTCATCCATTCCATTCATCGTCCGATATTACTTAACGTTGGAGTCCAGTCAAAGTGGAGATGCATAGGACCCTGAATACCTCGCGCGGTGTTGTAAACACTAGCGCATTGGATGGAATGTCCAACGAGGATATTCAGGAGAACCTCCAGGAACAAGGCGTAACTGCAGTCTATCGTGTCCAAAGGAGAGAACGAGGGGAAATGGTTCCCACTCGTACCCTGTTCCTGACCTTTGATCGGGTAGATCTCCCTCAAAGAATCAGGGCAGGATATGAAGTGATTGAGGTTAGACCATACATACCTAACCCTCTGAGATGCTACCAATGTCAGAGGTTCGGTCACACTAGTGCATTCTGTAAAGGCGCACCTACGTGTGTCAGCTGCGGAGCCGGCATGCATGAAAATGCATGTACATCACCTCCAGCATGCGTAAATTGTAGCGGTGAACATCCATCAAGTTCACGAGAATGTCCCCGTTATATTGAAGAGCGAGCTATTCAGGAGATCCGGGTTAAGGAAAAGGTTTCCTTTTCGGAAGCCCGGAAACTTCTATGTATCCTCAAGCCCTCTTCAACCACCTCCCGTACCTATAGCTCTGTGGCGGCTACTCCGTCACCGAAACGGGAGGCTGGTAACCAAAAATCTGATATAAATGGGGCAACAATATCCGAGAAAGTTCTAGTGCCTAGATCGCAACCAAGAGCATCAGTAACACCATCTAAAACTCCGAGAACACAGACTACTGAAAATAACAAGTCAGTGAAGTCGCCTGACAAAGCATCCACGTCTAACAACAGGACGAAATTGCCCATTGTATACCAAGCACCAGAGATCAAGTTCAAGACGCAGTATGATAGAACTGCCTTCCTGAAAGAAAGCACAAAGTCTGCTCCAGAAAAGTCCAAGAAACGTAGCCCTAGAGCGTCTCCGAGATCATCGTCGGAGTCATCTTCTGGGGAGGACTACGACCGGCGGCCGTCATCTACGTCGGTCGGAATTTCCAATCGCTTCGAGCCCCTCGAATCGAAGGTTGTAGAAGGAAAACCGTCCTCTACCATAGAGGATATGGAGCATGAAACAGCTGACCACGCTGCTACATCTGCAGCAAAGAAGAGGCAGGATAAACCTGCCGAAACTAGCCCTACACCAAAGAAAAAGGGCAAATTGATTCGGCCACCCATGAAGTCGTCTTAATGTAGACTACCTTTACATCTTATATCCCATAGTTCCAATGGCTATCCTACAATGGAACATACGAGGATTAAGAGCGCATCGACCAGAATTGGAACTTTTGCTCAGTAAGCATCACCCCTTAGTGGTATGCTTACAAGAGACTAAGCTACGACCACAAGACAACTTTAAAATCAGACGCTACACACCACTGAGGTGTGATGTTGAAACAGAAGAGGGCATTCCTGCACACGGGGGTACTATGATGCTCCTCAGGGATGACATATTTGTAGATCCGTTACAGCTACAGTCTGATTTACAATCTGTAGCTGTAAGGATTAAGCTGCCATCAATAGAATTTTGCATTTGCACTGTATATCTCCCGCCATCAGATGACCTCTCGTTAGTTGACCTTGAAGATCTGGTTTCCCAACTTTCAACACCATTTCTAATAGTTGGAGACTTTAATGCCCATCACCCACTTTGGGGCTCAAATCGGGCATGTTCGAGAGGCAACCTCATTGCAAAATTCCTGGAGAGCAATAACTTGGTTCTCCTGAACACCGGAGAGCCCACATTCCTCTCAGACGCGTTTAACACCTATTCGCACATCGATTTGGCAGTGTGTTCATCCCAGTTAGCTGTTTCATTACAGTGGAATGTCATCTCTGATTTACATTCCAGCGACCACTTTCCATGTCTTCTTAGTCTCTTAGCACAAGATGTGTCTCCCTCACGTATCCCTAGATGGCGCTTTGATCGTGCCAACTGGAATCTTTACACCCAGTTGGCTGTCTTTGAATACAACGAGCACGATTCTGTGAATAATTTAGTTGATCATCTCAAGAGAAAATTCTTTCCGCTGCAGAACAGTCTATTCCACGTTCGGCTCCCCAACCCGGTCGATTTCCTGTCCCATGGTGGACCAACGACTGCCGGAATGCTATTCGTGCTCGTAGACGTGCTCTAAGGGTATTCCAACGACACCCTACGCTAAGTAATCTAATTGAGTACAAGAAAGCGCGTGCAAAATCTAGGCAAATAATTAAGGATAGCAAAAAGACCTCATGGAACAAATTTGTATCATCTTTTAACAGATGTACACCCTCATCTGTTGTATGGGATAAATTAAGGCGCGTGGCCGGAAAATCAACCCACTTGCCAATCGCTGGTCTGAAAACAACTGCAGGAGTTGTTGTTGATCCGTTTGTTGTGGCTAACACCTTCGGCTGTGCTTTCGCTCAGGTGTCTAGCTCATGCAATTATGCTCCTGAGTTTATCTCAATTAAGACTCAGGTAGAATCTCAAGGTTTCGTGTTTAGTTCCAGAAACCTTGAAGACTATAACCGCCTCTTCATCTTGGCAGAGCTAGAACACGCTCTTTCGTCATCGCGACTGACAGCACCAGACCGGACGGAATCCACGTTCAAATGTTACAACATCTCTCACCTGAAGGTAAGGCATTCCTGCTCGAGGTCTATAACCGTGTTTGGGTTGATGCCACGTTTCCTGAAAAGTGGCGAGAAGCTACCATTATACCTATCTTGAAAGCTGGCAAGGACCGTCACCTCCCTTCTAGCTACCGCCCTATTTCCCCCACCAGTTGCGTATGCAAGGTGATGGAACGCATGATAAATGGGCGGTTGGTATGGTGGCTGGAAACGCACAACCTACTGAATAACATCCAGTGCGGTTTCCGACGACGCCGTTCAACAGTGGATCATCTTGTGTCCATGTCGACACAGATTATGAACGGATTTCTTAAGAACTGTCAAACAGTCGGAATATTTTTTGACCTCGAAAAGGCTTATGATACGTGTTGGCGGGCAGGGTTGCTACGTACTCTGCACACCTGGAATATACGTGGACGCCTACCACTCTTCCTTCAGGAATTCCTGAAAGACCGCGTATTCCGAGTAAGGGTTGGCTCGGTTTTTTCGAACCTTTTTGTTCAAGAGAACGGTGTACCACAGGGATCGGTACTAAGTGTTACGTTGTTTGCTATTGCGATTAATTCTATCTCGAAATGTGTACCTCCAGGTGTCTCGTCATGCCTATTTGTAGACGACTTTGCCGTCTACTGTACATCTCAGCGCACTCCGTTTTTAGAGCGCCGTCTTCAGACCACCTTGGACAACCTTAAGAGTTGGAGTTTAAAAAACGGCTTCCGATTTTCCGCTGAGAAAACCATCTGTGTAAACTTCTGGCGTCAGCAGAGTCGACTACCTCCAAGGCTCCGGCTAGGCGCTGATCTACTACCTTTTGCAGATGAGGCGAGGTTCCTTGGATTAATATTTGATAGAAAACTTAGTTGGTCGTCGCATATAGCACAACTGAAAGCACGATGTGACCGATCTTTGAATATCTTGCGGGTACTAAGTGGAAAATCGTGGGGAGCGGATCGTGCAGTGTTATTGCGACTTTATCGGGCACTCATCCGTTCCAAATTAGACTATGGTAGTATCGTTTATGGCTCAGCACGACCATCTGTGCTGAAGAGAATAGACACAGTCCATAACTGTGGCATACGTATAGCTGTTGGGGCATTTCCAACGAGCCGAGTTATAAGCCTGTATGCTGAGTCTGCAGAACCTCCTCTGCAGTACAGGCGCAACATGTTATTAGCCAATTATGGCTGTGGACTTAATTGCATGCCCACACATCCATCGTTTACGCCGTTCTTTAATACCTTCATGGACGTGCGTTATAGGAACACTACTATTAAACCAAAGCCACCTGGTTTTCGTTTCCGGGAGCTCCTTAGACATCTTGATACTGACATGCCCAAGATGTATCCTAGGGGGGAGAGGACATACCCTCCTTGGTTGTGCAGAGCGTCCCCGGTTGATCTGGGCATGACTAAATATGATAAATCTACCATGTCTATGTCTAGTATCCGCACATGTTTTTTAGAATTTTTATCGCGATATGAGGACCATTTTGTAATTTATACTGATGGCTCCAAGAACTCAAATGGCGTTGGTTGTGCTTACGTGTGTGGAACCGAACCCTATACATTCGGATTCCACACTAGCACTTCCATTTTTACTGCAGAGCTTTATGCAATATACCGGGCCATTTTACACGTACGCCGACGAAAGTTGGGGGACTGCTTAATCCTGAGTGATTCCCTCAGTGCACTTCAAAGCCTACGGCAGCTGTACAACTACCACCCTATTGTGCAGCGTATACAGGATGCCCTCCACGTTTTACACGCTTCTGGCGTTAACGTGGTGTGTGCATGGATCCCTGGTCACGTGGGCTTGCGGGGGAATGAAATGGTGGATTCAGCAGCCAAGACGGCTATCATGAAGCCCAGGATTAAAATACCATCTGTGACATCGGAAGACTTTAGGGCCGAATTGCGGAGAGCTGTGCAAACCTGCTGGCAGGAAGAGTGGTATGCTCTCCGCAATAATAAACTTAGATCTGTCAAAGAACTTCCGATTCCCTGGGTTACCTCCTGTCGGTCATCTCGTCGCGAGGAGGTGAGTTTGGCTCGGTTACGAAGTGGGCACTGCATTTTTACTCATAGTTTTCTTTTTAAAAAGGAGCCTTCTCCACTATGTCCGTTTTGTAATGAAGCGTTGTCTGTACGACACGTGCTGCTAGAGTGTTTTCACCTAGCAGACCTTAGGACGTCTCTGCAGCTGCCGGTCAGCTTTGCAGAAATTCTAGCGGACGATCACGCAGTAGTGGATAAGGTTTTTAGATTCTTTTCGAGATTAGATTTTAGGATTTAGCAAATAGAATTTATGGTTTTTGGATGACATTTTTATTTTATTTATTTATTTATTTATTTATTTACTTATTTATTTATTTATTTATTTATTTATTTATCTATTTTTTTCAAGGCGTATGTATTTTTTGTCTTTTTTAACATATACTGTTTTAGAATAATTTATATCTGGCTTTTGCCATGACCAGTTTCATTTAAAAAGGGCGCTGATGACCTCTGTAGTTGAGCGCCCTTATACTCATCATCACTCACTAACGTTGGAGGACGTATGTTGAATTTGTTTTGAATATGTATGTTTTGAATTTAGCTTTACACACTGTGGCTTTTGGTTTCAGAGCCCTTTAAGGCTTAAGTATCTAAGCATATAAAACATCCAATACCACGCTGCTTAATGGGCTGTATTTACTTCCATTTCTGGTTTTAATTTTCGTTTGTTTTGTTTATATAACACATTTTAAACTTAAATGGTGTTATCAGAGGCTTTATCTTGAGAAACAACTGATGGTGTCGCAGAACCGTAGGTTTTGTTAACTTTGTTTATTCTTTTTTAATGTAAATTTATATTGAAGAATTAATCCTTAAAGAATTAATCCTTTTAAATACATTACTCCGGTATATGGATGAATTTTGATTGTCAGGAAGGCACGTTGACCATGGTAGCTCAAGGGTCAGAGCGACTGGACGGAAACCAGTAGATCCGTGGTTCAAATCCCGGCCATGGCATTGAATTTTTCAGTTGGCTCTAATTAATTTGTTTATTTTTATTTTGAAATACCTTTACAGTCTGCCTAGGAGAGAAGATGATTGCGGTTAAAGAAAAGTCCCCTACTCCAATCGATGCAGGGACGTCAAGGTTAGAAGTCAGGACGCTGGCCACTCGGCCTCTCAGGCAGTCATGGTTTTTAGTTTGTTCATACTTTAGCTGACACAGACATTCGTGCCGAAAATTAAGTCAGTTGGATGAATAACTTTCAGAGTGTTGCAGGAAATGAAATGTGTAGTGTTTAACGCCCGGTTTTACTACATGCGGCACCACAGGCGGTGATACTGATGATATATGAGATGGAAATTGAGCACCGGTGGAATGAGATGGCAGGGGAAACCGGAGATCCTGAAGAAAACCCGCCCCAGTGCCGTGTTGTCTACCAAAATTTTCACTTTACGGTCGCCTGGGATCGAAACCGAGCCATCTTGGTGAGAGTCGAGAGGTCTCAGAACTCAGCCACGGCGCGGCCAGTGTTGCAGGACCCCAAAAATTGTTAAAACAGGTGACTTACAATGTACCAGTTGTCAAACTTTGAGGGAGATGGGAGCATTTGTTGCTGAAGTGAAATTTATTTTCATATTTTTAGATGTTTCCTCGATTCCTTACCAAATATATAAGTCCCCTCTGCCTGGAAGCTTGCATGGTTGGATGCTTGGCACAGATGACCTGACCTCACCCCCTCGTCGCTGGACCGGCCAAGGTCAGCTATATTATTGCGTAACGGAAATAATCTACCCTTGTGATGATACCAGAAATAACCGCCTCCTAGGTCGTTATAACAATCAATACACGTAATAAAACTTGTGTAACATAAACAAAACTCGGGTTTTTGTTTGCAAATACCTGACAGTAGCAGCAGTATGCAAATAATCGCTGTTGATAACAAGTGAGGAAGGGGGAAAAAACACACATGCGGCGTAATTATAGCTTGGATGCCCGGAAGATGGGGGGTTGTCAGAACCATGCAACAAACGTTACCTGCTTCATGTACCCTAAGCGAGGTTGCTCTTTGCCACGCCACAAATATATCGAAAATAATGTCCCTACGAAACAGTAATATTCGATTGTCATGGAGGTCCTGAGTTCGGAAACTATTCAACAGACCGTAACGGTACCTACAGTATCGATAGTCGCTTCAAATTGTCCCGTCTAATTGCTCGCTAGTCATTTCTCTACTAACGGGTAGTTCTGTTCATACAGCTGAACGCTTAGCGGGAAAAGGTAAAATAAATTCGAAACACATTGCAGTTGTTTCTTTCTTCTAGGTATACATTCCTTCTAAATACTTCTGGTGTAGAATCAACTATGTTCACTTGGTAATGATAACACCACAAATAATTTCCTTGCTAGCTGGCTGAGAGATATTATTTGATCCCTACCGGACTGCTTTGCAAAATGTGTAGGTTTCTGCTGAAGGACCATGGTGATAACTTATTTTCCCACAATCGGCATGTGATTTGAGGGGTAGTGGGACCTTTCTTGTTAATTTAAAAGTAAATTTTCGTTTGCTACCATTCTAACAGTCACTAGCAATTGGAATATTACTTGTGTTGTCTTTCCAAACCAGTTGTAATGAGATGGATTTCTATTTTATATTTTATTGTGCTTGTTTCTTCCAATACACTTAGGTGTTCTATAACTATCTGTAGAGGAATTCACCAGAAATAAACGTTTAGAGGCTCAAGGAAAAAAAACACATTCGTTTTTTAATGCCGTTCCTACTGGCTCCGAATAATATAAAACTTAACGTCTGTAACGCAATTTGTATGAAACCATTTCTAAATTTATCTTCGTTATCATGAAGTAGATAGGAAAATGTTTTATAAGATTAGTTTGTAGAAAAGAGAAAAATAAACCATAGTGGATTATCAATGAAACATTTTTTTCCCATCGCAAAGCTTGTTACTACAACAAGAACATTTGAATGTTGTTTCCAATAGTTGTAAATAAACACGTCTTGGTTAATTTGAAAACTTTAGATTGGAATTAACACTATGAAGTAATGTAATAATTAAAATTGCTAAATGAGTTGACTGAGACACTCCGTACTTCACATACCACAGTTTTCATTCAACGAGTTCGCCTCCACTTGAAGGCATTATCAAGAAATCTTAGTTGTCAATTTCTTGATAATGCCTTCAAGTGGAAGCGAAGCTCGTTGAAAGAAAATTAAGTACAGAGTGCCTTAGTAATCTCATTGTATAATTTTAATTACTTTGGTTATTTTAAACCATTTCTGCATTAAAGTATGTAGCGAGTATGATAACTCTCACGATTACTAGAAACTGAACAGGTGTTCATATGAAGTAGTCAGGACGTTACTCATGATTGAAAAAGTCAATGTTTGTGTTAAATGCAGTAAATGAAAATACACATAATTTAAGCATTTTTGTAGTTCTTAGCCTTAGACATTTAAACGTCTAGAAGTCATTCGTAGAAATTGTTTTTGTGCTCAGTTTAAAAGGGAATGTTATACTGAAAATCGCTATAAAACAATCTCTGTTTAATTTTTTCACTTTTCCTGATAAGCAGAGGACGTGTAGCAGTCCATCTGTAAACTGATCTGAAATTACACCGGAAATACATGTTTTGAAAATCCCTGATGAGAGGGCGAGAATAGAATGTCAGAGAGAGAGACAGAGAGAGAGAGAGAGAGAGAGAGAGAGAGAGAGAGAGAGAGAGAGAGAGAGAGAGAGAGAGAGAGAGAGAGAGAGAGAGAGAGAGAGAGTGAATAGCGTACATAAACCAAAAAGGAAAAGTTGAGTAAAGTATCAAACTTAAATAAGTTCAGCGTCTTCCCATTATATGGAAATAAATTTGTTATTTTTCATTTTCTCGCAATGGCTATAGATATCTTGAATAAAAGGATATTTGCATACCTAACAAATGCATATGTTGATATTACTGGGAGAATCTGTCAAATCTTCTTCATTCTGCGCGACTTTTGTATATTGTTGCTGCATAAACAATTTTAGATGTCGTTAAAATGCACAAGTTACGTCTTTTGGGTTGGGACGTTAACCATTTCAGAGATCTTCTAGTTATTAGTTCGAATTTTTACATATGTTTACACTGTTTGCTAATGGCAAGTGGCAATTCGTTTTTATTGGGCCGTGCAAGGATGGAATTTCAAAGCCATCAAATAGGCACGCTTGTTAAAAACCTATTATACTTCCTTATCCTAGGAAGAGTGGATAGCGAAATTATGTGAATCTGAAGAAAACATTTTTTCCTTTTTAATTAGGAAAATAAATCTTGACTATAAATTAAACTGAAATTCACATTTAAGTTTTTTTAAGAGTTGTTTATAATATATAAAAGCCTGAGATAAGTATCTTGTAGGCTTTAATTCTCTGCCTCATTTTTGTCAAAGGTAAGACTTTATCAACGAGTGGCATACAGGCGAAAATTGTGGGAATATTGGTATTAGGATTGCGAACACAGAATTATTGAAATAACTCATTTTCTGTTGTAGTATGTAGATATTTACCCTTCTGTGCAACATTGTTCATTTTAACTAAGATGAAACTCTAAAAAGTAGAAATTTACAATGAGTTCCATTCGTAGGCTGCATTCGAGTATCAAGTTTAGCGTGCCGGTTGCTATAGCAACGGACCATTAGGTATGTTTGTGTATATCTTAGGGTAGACAACACTCGTTAAATTAGCCAATATATTTCAAAGTGGCTAATAAATGAGCTAGTCATTTGATGCGAATTGACGACTATTTGAGGATTTTGATCTAAATTGTTTCTGAATCCTAGCACAAGAAACTAACTCTTGAATAAATTATATCTACATAAAATACTTATTTACTGGCAAAATTAAGTTGTGCTTCTTACATTGTGCATTGCTTTTAACATATACAAATTGTTTAGTTCAATTATTTATTAATCTCCCCTATAATTTCTTTATAAAATTTTAATCTTACCAATGAATAATTGAGTTGCGAACATTCAGGAACTCATAATTTCGAATCTCAATTAGGGTAAGATACCTTTTTAACGTTTTCCGACGTTTTCTCTTATCATGGGAAGACGAAATGCGGAATTCTATGTACCTCAGGTCTATTTGGTACATAATTTCACAATTTCATTCATATAATATGACGGTTAAGGACGTTCAACTTCACTTTGACTAAAAGTTTTAGAACTTCTCAGTGGTGCACGCTTTTAAGTTGCCAGTTTCCATTTCTAGAACAAATTTGAATGTAACTTAATTCGGAATGCAAATTTACAAGCTTTGTGAACCGCGTGCTTAGTCTTGTTCATCCATTTTTGGAGTACCTCGAACTGAATATAAACAGTCTCACATCAAACTGTGTGGATAATGACGCATTATAATTCGATTTAAACAAGCAACAATTTGAGAAAATATAGGTCGGATATAATTTGAAATATTCGTTTGTTAAAACTTACATGAATGCGGTAACACAAATCTGTTTTAAAATATAGGGGCGTTCTTGAAATTAAATCATATTATTCACGTGGTACACGAAAATGAGTGAACCTTAGGTCAGAGATTAGTTTTGTATGCTGCGTGAGTTATGTCACAGGTGATGAAACTACCTTCCTTTCCCGAGTGCAGGAATAAGGTCGGTAATGTGTGAGACTCGCATACGGAAGGTCCTGAGAATGATTCCCTTCGGGCCGGCAACCCTTATAGTAGTTTTTTTTTTGTGGTTTGTAGGTGAAGCCTAGGTTAGTTCCTCTTCTACCCTGATTTTCCTGCCCCCATTATTCCCTTTCCTGTGTTTCAGGGTGAATGGACAAGCCGACGAATTGTACTCTTGAAGGCATTTGTTCTGGCGTTTAGCAGGGCTGCCCAGGGCCCAGGGCCTCTTCTTAGGGCTAGCCAGTGCCAGGATATGTTCCTTCTTCTGGAAATGTCAGGAACCCCGTCCTTGCATCCGCATATGTTCACTCTTCGTGTCTCCTTTTCATCTCTCCTTCCCAGAAGTCGGGCTGAAAACAAAAAGGACCTTTGTGGCTCTAGACTCCCGCTGAATACTACTCATAAGAGCATGTATAACACATGTCGAAGCACCTGTCCAGGGAAAGGGAAACGGGATCGGTTTCTCCTAGTTATACATTCAATTTAACCAATGACCCCAGTGGATTTCTTTTGTATGGGCACACATGAAACCAGCCAACCATGAACAAATCAGGAGCGAAGATCTTATCTGGCGCGGAAATCAAGCGGCACACATATTCCGAACACTTGTTTTAAAACACGATATATTGTCGCTACTTTGATATTTCTTAACCAATTCTCATGAACAATTTGCATTGCTTACTTAACGCAATGTCTATCATAATCTGGGTCATATCATACGGCTTCATGTATTTATTTCGTGTATCTTCTGGTACTCAAAATTGACTATGTTAGTTAGCCTGAGTTTGTACTTATCTTGCTGTTCCATCTAGTATGTTGCCATTGCTTTAATAGGTAGTTGTTTTGTAGTCCGTTCTTTGCGTTCTATAGATGTGAACAAAGTTATGCGCTCCATATATCCCAAAGTTCAGTATTTGGCTTCCTGTAGCATTTACATATGGAACTTTGCTGCTAAATTGCATTAGTAGTGTAGTCGCTTTCCTCTATCATCCTTTTGAGGAATTGTTAAATTGAGTACTGGCAGTTCTGTACAGTCATTTTGAACAAATTAATAAATGACCTTACGTGTTTCAAATGGGAAGGTGTTTGTCCTTGAGCGCTACTAGGTGAGCAACCAATCGGAGTCCTGCGGTGTCGTCGTATTCCATTCCCGCTAAGTGGTGTATGAGGAGCGCCAACCTAATCTATCTGTATGAAATAGTATTTGCGCTAAGACAAAATTTCAGATTTTGCCAAAACTGATCCATGTGGAAGGTAGAGAGTAATTTATCTAACATACCCATGAAAACCCCTGTTTTTAGCTCAAATAGTTTTCCTAATTCAAATAAACAACGTGGATACCATTATATTATAGCAATGCATTGCGACGTAAGCACTGTAATGAATATCATTATTGGTTGGCATGTATGCGTGAACGTATATTTGAAATTACTCAGAACTGAAACGTTAACATTTGACATGACGTGATGAAAGTAATATGTACCTTGAATAAACCAAGGTGTTTGTTAAATTTGATGAGAGGAAACTATACACTTCTTGCTGGTCTGGCAGAACGTGTCTGGCCACATTATATCTTTGTTAATGTTGTTGTGTTGTTAATGGTTCGTAATGTCTGTATATTCTAGGGAGTTCAAAGCAGCATTATTCAATTACTCTTCCATGAGAAAGTGTATCAGCTGGATCAATGAGACGCGATCCACCTCCCCCGCACCTTACTACTGCTATAACAATCCAATAAAGTTTATGTGGGCTCAAATTACGTTGCAAACAGAAATAATATTTTTAAACTAACTGACGTTGAACGACTTATTCACAAAGAAATTGACAAGGAACACAAAAAGACTGGGAAAACTGCGTGAGACATCAGATAAACTAGAAGAAGATGACTTTTGGAAAGAATTAGCACGCAACGAGATTTTGAAACCTATCATCATAAAGTTGCAGTACTCAGACGTTGAAGGTAATGACAATGACGAATTATCTCATAACGTTAAGTAACATTCACAGATATACGGATGCACCGCTGGCATTTTCGTTGGATTAGAAAAATAAGTAATTCATAAACTATAATTAATTTTAAACTAAATATTTAAACCATTTGCGAAATATACGAATATCCATGTTGCAATTGTGATTTCAACAACTGCATTATTATAAAACTTTGGAAAATTCAGTTTGCGTTCCCTTGCATCTAGCGCCACAAACACTCGCAAGTGTGAGAGAGAGGGGGAAATGTAAAAAAGTGGGGATAACGAAGTGGCAACGGTGAAGGCTCTAGCGCATCTGATTCGCTACAGGTGAGAACTCTTCCCATTTTTAATATATTTATTAGATCGGTCAGCAATAATACATTTTTTTTTGCAGATCTGAGATAACAGATACAAAATAATTATAGAGTAATAACATTGTAGAGGTAGGACAGTGTGCCTCCTCTGAACTAATATAAATGTGTTACTGCACTAATACAAATGTGATAATGAACTAATAAAATGATACACGTAGTTCAATAGTGAGAATTTACACAGTAGAAAGAATAGAAAAGCAAATTGGAACAGCAGATCATTCAGAAGTGAAAGTGCCATCACTGTAAAGCAGGTCCTGTGGTAGTCGTCCCTTCAGTCGCGTTGGCCGGCGACTTCGGTCGCCGATGTTATACATTACAGCTCCTGGGACGTGGCGTAGATTGTAGAAGCGTCGAGCAATCTGTCGGATGAAATGGTGGAGAGGAAGAAGTCCCAGCTCGTGATGCAGCTTCTGGTTGCGGACAAACCAAGGAGCATTGGTGGCGATTCGCAGGAATCAACTCTGGATGACCTGTAGACGCCTCAGGTGACAAGTACTGGCAGCTCAGACCTGGCAGGCATACGTAATAAGAGGTCGGACCAGAGATTTGTACAGGAGCAGTGAATATTCGAAACCGATGAAGTGTGTCTGTGAAATAATGGAGAGAGTTGTGAAAGAAGAGCGGATGCCAGGTACTTGACTGGTGTAGGTGAAGGGAACCACGGCACATGATCGGTCAGAAGGCGTATAGGCGGAGGTGGATTATAGCGGCGTAAAGTAAAAATCTTGGCTTCAGTTTTCTGGGTATTGAGGGAGATGCGCCAAGTTCGAAACCATTGAGTGAGGCGATCAAGAGACAGCTGTAAGGTTTGTACAGCAGAATGTAGATCGGAGTGAGATTAAAATAACACTATGGTCAGCATACATGGCAATTGAGGTTGGGGTCATGTCTGGAATATCGGAGGTGCCAGTATTGAACGTTGTGGAACGCCTGCTGTAATAGGACGTACCGCAAAAGTGCGATCGGCGAGTAAACTGGTAATAATGTGGATTAAGTAGTCCGGGAGACCAGTGCGATAGAATTTAAGTAGTATCCAGAATGCCATACCTTATCAAATGCCTGTGCTACATCAAGGAAAATAGCTAGGGTATGTTTACGATGCTCGAAGCCAGTGACAATGTGTTGAGTTAAGCTCAATGGTTGATGGGCAATAGTGTTTCGGGCGAAACCCGAATTGAAAAGAAGGAATAATGTGATTATTGGTGAGGTACTGCACGAGACGGCGATGGATGACCCCAAAGAGTTTTGACAGTGTGGGTAGAATGATAGGACGATAGCTTCATGGCAGATGTTTAGGCTTATGCTGTTTGTGGAACACAATGATATGAGCAAATTTCCACGTGGAAGGGAAGCAATTGGTTTGGAGACAGAAATTCAGAACAGAAGATAAACAGGCAAGCGCTTTCCTTGTAAGGTTCTTCAGAACTATGTTGGGCAGGGGATCGTGTCCATTCGAGTTTTTGGTGGGAAGACGGCGAATCAGATGGAATAGAAGAGCAAACGTTTATTCCTAATGTGCAGTCAGTATGTCACACTTAGGTGTGACGTCCGTAACAAGATTGGTCCCATTGGAGAGTGCAGGAATCACAGTTGGTTCGCGAAGAATCCGTCTGTTGGCATCCCACAGGGTTTGATCACATGGAAAAATAGTCGCCAGATGATGTTGATATGTTTGTAGACGATGACGTTCCAGCTGAACCTTGACAAGGCGTATGAAATTGGTAAGTCTCCTACGTAAGGGTTGGCGTTCCTCTTGCCATCGTCGACGAATATCATTTATCTCCTGAATAAGAAGTAGAATGCATATTGGCAAAGAACGTGGAGAGTTGCGCCATGTAGACCGTGACGTAGAAAGCCGTACACAGTGGCACACTGTACTGGTGAAGTGCTCTATTGCAGTATCAATGTCCTTAGTAGTCGCCAGAGAATACGTTAAGGTAGCATCTAGCCGAGATTGAAAAGCTTCCCAGTTCACAGTATCATTGATGAGTCTAGGAACTGGACACAACGAGCGTGCGAGAGTTGAAAAGTAGTCACAACAGGACAGTGGTCAAAATCAAGCTCGGCCAAAGCAGACACTTATGTTGGAAGAGAAAGATTCCTATGAAGACCAATATCAAGTTTGTCTGGGGTGTGCAGAGGATTATTAGGGTTATAAATAGGGTCCGATGGAGCTGAGACAGTAAATTCATGAATGTCTAACATATTAAAGAGAAGGCGACCATTGGTATTCGGGACCTACACTCCCAGGAAAAATGTTTGCAATGAAGGTCTCCTAAAAGGAGAGTGTTACAATCCGGAGAGAATAACAACGAATGATATCGCGTATTTAGCATATGATTGGGAGGTTTATAAACACGCATAACAATATGATCAGTACCATCCGTACTAAAGAGTTTAAGACCTACTACTTCAAGTGCAGGAACAGCTGGTAGAAATATGTCACTGTGACTAATAGTGCGTTTTATCATAATGGCAACACCTCCGGAAGCTGTTTCAGCTACACAGTCTTGGCGATAGATTTTATAGGCAGGAACTGAGAAGGTCTCTTTCGGAAGAAAGTGCGTTTCAGTGACGCAAGCAATATCTATGTGATTAATGGTAAGAAAAGCGACGAAAGATGCGCGTTTTGCACGGAGATCATTGGCATTCCAGTTAAGGAGGGTTAGCTTTTTCAGACTGATCTGATTACGTGTTGCCATTGGGAAATGAGGAAAGAAGAGGAGAACTAAGTAGCTGCTTGTGGTAGTAAGGGGCTGAGCAGAGTGCGAAAATTGGAGAATAACTGTAAGACCAGGTCAGAGAGAGAATTCGGAGATGGCGTCGAAGCAGAATCCATCGGCTGAACAGCAGAGGGACCATTCGGAGGAGAAGGAGAATAGGCTACCTGAGAATTGGTCCGCTGCTGCTCACCAGGAGCGGTTGTTTGGTGAAAGACTGGTGTATGCTGATGCTGAGGTTGCTGCTGTGGACGTCGCTCTGGTGCAGCCACTGTATGTGACGACGAAGGTGTAGATGCTGGTGAGAAGCTCGTTTGCTGAGGTCGTCGAGAGAGGCGCTCCTTCAGCGCCACATAGTGAGGGCAACCGTGATAATTACTGGATGCTCTTGTTCACAGTTAACACATTTAGATGGTGTGGTGGAAGGTTTCGTGCATTCAGAATAATGGTGTGTGTCCAAAGTTTTGGCAGCGTGTACACTGTGGTATATCAGTATTACGACGGCGATGTTTGACATTCACGACACTATATAACAGTCGAGTAAGATTTAGAATGCTTTTACCTTCATCGTTATTTGTTAATTTGACAGCACACAAAGGTTTGGGCTCTGTTTCTGCCAAGCAAACGTGTGACCCGTTGAACAGGATATTGCAGTGCACAAAGCTCATCATACACTTCTTGATCGGTGAGAGAGCAAGGAAGATTGCGGATGACTACAGAAAGTAGTTAATCAGCTGGATTTCGGTAGGTATAATATTCTTGATTAATGGAGGTGAAGTAAGATGTAAGATATCGGAAATGAGAAGAAGTAGTGGCATAAATTTTAAGAATAGAGCCCCTGAGCTCAGTGTGAAAATCGGATTGTACATACTGTTTTACATCTTGCAATAGTAGCTGATAATTGTGAACATTACGTAGGCATGTAGATGGAATTTTCTCTTTGGCGGCAGCGGAAGTTGAGTCTGAAGTATCAGGATCAGGGTTATCACCTAAAGGCTGGAAACGGTTAGATGCCCGCCTCGGTAGCGTAGTGGTAGCGAGTGTGCCTCACGTTCAAGAGGTCCCGAGACGAATCTCGGTCAGGGTCAGTTACCTGGATAAGGTTTTTCTGGGGGTTTTCCTTATCCTGAAAAACGAATGTCGGGTAACTCTAAGCTCTATGGACCCCGGGCTCATTTGAGTATCATTTCATCCATTCCATTCATCGTCCGATATGACTTAACGTTGGAGGACGTAAAATTAAAAAAAAAAAAAAAAAAAAAAACGGTTAGATGTAGGGATCGTATACTCATAACGTGGCATATTAGGCGACGACGAAGGTGGAGCAGTACAGAGCCGTTTGGTTCTTCCCATTGAAACATACAATAGTTGCGTTGCCGCTTTCTGAATCATTGATTTAAGAACTTGCTTAAGAAACTGATACGTGGCCTTTGTATGGAGTCGCCTTTCTGTACAAATTATTTCTATTTCTACTTATTTCGAGTTTATCTTTGAATCCAGCTACTGATTTGCTTATTCACTTGACAATAGAAGAAAATCATTAAAAAAGAAAAGAAATTTAGATTATCGGTTATACGGGATTAGAACCAGCGACCTTCTGTTCTACCATCTCGACAGTTTATTATAGAAAATTTGTTCCATATACGCTAGAACTGTAAGATAAAACCTAAGTAACTGCGTAAGTGTGTTGTTTTTGGCAATGTGGTCGTATATTATCAGACATTGTTGACATTTAATTCAGTTTATTTTATATCGACTTTTGTAGAGCCAGTTACACAAGATTAGACATTTTTTTAGTTAATTGATGGACGGAAACCAGGAGATCCGTGGTTCAAATCCCGGCCATGGCATTGAAGTTTTCATGTTGACTCTATCCATTAGGTTACTTTACTATTCAAAACTGCCTCTTGAAACGCACTAGAACTTCTTCACCGTACATACCTAGATGATACATTTATGTTGAAATGAAAACACTTTAACTAACAGAACTTTTCTTCAGAGGTTTATTTTTGGAAAAGTTGTATCTCTAAGGTTAGAATGCATAACGGTTATTTAGCCAAAGGAACTCTATTGTTACACAAAAATGTTTTTACAGTGCTAGGCGCAAACTAAAAAGAGATAAACGGGGCTACTTATAGATTTCAAAAGAGCTCGCCGTTAGCTTTCTGTATATACGTAACTCTCTTTGTGTTTATGTAATTGTTTTCAAGCTTAATAATAAATTGATTTCATAACATGCAAAACTGTAGGAGGGTTGTAAATTCGCTCATTCCTGTTATTGTAGCTGAGCTTAAGCGTAGGGCGAGAGTTAATTTTATCGCTCATACTTGTTTACTACTTTTGGGGAGGGGTTAATTCTTCCACATGCTCAATGAATTTGTTTGCGACATGATGAACTAGAAGATATATAGGATGTTTCAAAGGTCACTTCAAACTTTAAACCGCCATAAATGTAATATTTGAGATAGTATAAAAACAAAAGAAGTCACATACTAGTTCCTTTTTTCAGTTCACTGTTCAGTGGGTACAGTTTCTTGAATAAAACAGTATAATTTTTATTCATACTGCTGTAAGAATTTGTAAGTTACAAATTATGGTTCTTTCACTAAATGATAGAATACAGCTGATTCGATGCTATTATGAAAGAAAGAGGAATGTTCTTACTCTCTGTTTTTCTTTTCTGTTTTCTTTGAAACGTTTTTTTTTTCTTTTAAGAGAAAATTTAGAACTCTTAACGTTTGTAATTGTGATTTATACAAAATGTTTGAGGAAACTGTTTCTGTTGCTAATAAGATGAAATTATGGATAACCATGGTAATCGGTGTCCTTGTTGGTGACATTACTTTATGCAAATAATGAAGTAATTAGAAATAATTATTGAATTATGTCTCGATATCTGTGCAATTGTGGAATTAGTAGTGTTGCACAGATATCGAGACAACTTCAGATGAGTAATACTTCAGTTTGGAAAAGTGTAAGAAAACACCTGTATCCATATAAACTGAAACCAACTTTTGTACTCAAAGGAAGTGACAACCTGGCAGATATGATGTGCTAGTAGAAATCCAAATTAAGAGTGAGCTGTTGGACAACGTATTGTCACCGATCGCATAGTTTCGTTGCTGCCGCAGCCGGCTCGTGGGCAAGCGCTTAACGCTTGTCGAGAAACAGAGACAAACAAAGAGAGAAAGAGACAGAGCGATGTCTGGATTTCTTTCTTTCTTTCTCTTGCCGCCGCGAAAGGTCTTGAAATTTCGGCGGCTTTCTATAACGATGGCTGGAGGTACAAAAGCCCCCAAGTGTTAGAGAGCATTCAGTTTGCTAGTGAGTTGTTAATTGAGCGTGCAGCTGTGTAATAATTGTGAGTGTGTCGACATTTGAAGTCTACCGCAGTGCATTCTTTTGTTTACATGTGGTAGTGAAACGAGACGACCTTAAAGACTGCGTTGGTGCATGTTACGTCATTTTGCTGCTGAAAGGGGTGTACGTTTTTTTACTAAAATAAAGAGCCACAGAACCCACAGTATGTTGGATAGACGAACCATCCTTCTCAGTGGTGGAGTTAACATAATTAATTGCAGAATTTGGTCAGAAATTACCCTCAAATTTTATCGAAGAAGGTCTTCGCGATTTAAAAATTACTGTATGGTGCTACTTTAGTTTACAATTCAATATTGGCCCTTTTTTTTTTTTTAAGAAAATGGAATAAGATAGACTATTACCATAAATAGTAAGGGTTACTATGGCATGCTACAAAACTTCACCATCCCTAGGAATCCCATATGGAAAACATGTTCATGCAAGATGACTATCCGCCCCTTATCTACACCGCTACAAAACAATTAACTACCTAGATGTTTGGCGCTCATTCATCAGTAGACACTTTCAAACAAAGTGGCCTTCACGATCTCCAGATCTCAGTTCGTCTGACCTTTGGTTGTGGGGTTACGTTAATGAACAAGTTGTCACTTTTGTTCCTGCATCTGAAATATCATAATGGTTGTAACAGTTTGAAATGAACATTTTACTGATCTTTGTCAAATTTTGGTGTAACTACCGATCACTTTCATAATTTTTTTCCTAAACATGATATAAAACACTTTTTTGTGTGGAATGACAATATATCCGAATTATAAAAGTATATACGAAATTGTGTTACAATTTCTAGTGATTTTCCACTCTGTATTGAAAATTTAAGTTATTAATCCATTTAATATTGTTTGAACATTCCAGAAGCTTTAGGAAAACTTGATCACACGTTACTCCATTTATCTATATTTTCATTGGTAGGCGCTGGCCTACTGATTCCATAGTCGCGGGTTCAAATCCAATGTGTTTAAGAGCAACACTCATGCCAGCGGATTTGCTAAAGAACGGTATTACCAAGTTTCAGCATATCGGCGGCGCTGTTACATTTCTTCAGTTGTTAGCTCGTTAACAAAGAAAATATTTGTTTATCTACCCTCGTTTTCAGAGTTAGTTTTTTAATTAGTTACACACTTACCCAACTTAATCTATTCTCTCAAAAAAGAAACACATTATTAGCAAAACGCATCTCATTTTTAACCGAAAAAAGAAGTTACGTTCACTGACTTCTGTATTCACAATCTGTTACTGAACTGTTACATATACAAGAATGTTGGAGGAAACGGAATGGAAGGTCAGATGTTCGAAAGCTAGTCGCTACATGTTGGCTTTAAATTTTCATACTGTCGCGGCAACGGGCATAAAAGTTTCGGCGCAAATAGATAACAGACAGCGGATAGTGTTTCACGGTAATAAAGAGCCTACATAAGCAGTTAACGATAGCGCGGCTAGTGTACACAAAGAGCCGGCAAATAAAGATAGCTGAGGTAAAGGACTTGCCGGCACAGATAGGATTTCACGTTTGGAAGGTTTTAGTGATATCTTGATTGACAGAGAAAAGTTGTTTTCTTATTTGTACGAGAAACCTCTCGAATTTATGAATGAGATGTATAAGAGATTGTGACACGCCAGCGGGAGTAGTAAAACATTGAGGCGAGAAGTAAACAGCGGTAAAGTGTTGTTGTTGTTGTTGTAACGAGAGCTATTTGTTTTTGTCATCGACCTTGGTAGATTGTGTAGTATATGTGATGTAACGTTGTTACGTGAGAATTGAACAGTGTATTCCTACGGAAATAAAGAACATTTAGAATTTGGGCAAATTGGACTTTTAATTCCACGAACCCACAAAGTCACAATGCCCTTTACGTTACAAAGCGAAGTACAACTGAATGGTGACAGCGCTTTGAATTCAATATTGCAAACTAATAATTAACGGATATCTTAGAAATAGCTGGTGCTACAGAAAGAATTGTTCGAAATAAAGGTATTATTTAAAAGAATCTACATTTTTTGTTTGTTTTGTTTATCTCTTTATCATTTCCGGGTTGTGCAGTTATATGAAGTTGTACATGCAATGAAGTGAGGTTGCAGACTATTCCCCCCAAAAATTAGAGATCTGTAAATGTTTTAAACTAGCATTTTCTACAGAATCGTTTATATATTTGAGAAAACCCAAACTTCCCAGAAAAAAATGCCATGTAAGGATTAGTTTGGGTTTTATTGTTTCAAAAATTTTCTTACGTCTTTGGAAGATACTGTACTTGAATATCAAGTATACTAATTATCAGACACAGACACATGCATACGCGTGGATCTTTTTCTTAATTATTTTTAAAACACCTCAAAATAATATTTCCGTTGTAATCTGGCTATCCAATTTTTTGACATAATGGAATACATTCTCTGCTTGCCATAGCTACGTGTACGCAAAAATAAATTGTAGGATGAATGCCAAAGTTCAATGTGTTCACAAGGTACCATACCGAGATTTTCGAGGAAACTTCTGCCCTCCCTCTAACCACTTTTGACATGCAAAAATGTTTATTTGTTATTTTCTCAAAAATCGCTGCAATAATTTTGATTAAGATATTAAAAAATGCATCACTTGAATTTTATAGGTACGGTCTATGAAGTCCTTATTCTGAATCTCTTTTACATACAAAAATTAAACAAAGATTATTGATTGTTAAAATCGTTAATTATTGCCAAATAATGGTTTTAATTTAATAATAATAGCATAGTCATGCTCCATAGATCCACCGTAAAAACAAAACCCACACGAACTTCACAGTAACTCTGAGGCTATTCCCAGAAGATCCAAATGTACATTTCGTTTGACATGAAATATCTTACGCGAGATTAAATGATTATTGGGAAAAGAAGATAGCTTCCTAGCATTTGCGAGTTATGACTGAGGTAAACCAGGAAAGTAAACTTACGTATGGTAGGGCAGTTCTTAGAGGATTCAAACTGCAGACTTCTGTGATTAGGGCAGGAGTTTTACTTAAGTTAGGAGGCTATGGATTTTTACGAGTTTTTAAATATTTATTCGAAATTGGAGTTAGTTTATTAATATATTTTGTCTATTAGATTGATAGGTGGATTTTCCATGAGATTTTGGCTTTAGGAAATTAGGTACTCAGATGTACCATTTGCGAAATAGTTGTAATTATTGGTTTGAAGTTTTCAGTAGTTTGGTGCTTTTAAAGTGCAATCTCTATTCAGTTTCACGCGTTTCTATGGAACGAGAGTGCAATTTCACGCTCATAGTGACCCGCTTAAAAGCATCTGACTAATTTGGGTTTCCTCTATCCGTCTTGTACGTATATCGAAATATGTAATTGTATTTGTATGTATATAGAAGAATATAATGGAGTTCGTAAGAATAGAATATAGTTACTAGAAACTATATAATATAAACGATAATAGTAGAGATGTTCATGTGATAGTAAGAAGTTCGTGTAACACATTTTGTGGCACTCGGGTAGCCTGGTAGCGAGCTACGGTCCCCTACTTGAGAAACCACAGACTGTTATACCAACAGAAGAATATATCCTGCAAGTAAGCCCACGTAAATACAGCAGCAGCTCCATTTGTGATGAGAGTATTTTAATTGACGCACTTATAACAGGCAAAGGGAAGAATGGAGCTATAAATAGTTGTTATAGTGGTGTGGGTGGTGAATCTTAATCTGCGAGGAGTGGGTAGGTTTTGGAAAGTCATGGTGCGCATGTTTAGTCGGAGGGGTGAAGGGCAACTTTTGTTTACATAAGGTGGCAATGTCGTGGTAATCTGAAAACAATCTGTTCAGTACGTGTTTAAGTTCTCGGAGTGGTTGTCGTGTGCTACATCATCTAATTGTTCTCTTATTTCTTCTGTATGCTACAGTGTTTGTTAATGTACGGTTTCCAGAGGTTCTTCTATCTGTAAGTGTTAGCTATAACCTCCCTTATCCTCGCATATATTCAGTCAAAATTGAAATGTATTAGGACAAAAGTAAGGTTATTATGGGATGATATCAAAAACCAACCCCCAACGGGAGAGGGCGTTGGAAAATGTTTGGCGGGAATCAATTTGGAGCATTTATTAACACTATCTCAATATTTAAGCTAAATTAAAAGGGCTCCCGTCATTCTTTAGGGGAAATAATGCTACAACACCATCCGTAATGAGTTGAAATTGTTTGAATGGAAGACATTTTGGAGGATTCAGTGCGAATAGGAATCTTTCCATCCATATTCTTTCGGATAAGAGTAAAAGTGCTGTGCTTATACTAATACAAAACATCTCTTACGGAAGGCGAAGGAAGCTTTTGGCGGGAAGCAAATGTAGGAACGGGCCTGTTTACTCAATACTTTTGTGAATACATATTCTACCCTTGATTGTTTTGGGTTGGATAGCTAACAGACGTCATCTCTAAGGAATAAGGGTTGAAAATATTCGTGGTGGGGTATTTTTGGATATATTAAGCATGAATGTACATGCTTTCTCAGTAATAAATGAATTAGGATTGGTAACGTGAAAAGCTACCTCTAATGGAAGGCAGGATACATTATAATTGCAAATGGGAAATTGGCCATAATGAAGCTGACGGGATAAAATTAAAAGAATTAAATGCCTGCATTATTGCTTTAATTCGTTTAAGGGTAAATAAACAAATACTTGGAAAATAACTATTTTACTAAAACAATGAAAGTTCCAGATATTTGTTCTAGTCCGTATGCAAAGGTTTCTAAAGCTGGAATTATGACGTGACAGTAAAAACACGTGGTGTTAAATGGTTCTAGGTACTCTAACGCAACACTTGTTGACACAGACAAGTAGGAATTGTTTTGTAATAACACTTTTTTTAATCCCTGATCAAAGTTTGGCCGTGTTTAGCACAGAATTAAGAAATCTCATACCTGTTTGGAGAAATCAGATCTATTACTTGTAATTTGCCGTAACGTTTTAGTTTCTCTATCACGTAGTGTCTACCTAGAGAGTTCACCGGAAGTACTATTTATAGGGTCTCTTGAGTGCAAACACGTTATAAAAATTCCGTGTGTGTTAACAGATTACTCAAAAATGAAAAGTTTATTAAGCACCAATCTTTAGTATCTTCCAAATTATACGACGACTTTCAAGAAAAATCACCCAGCCCAATCTAAACTGTACTGAAAATTTTGTCTAAAGTGAATAAGCTAGAAGAGCTAAAAAAATTAAATAAAACGTTTCGTATTAACCATTTCCGAGAAAGTTTTTGTTACTGGTTTGAATTTTCAAGTACACTATTTTGAACTGTTAAGTTGATGGCTTTTTCCCTTCCCGTGATCATGCAAAGAGCATGGAATTTTAAAGGCATCACATAGCAATCCGCTTTTAAATTCGTATCCTATTATCGGTTTACCTAATCTTTCTTTATATCTACAGGTGTGTAAATGTTAATGAAGGTTTGTTGTTTTGTTAATCAGGTAGTTGCTAAAACGTTGTTGTTTTCAACCCCTTATGCATAAATAAATGGTGCGTTTGAGAAATCTTTTGGATATACTTACGCGTTTGGGTGCGAATGAAAATTACAGGCTATTTACGACGTTGCAAAATCACTCTATTCTTATTTTTAATCCCAGTGAAACACAATTAGGTTATTTATTATTGTATGTTCATTACCGAGGCGAGTAGATTTGTACGTGCTTCCTTTCGAACCGTTTAGCAAAGTTCAGTGGTTCGCCATATAAGCGGATCCTTAATATGATTTCGTGTTTGCCCAGCAGGGTTATGATTATCCTACTCTGCTGCGATTGCGTTCAACAAAGGACCACCTGTCACATCGAGACACACTTCCTTTCTGCCTCTGACCTTTTGTATAACAGATTTTGTACTACTTGGCATCATTGTAACCACACGCGTTAACGCCAAATTCAGGGGACGTTAAATAATGCTTCATATACTTTTTGGGGGCAAGGTCACTTAAATAAATAGCTAAAGAATTTGAAATAATGAAAACTGATCGTAAACGAAGTATGAGGTTGGAAGAAAAAGCATTGTGATATATAGCACTCAAAAGAGTTTCTCTACCCAAAGTACTGTTACAAATTTATATTCCGTTATTTAATTCGTGTTAATTGAGATAGGTATTTGCAAAAATGAAAGTGAAATGAATTCGAAATATTACTTTCAATCCCCTCTCCCTTCTTTGTACATCTATTTTGTAATGATCTATAGGATTTTTACAGGCATCCTCCCTGTTATCCTGTATAACTTTAATTTTTAGAATCCCGACTATTGTAGATAACGAATGAAACATTCCGCGATGGTCACACAGAAAGATGTGAGTCATCATCGAAACCTCGGATTTCCTTAACCTTTCACCGACAGTTTGATAAGTTCTGGAAATGCTATTCGTATAAATACCCTCTAGTGGTGGAGAAATCCTTACTCGAAATAGTTGAGTAATTTTTTAGATAATCATTGCAGTAGATTAAACATTTCTACTGTTTTTTTTGTCCCATAGTTGTTTAATAATGTCAACGTGACATGATTTTCATATATTGCAAAAACGTTCACAACATTGTACGTAAAATAAAATTCTGTACTTTCAGCCAAGTTGACTTTCTTTAGAAGTCAGTCTCCACCATCAGTGAATATAAAATATCGATTCACAATTATTTAGCATATAAAAACTTGATAACTAACATAGCAACTTGATAACTAAACTTATGTAGTTATGGATGCTCTTTAACTGGTTTGTTTCTGAACGTACCATTCTACATGTTGGGTCATTTTACCATTTCTATCATTCTACATGTTCCCTTTTACGTGCCGTAAATATATCATACGTACCACTAACTTAACTACATTTCGAAGGAGGCCATGCTAAGTATTTTCTGCCCGAAAAAAAAAAAAAACTATCGGCCGCCGCAGGGTTTGAACCCGCGAACTTGATGACTGCGTTGAATATAAAGGAAATAAAGCAAAATGTTCTTACATAAGCATTATTAGGTTTTGGCAAACCAGTACTTTATTCAGAGCTTTTGACACTGTTTAAGCTTTACATATGTAGTGAGTAATTTTTCCCCTAATAGATCTGTACATCGCACCGATTTCGACCAAACTTGATAGGGTAACCTTTAACACATAACGAAAGTTATTATCCTGCTTAAATTTAGAAATGTTTGTCCATTTCTCACAATTAATATTTAATTTTATGCAATGCTTACAACGGCTCGCAAGACCATCTACGTATATCGTTGTGTCTCGAATTTTGCCAACATAATTATTTACGTTTTGAGGGTCTTTCAAAGAACCATTGAGTTCATATGGATAATAGTCGTTGATCTCTTTAATATCGATCAGGAAATAATAGACATTTAAAGTTTGTATTTATTTGGTGTGCGTTCTTGGTAGTTCTGTGTATTTTGGTTACTGAGAATAAACAGAGTTCTGAGGTTACTTATGCTACTATTTCCCCCGATAAGTTTTTCTCTATGAAGAGCGACGAGGTAGCCGGAATGCGACAACGTGGAAGTTACTCAGGTGCGTTAACAAGAAATCATTACAAACTCTGGTATTTGTAGTTATCCAACAGTGCTTTGCCACATAATTTTCTTGGCCGTTATATTATATAGTCTTGTATAATATCTTTATAAGCACATGCAGCGTAACGCAGGCCAGATGTTGTTATGGATACTCCGTCAAATCATGTACGTCAGGCAATTAATGACAGTATCATATTTGGCTGTAGTAATATATATTAAGGGCTCCAAAATCTCATTGGTAAGCTAATTAAACTAACGTATGACATTACTGTAACTAGAGAGTGAATGTTAACCATTGATTGTACCTTATGTGATCCTGCAAATAAATAATTGTAACGTTTGCTTAAAGTTGTGCAAGTTGCTTAACTCAGAATTAACTCTTAATATGCATGTTCCTCCTGTTCATATGCACGTTCTTGGGGCTTTTATTTATTTAGTTTAGTTTAGTTTTTGTTCTTATGTTGTACCCTAAGAGTTTTAAGTAACTTTTTATTTAAGTGTATTAAGCAATTAATTTTTAAATGCTTCCAAAGACGCAAGGGTGTTGGGGAGTGCAGATTAAATGTAAATGTTGTGGGAATAAATCGTCAAACCATGGGCATCTTCGGATGTTTCATTTAATTACGTATAAATGGCGATTAAAGAATAGTTATTTATGATACAAGGATTAAAAGAAGTGGGTGTGATTCCGAAACGAGTACGCAAACCTAAGAACCTACGAAAGTTGTGGAAACCTACGAACAAAATAAAGCCCTTTTAACCCGTGCATCATACACTATTTTAGACGGTATTTGCAGATATATTATAGATTATATATGAATATATGGCATTGCTTTACTCTTCTCCTGGTCGTTGCGATATTCATTTGCCCTGCGTAGATAGTGTTGACAACAGGACTTTTAGAATACTGCATTATACATAAGTGGAAATGAAACTACGAAAATAACGTAACAAAAATGTGATTAGTGGATTGCAACTTTTTCCAAACTTGCTCATCTTTTGTACAAATATATTTAACTCAGATTTACGTCTTCTTGAATAAGCAGTTGTCATATTCCGCAAGAAACCAAAGTTGGCATTACCGGCTTGTTGAAAGCTTTTGAGCTCTGAGCGAAGCAAGTTTCTAACAGTCGTGATCTACTAAAAGGTCCACTTTTACTATCGGTCTAAAACAATAGGTATATATCTAGTCACTTTTTAAGGTATGTCATCTGTTTGCTGAAGTACTACATAATGGCATTCTTTCTTGAAATTAAATAACCATATTTTGTTTTTATGCTCTCCCAGGTGCAGGATCTCGTATTTGTATTTCTGTGGAGTAAAATAACTACTTTTCTACTCCATGGCACTCTCAATTAAAAGTCAATACTTCGCAAGTATGTTCCTTTATATTTCCAATTTAAAATACAAGCGCTTTTTATGTCTGTTTTAACCTTTTAGTAATTTTGAAATGAAATTACTTGTTTTACAGCCCATATTTGTCAAAACTAATTCAGCTGTTCATTCTTGGAAAATAATTATAACAATCAATTGTGATCTTTTAGATTGCCCCCTCCCCCACAACACGCACATACATACACACGATTTTGACATTTAATTCTATTTCCATGGTCAAGAGATTAAAAAAGTGATTTCCTGTTTGTCAGAAGTATTTTAAAATGTATGTCGATAACACTGAATAGCTCGGAAAAGTAATGTATTTGACAAGAACTGCATGTCTTAACGAGATCTACATATTTTCTTTTGTAAAATCGCCTTTACATGATCAAAGTTGTACTTCAACTCAAGAGTTTGCACCAAAAAAAAAAAAAAAAAAATCATTAAACGAGTTTCGATATTTGGCAATGTGTATTTACATGTCTTTTAGCTGAATGAACCCCATTTGGAAAGCACTAATAATTTGTCTGGTCTAAAGTAATTTACTGTTAGCATCACGGTATAACGATTTGCAAAGTTTACATAATTCCAGTTACATAGCATTTTCAAGTTTTATAGCCCATGAAATCAGATTAAGATTAAGGAATACAATGAAAACAACACGAATTGATAGGTTAACTATACTGCATAATATTGAATTAACATATTATTGTAGGTATACTTCAGAAATCTGCATGACAATTTGCTCATGTGCCCTCTTCTTTATCCTTCTGTGGTAATCCAAGGAGCCTGCAGTGCACTGGCATGGCCAGATTTCGTATAATCTAATTAGTTCGCATCTCTTACAAAGGTAGCCATTTTTATTTATTTTTCGGTTTCAGCTATATTGACAATTTCGTCACGTGCTGTAAATGCCGCTATTTCATTGGCCAAAACCGTGAAATCATTGTCAAATCTTTATGTAGAGTATGTCCCTATTTTCTTATAAACCTTTCAAAGTATTGGAAGAAATTGACAAAAAAGTAAAATTAGAAGCACTTGTAAAACATTGATTTTTTGGACACATATTTATTCATGTAGAAATAGGAAAATTTTGCCTACCTCTTACTACTTACCAGTTAGGCAGCTCATTTAGAATGAAGACGACTTCACAGGCTAATCGCAGCAAATCCTAGATACGAGACTGTTACTTGTCATGAAAACATGTGAAACATATATTTTAATAAAAAACGTTTCCTTGTAAGTAAGGGTAGTTGGGGATGAATCGTTTACGGTTTGGTTTGAACCTATGCTATTGACAGCATCTCTTTCTCCCTCTCTGTTATTAGATACACATGCACCCCTTTTATATATATATTTTTTTCCAGGGAGGATCACAACTTGTATTTCTGGCGAGATATTGATATAAAATGTATGTGTGGAATGCAATACCTACTCTAACTATTGTGTATGTATAGCAAAAGTAACAATAGTAAAAGCACTGTCAAAAATGAAAACATTCTTGAAAAATGCAAACTAATTCCAGCAGGTACGACCGTAACCACAAGAAAAGTTGCTTGAAGTTTTATATTTTTAAAAGGTCTGCACATGTTGTGCAGCAAGTATTTGTCGATTTCTTATGTTTTACCCTAAGTTTACAAAGTTATTCAAAATTTATTGCAAATGAGACGTAAACCGGACTGTACTGGACTACGATAAGGAGGAACTTCGGCACGGAGTTTCAAACTTTGTCCTTTTACTATGTTTCCAAGTGGGTCTCCCCGGTAGGAAGGATGAGGCGAGAGCAGACAGAGGGCGGCCTATCCAAGGGGCCACGACATTGCGGAGGGCAGGGTCCCTACGCGTTACCAGTTGGAATCTCCCCGGCAGGCCAATGCAACCGGCATCCCACCCTACTGGGGTCCGGAACCCCCCCCCCCCCAGACCGGGTTCGGAGGCTGGAGACCGTCCTACCGGAGGAGGAAGTTTTACCAAGAGCATGCGATATCATCCTGCCATGCACCGCCGACACTTATACCCTGAAAGAGACCACCAGATGAGAGATGATGCGAAATGATAATGGAGATGAAATGGAGGGACAGGAAAATAAGACATTCGATTGTCGACCCGGGAAAACCCCCGAGAAAACCTGTGGGTCAGGTAGGTTGGCCATGGACCTCCCAAATGCGGGCCAGAGATGATACAGTCAGCCATTACGCTCTGTCATTGGGAAGTAGACTTTGCAAGCTGTTCCCAGAATATTCGTAATTTTATCGCGCAAAAGTCTTGAATAGCTACATAGTATTCAGTACTTCCGCTTGCTAGCAATAGGTGAGAGGCAGAGGAAGTTAAAAGGTCAACGTCTAAGTATAGTAAACGGCTCCTATTATTCCATACACATTAAATGAAGCTATAGAAATGAAACTATAGTAAGAACAAATATCTTATATTTTGTAATCACTAGGATCCGGAAGTTCAGTCAAAAAATAATACAACAGGTTAGTAGTGACAGGGCTATACGCTACGTGCGCCTTGTAAACATAGGGAAGGGGGTTGAATCCATACAGTCGCGCACCTACTCTCACAACCAAGGTCAACTATGAATATTGTTTCACAATGACTGTTGTTCTTATCTCTTTGATTACTTGTTTGTTTTAATTAACTTATTTTTCTCTTGTTTCACAGTGTTAAGAAGATAATAGGAGCCAACTTGATTTTTCTTACATTGTTCATAGAGATTCAATTAGCCAACAAGGATCTGTAAAGCATGTACTGCTGATCGATCATTGAATATAATAATAATAAAAAAAACAACCAAGGTCACGGGCGACGGTTATATATGAGTCACACGACGGACACAGTGTCATAGAATATATTGCATATTTATTCATAAATTATATTCTTTTCCAGATATTTGAATATAAACAAAAAAATCATTAATATTTACAACGTGCACAGTAAATGAAAAGTTAATTCGTCGTGACAATACTACATTGTGTTTGTTCACATGCATTGTTACAGTGAACAACAATATACATTTTGGTTTCAAACGAAAACGATCTTCTGTTCTCCAGACATGCTATGTCTTAAGAAAACCATCTCTCCACATCAGATGATGTAACTGGGGCAAATTTAAACTAAAAGGAGGTGTTACTGTTTCCTTTTTGTGTATTACAATTTTCTTTTAGAACTTTGTAGTTCATTCCAAATTTTACACAGAGTGCAATATCCTATATTTTTCTGGAGAACGTATTTTAGTTTCTGTTGCACCTGTAGAAGTATTCCATCTCTGCTTGGCGTAGCCAATGCTCGTGACCTTCCACCAACAGCACGAGTTGATGACTAATTCAGTTGACGATCTATACCTCGTGCATAATTAACTTGTCGAATTTTTGGCTGAATTTCCGGACCTTAGTAATTAAGTTAATTTCTCTATTCACTCCTTTAGAAACTATTCTGACAAGCGTTTGTTCTTCTGGTTACTTCGTATTATTCGAGCTAGATATTCGCAGAATGTATTTTATTACACATAATTTTATTTAGATACAATGGAAATACAATAGTAATCTTAAGCGATAATGAAATATTTTAAGAGGGGGTGGTTATTTAATCCTTTTAACTCAATTCTCTTTGTAGCTAAGATATAAAACAAACAGAAAAGCACAAGTATTTTGAAATTCAAACCAATAACAGAATATAAAATATGAGTAGTTGTCATGCAATTTTTAAGATTACTCACTCAGATAAGATGTCCACCAATAACAGAATGTTCCAAAATGATTAAAAAGAATTAAATTAATAAATGAGACATAAATTATGTGCTTTAGCGAGTTATATTTTTTCTGTATATTTTGGCTATTCTTTACCAGATATGCAAATATTTACAATAAAGATAATTTCAGAAGCCATTCACAAAAAATTCAATATTTGTATATAATTTATCATAAAAGCATCCAAACCTATGCTAATTTAATCAAAATCGTTAGGGACATTTTTGAGCAAATAAATTTTTTTTTTTGAGCATCTCCAACGATAGGCTTATGTCAGAGTGGAAAGTTCTAGGAGACGCCATGGGAGACGCCATGCTGTCATTATCGAGTTTGATTTTGAAAATTTTGTGCTTTCAGGTTACACTCCAGACATACACAACTTCTTCCAAAAAATGCTTTTATTTCAATGAGTCCTAAAACATGTATTTGTGGTGAAATTAGGGTATCGTATTTTTGTGTAGAATACACTTCCTTGCATTTATTTACTACAAGCAAATGAAGTCAAAGTGAACAATATATTTCAAAGGTCTTGCTATATATTTTGGGTCGTTAAAACGAATGTTGTATCACAATTTTGGAAATAATTGGAGCGCAGGTTATTACCAAATAAGCCGAGTCAGCCTACCAAAGTGATATTAACCTTTAGGGAGATGAATTGAGTATAAGAGGGTGTTGGAGGAGGGTTAAGCCCATACACAGTGAAACATGCATCCAGGTGCGAAATGTTCCTCGTTATCTCCTCTTGGCGGAAATGCATCACTGCTGCCAACCTGAAACTCAGTAGTTTACGTTTGTAGTAAGCCAAAATTGGTAGCATCAAAGCTCACCAGTCCGACATCCAAATTTGTTGCATATAAATTGTAATATTTCCAGCAATAATTATAAATTGAACTATATGTGGATGTGGACACCATAACATAACATAAGTGGTAACATATCGAGGTCTGACGTATTATACTCACATAACTTTTGCTACTCTTGTACTCTTTTATAAAGAATGTGTAGTCTACTCTTAACCACATGTTAATCCAGATAAGCATTTATACTACATGTCGTTTTAGATACGAAGGGAATAAGGGTGTACAATAGGCTTTAAGCGATAGTCAGATCTTTTAAAAGCTATCGCTATGTGATTACTTTAAAATTTCGCTCTTTTTGTTTGGCTAAGAAATAAAACTTTTATTTTTCATATACTGTTACCAAGCGGGATGGCTCAGGTTGTTTCGTCTCTAGCCCGCATTCGTCTCTAGCCCGCATTCGTCCGGTTCGATTCTCTTGCTGGACCTACCTGACCCAAAGTTTTTATCGGAGGTTTTCCCGGGTCGCCGGGCGACTAATTGCATCTAAGTAATTAAGTAGATTAATTACATCTAAGTAATTAAGTAGATTAATTACATCTTCCGAATTTCCTGCCCCTCCTCTTCATCTCGATTAACCTTTAACATTATCTCTCAAATGGCGGTCTCTTTCAGGGTAGAAGTATCGTCGGGTGTTTCGGCGTTGCATGGTAAGATGATATGCTTTAGAACGATCTCCGATTCCGGTCTCGTGGTGGGGCTGTTTCCGAACCACAGAAGGGTGGAATGTCCCTTGTTCTGGCCTGCCGGGGAAGGTTCCATATAAGTAAAATGTAGGGACGTTGCCCTCTACACTATCGTGGCTTCTTGGACAGCCACACTCTATCTCCTCTCGCCTCATCCTTCCTCCCGGGGATGCCTCTCTTGGAGGCGTAAGGTATAATAGAGGCCGAATCCTCTCCGAAAAAAAAAAAACAAAAAAAAAACGAGTTAACTGTCACATTTACATCACTTTCTTTGCGTATTTTGTTATTTTTTATAGTTCAGTTTGGACTACTATAAGACCCGAGCCATATCCTCTGTGGTTCAGATAATGCAATGGCAATATCGACTATTATCATTATTTTTTTAAATTGTTTTCCCTACGCTAATGGCCACTATGACCACCCTCCTTAGGATTAGGATTACTTCGGAGGGGATTCGGCCTGCGACCAGTCTTGCTCTATTGTACCTTATGCCCCAAGAGGGGCATCCCCGGGAGGAAGAATGAGGCGAGAGGAGGCAGAGGGCAGGGTCCCTACAGTTTACTTAGCTGGAAACCTGCCCCAGCAGGTCGGGACAACGGACATTTCCCCGTACTGTGGTTCGAAGACGGATCCATCAGTCGGTTCGGAAACCGGCGACCGACCTACTGGAGGAAGTGTTTCACTCAGAGCATATCATCCTGTCATAAACCGCCGAGATTCCCGCCAAGACTTCTACCTTGAAAGAGACCACCAGATGAGACAATATTAAGTGATAATGGAGTTGAAATGAAGGGACAGAAAATTCGGAGTGGTAATTAACCTACCCAGCATTTGCCTAGTGACCCGGAAAACCCTCCGAAAAACCCATGGGTCTGGTAGGTCGGCCACGGAAATCGAATCCGGGCCTCCCGAATGCGGGCTACACACGTTCAGTCGCCCGCCTCGCTAGCGTAGATGGTAGCGTGTCTACCGCACCTTCAAGAGGTCTCTATAATATTTTCAAGAATATTCCCTTACTCTAGACTATCGTTTACTTGGAATATATTTCAAAAATTTTGATTTTCTGTAAAATAGCTATTTTAATTGAGTACCATATGTTTAAGATATCTTCAGGACAAAGTGTATATCTTGAATTGCCGGAGAACGTCAGAAGTTTTCATCATTCTGGATCATTTTTGTAGAACTCTGAAACCCTAAAAGATAAACAAAATCTTAATAGACAGAAATTAAGATCCCGATATAACACCTAGTTCATGTCTGATATTTTTAATTATTATTTATATGAGGTGAACTATTTCGGAATAATTCCTTATTATTTGTTTGAATCTTCCATTACTGATACTTTTCTCAAACACGAAGTGGTTTGTTTTGACTAGGAGAACGGAATTATAAAGCCATTGCAGGACGACCAGAATTAAAAGGTTTGACTGTCGCTTAAAGCTTTAGGATTACTTAATTTTTTCAAGTAGAATGGAAGACCACTATAAATTGTTATTGCACAGTAATAACATTTTTGGAACAGTTTTGTACTATTTGTTGGTCTAGGTACACTGCCTGCACTTCTTATGCCTTAACTCATGCATTCGTATTATCGTATTCCTCTTGCACCTACAAAAACAATTAGGAATTAGATAATGTTTATATACTCGTAGTTTAATTTGAAGTAGATGAATATATGTTTATAAGAATAGTAGAGAAATTCCTGTAACTACCCACTAGATATTGTTTCCTCTTCTTCGAAAATTCAACTCCCCCATTTTGCCATTTTTTTTATGTTTATCCTTGTTATTTTTCAAATTGAACCATCTATATTAATACTGTCACATAATGTCTTCTACTTCTCCTTTTTTGGTTACACCATTATTTTCATTGGACATCTTTATATAAGTATTTTTCCAAAAGGCTTTGTTACTTATTTCCTGTTCATTTCATGCACTCAGTTGTTCCACATATCCATAATAGTTCACACGCGTAATGCAGTGGGACTCATTACAAAGTTCCTGCGCCCCCCCCCCCCCCCCCCAATTGTAGAACAATAACGCAGAAATTGTGTAACTACCAGATGTGGATTTCAGGTTTTAGAGCCTGTTAGAAAATTGTTTCATTATATTCATTTTTCTTAAAAGTACCACTGCTGCTTTATTCAGTGATTGTGGCATGGTAGTTGAGAATTGTCAATCGTGAAAACACCGTTTATTAAAAGAACTTTGAAAAATTCAGTTCAGATGGTCGCTTAACGATTGGCTGTTTCCGAAGTAGTCTTCGTTGCGCACTTAAAACTTGTTTACTTGTTTTAGTTGCCTATATTTTGTTTGCGATGATTGCATGGACGTTATTACCGACTTGCTTTTTAACACGACTGTTATCTTAGGATTTAGAATGTATAAAGTTGACCAACTATCGAAACAATTTATGTTTATTAGATTAACAGAAAATAAATCGAATAGAAAAAAGGGGGAAACTTGGTGTTTTATTCAGATGACTTTCTCTACGCACTATCATTTGTTTTCGTGCTTAAGTTTATACGTTATCTGCTTCGTGTTAATGAGATAAACGCGTGCATATATAGTTTCGTTACACACGGGGGGGATAGTGTTAAGTAGTTAATATTTGTCTTTCGGAAGACCGCTGTCAAAAATGTAGTCCACATAGGGCAAAATGCCTGAATATCTCTTTTCTTAGGTGTTACGTTTGGGATCACTGTGCAAGAGGGATACAGGCGGCTGAAGAGATCGTCAAATCTTCAAAACTTGTGCTGCTATGCAGTCTTTGTAATTCTATACTCTTGGCAAGACTCCATGAGAAGTAAAAGTATGGTTGCCATATTTATATTTACTTCAGTAAATATAAATTATTTTAAAATCAAAGCGAGAACAATGGATATGTTGGGAAACATTAGAACTACGGCATTGATAAATTGTGTGTTTCAATAAAATCTACATTTTTGTAATAAGGTGTTGGCTGTCTTTTTTAGTTCACTACTTATACAAAATTGTACAAATTCATTCAGAATGACTACGTCTTCACAAGCTATTCCCAGAAAACTGAAATTTGACCATATTTTTGCCATGCAGTATTTAAACGTGCTAATGGTCAGAAGATACTTTACAGCAAATGAATGACCTATTTCACATGCAAAGGGTTGTGTGACTTAACGGTGGTAGTGTTAAAAACTCTTTTACAGTTAGCTGTTTATCCTATATTGTTACATGAATGTGAAAGCAGTTGGTTTACTCCGCTAACTTGTCTTCAAAGAGATGCACTGACTCGAGTGGAAGATGTGAGCCAAAAAGGGACTCGAACCTGAGTCATTGGGGTCAGCTGTGCCACGGAAATTGTTTAACCTTTCGTTATTCCGCCTCTCAACGCAAGCAACTGCCTGGGGGGTCAGCGTAAAACTCATTAAATACAAAACGCGCACATTGCATCACGTGGTTCGATTGGTTCCATATTTGGAAACTGCTAAACCAATTCCCACGATTGTGGATACTTTCACTGTACGGCCTTTCTCCGTTCCGTGGTCATTTTCGCATGTCGTTCTTGGTGTTTGCATTTTAGCATTTTATGAATATTCCTTGGGAACTTGAATTTCAAGGACGCAAACTAACAGGAGGAATTTTCAACACCGCTGACTGAAGAAAAGGACCGCTTCAACACTTTTCGTGAACATGATTATAATACCTGTTCCTCAGTAGGGAACTGATGCCCTTTATATCTTCGTTTCAAGAACCCACATTTAACCGGGGGAAAGAATTCACTTTCCACAGGTGCGAATGTCATAGCGATGGTTGTTTCTCACAGGGAACGGTTGTCCTTACTGCTTGTCTTTCAGCAGTCTAAACTGACAGGAGGAAAGAATTCGCTTCAAGAAATTTCTATCTGGAAACGACACTTGTACCTATACACAGGGTGATCATTGTGAAACAATTGCCTTTGATGCTTGCACCTCAACGCCCTAAATGACAGGAAATTTCACTGTAACACATTTTGATCTTATTTCTGTACTTGTTCCTTATAGGCGAGGACGCCATTGTCGGATTGTTATCAAAAATCATGATTAACGGACTAGAGGAAGTGCTTTCCTCATTAAATTTTGTTAATCGTACGGTAGCTGTCAACATAGGATATCATTTTAACACTGAATCTTTTGCTATAATTTCTTTTCAACAAAGCGGTAAAGAAACTCATTCCCGAGGGTTTAAGCTACCTATCATACATTCTTGAAGCAGAAGAACAGCTTTGGAAATTTGTTTATAATACTCTTGCAGGGCACGCCTCTGTAGTGTAGATGGTAGCGTGTCTGCCTCACGTTTAAGAGGTCCTGAGTTGGAATCTCGGTCGGGGTGACATCCGGATAAGGTATTTTCCCGAGTTTTCCCTTATTCTGTAAGATGAATGTCAGGTAACGCTAAGCTCTGTGGACCTTGGGCTCATTTGTGCAACATATCACTCATATTTCATACATCGTCTGATATGACTTAATGCTGGAGGACTTAGAAAATAATTAAAGAAACCTTGTAGAGCGGTAACCAATTCACGAAAGTAAAAAGCTCTTGATGATCAGCAAATTTGGTTTGACTGACGTTTTAAATTGTTCACCAGATGGAGGTTTCTTTCCGCCAAGGAACGGTCTCACCTTGGTTCTTGTTTTTGACCATTGCAATAGCACATGTGTGAGGGCGACCATTGTTTTGATGAAAAATGATTTTCTTCTTTCCTCAACCCTGCCGGTATTTTCTCGTGTAAATTTTAGTTTGGTGGTCCACGTTAGAATGTTAAATTTAAGGGGAAGATAAATTGGCAGCACGCCTTTGTTTCACTGAAAACCGACGCCATGATCTTCCTGACTTATATACTGTTGCCTTCTTTGTCGGTGGGGATTCTTGATACTTCCTTTGCTAAAATGCGTTTTATTTCAGGTCTGTGATAAGGTATCTGTTTTCATCCTTTGTTGCCAGCGAACGTACAAAGTCGTTGAAAAACGAATCAAACTTCACTCAGAGATTTGGACTCTGTCACTTCGGATCTGCAGTCGAGGAGTCGCGACACTGATCTTCGCGTTCAACTATTGTCTCTGAATATGAAACCAAATTCCTTTGAAATGCTCAGAACCTTTGCAATTTTGTGCGCTTCATTGAAGAATCTACGTAACCATGTTGTGTACTAAAGCGATTTGAGTTGTCGCCGGATTTCAGTCTTCCAACGCAAGTATTTTCTACCAATTTTCTTGGCCGCGTGGTCCACTTTAAAATTGATGAAAATGTCATACAGAATTTCCTAGTGTGTCATATAGTTATGAACTTTTGTAAAATACATACTTTTCTTTATGAAGTGCTTAATAAGCACATGCTGCTTCAATATTTACCATGTTTCCTCTATATTACTCCACAGAGCGTTGAGGCGTATTGACCTTCAGGGACCAGCGCTGTGATCGTTTCTAATTGGGTCTTATCTGGTCGATTAGAAGAGGGAAATAGTAGTTGGCGTACAGTAAGTTACGAAACACAAATGGAGCGATTGGAAGCCACGTGTGTCTGACGTGAAAGGTTAGCCAATTATTATACGCAGCACGGGTGCATAATCATAAAAAATAACTGATTATAAATACATTAAATATGTATCCACGTAACTATTTTATTGTAATATTTTTCAAACAATGATAATGAGGTTAAACAGCTCTATTCTGCAATTTCTATAACGTGAAAAAGAAAGAGAAAACCAATTACACTTTTGTTATTAAATGATTACCGCAACAATACGAAGTGCACGGTAATATAACTGATCTAGTGCAATCTGCACGATGGGAATAATTTCCGAAAAGGTGGTTTACTCAACTAGTAAAGGCGTAATATCAAACATCAGTGTTCCGTCACTGTCATGTCGCTATTATCGTATACAACCTCGAGCTTTCCATTCCTTTTCCCAATAATTATCAATTCTTTTAGTCTTCTAGTTAAAAACAAACTGGCATTAATGGAAAGCTTTCCTTATAAAATAAGGAATAACCATATGATTTAAATACATCGCAATATTAAGATAGAAAATTATATTTTAGATATTAAATACAATCTCTTGTTAGTTCAGTAATTATGAATCTGAATGAAAAAATATATATAGCAATAACGACATATTCCTAGCTGTGGTTTGCATCATATTAACTATAATAATATATTATATATTATTACTATTATTATTATTATTATTATTATTATTATTATTATTATTATTATTATTATTATTATTATTATTATTATTATTATTATTATTATTATTATTATTATTATTATTATTATTATTATTATTATTATTATTATTATTATTAACTAATTAAGGCGCCCGTTTTGTTACATGACACACAGTGATTTTAATGCCCTCTTCTTTCTCTTTGTGACAATATTCAATCGTGTTATACAGGTGTTTCTAAACGACACCGAACATATAAAAGTAGTTGCTCAGCTTCTATGTGACATATAGATAGTTTTTACCGTCCATAGAACCGCATAAAATGGTCCAGAATGAGTGTAGATTAGGCAGTGACAGGAACAACGACGCGTGCCTCACGCTGTCGGAGTTCGCACGTATAGGTCACACGCCGTACCGCGTGCTGTAGCTGTTTGTAAACATACCGACATACTCCGGTGTAGCTTGTTACTATTAAGAATTTATTTGGCTTATGAAACCGCAGTGAAGAAGCTATTGCTTAATTATGCTTATGAGTGTTTAACGTGTAACAAAATTCCGTTATAGCGGTCCATGATGGCAAATAAGCTGGTAGACATATGCAACTTATACCTTTTTGAGGGAAGTTAATGTTAGTGAAATTGAAGCATTAAATGGTAAAAAGAACAAAGAACAATATCAAAGAACTGTAGATAAATTAAGCAAAATAAATGTTTTATGTCAGCGTTTCTCAAAGCGTGGTTCGTGGACCGCCGGGGGTTCGCGAGGGGATGTTAGGGGGTCCGCGAGGGGGCCCATCAGGTGAAGTTATAATGTTGAAACTATAGAAACATAAAATTGTATTTACTGAGTCACTTATTTGCTCGGTACCGAACTACATACGTTTTACTTAACATTTTTATGTAGCTATGTCGTAACAATGTAACGCAGCTGAGAGGTGCAATCAACGCAACAGTTGGGAGTGTGTAGTGCAGCGTTATAATAGCGACGCAACAGTACTGAGCGTGAGTGGTTAGCTGCGGTGCGGGTGAAGTCAGCCTAGCCTACGCGTGGAGGTTTGAGTCACTGCTGTCACTTGCCAGCACGTATGCACAACAATAAACCAGTTGTTCTTGCTGCGTTGACGCCAATGATGATAGTGTTTGATTGTCCTGATAGTTTGTAATAAAATTGTGAATCGTGAGAATTTATTCGCGACCGCAAGCACGAAAAGTTTCCCCTCAGCGAACGACTGTGACTTTGAATGGTTGTGTTATGTGGCATATCTAGCTAGCATCTTCTCACACTTAACTGAACTAAACCGAAAATTGCAAGGACCAAAACCAGATATTTTCACGGTTCATGACAATATTGAAGCAATAATAGGAAAACTTCAAGTGTGGCAAAATCGTGTAGAAAAGGAATCCTTAGGCTCCTTTCCTATTTTGAAACAATCTCTGACTTCATCAGAAAAAAAACTTTGCTTAAAACTATTGAAGAAGCCAAGTAGAACACCTGAATGGCCTATCAAAACCTTTGAGGAAGTACTTTTCAGCACCGGCAGATGATGATGGTGTTTAGGGGCGCTCAACTGGGTCATCAGCGCTTCAGCACCGGCAGATGATCAAAATGAGTGGATAAAGTATCCTTTTCAGAAAAAGGACATAGGCAGCAGCATTGATAGCCTTTCTGAAAAAGAAAAAAACCAACTAATAGAGTTATTTAACAGCAAAGGATGGAAGGTTGTATACCAGGAAAATGAACTTGCAAAATTTTGGTTTCTGGCGCAGAGTGAATTTAATGTACTACCAAAACACTTAAGTATATTATGCCCTTCCCAACCAGCTATCAGTGCGAACAAACATTTTCAGTGTTGTGCAACATCAAGCGATTGAAGAGAAACGACTTAACAATGTAGAAACTGACTTACGAGTAAAAATCACCAACATTATGCCCAGCTTAACTGAGCTTATTCAATATATTAAATTAAAAAAGAAAAAACAGTTGCATTGTTCACATTAATACATTCCAATGAACAAAGTTTCAAGATTTTCCCACATAATCTGATTTTAGTAACCCAATACTAACTTTGTTAAAATGGTTAAATGGATTCAGAACATTATGAATAACTTTTATGTATAAAAATGGTTTCTTTATATGAAAAACAGATTAATTTTTATAACATGTGCCTAATGTTATTAATCCTTGGGTAATCCAAAGAGTGTGGTATTTCAAATTTTAACTGATGTAATGCTAAGGTTAAATAAAAACCTAGTTAGACAAACTTGTATAAAATTTATTTCAAAGCGAATAAAAAATAATTTTAATAAATGCAATTTTAAAATATATATTTTTTATTTAAAGTGCATTTTATACCAAGTTTATTTTATTTAGTTAAACTTTAATTTTTAGTTTATTATTTATTAAATTTAAAAACAAATATCTTAAATTATACATAGAGTAATTATTTAAATTCCAATTATAAATTCAACCAAAAGTCGACTCGTTCATATAAACTGAGTTGTGAAACTATTGGGGGACCGCGAGCAAGTTGTTAGATGATAAGGGGGTCCTTGAGGCAGAAGAGTTTGAGAAACACTGCCTTATGCATTTTATTTCACTATATTTTATTTCACTAAAGTGAAAAGTTAGTGAAAAGGAAGGTGTTGATGTTACAGTAACTGGTTGAAAGAACTGTACAATTAAGATGATAGATAAATGAGCAACCTTGGAACTGTCCGAGTCATTATCGATTTTTTCACAAGTAACTGCCCTTTTGCCCCATTACCTGAATGCGAGGCTAGGGTCACTGAGAAAGAGCAAAGATTTTGTTTTCGTGGCCGGTGCTTCCCAATAACAACTTTTGACGTTCGCACACCAGTGGTTCCTGCACTGCCTAATCACATAATCTTGTAATGCTGCGTAAAATTATACCTACCTAACAGAATTTCGAAGCTGCGACACCGAAATTCGGACCAGTTACTATGCAACGGCTATAATCGTTCGGTGTCGTTTTGAAACCTATATATGATTTCTGGCACCTGCCGATGTATGACACGTTGCTGTCCAGAACACACGATTACATCTGAACAGAGTATGTGCGATAAGCTCAGGTAAACATCTCTGTGTTCCGAATTTTTCCCGATACGCCTTCTCGCTATGCCATGTAGTACACAGTCTTGCAGTCTAACAGCCGATTCTGATACAGTTTTTGATATTTAGGACACATATCTTTTCAACAGAGATCGCTGATTTTAAAAATAAGTTTCGTCCCGAGAACTTTTTAAATGACGCTGGTTTAACAATTGCAGATTACTTTACTGGAAGATCTGCTTCAAATTTATGAGTCAGCGCTTTGTAATACAATTTTCACTTGCTACTATTGTAGTTTAATGTGACGTAATATTCCTTTTCAGCGAATTGTCAGCAGAGTGACCACCTCTTCACGCTTTGACGGATTTTGAATAATCACTTGCTGTATGTGTGTGTTTCAGATAAACCAGGTTTCCAGTCTCCCTATGGCACTATGGACAATGGCATGGTGAGTAACAATGATTCACTCTTTAATTACACCGCTTTTGTTCCGCTCCTCGGTTACGTATGCCTAAATATAGCAATAAAGAAAGCTTCTAACAAATTACATGTTTGGTTTTTATGCAGTCTCAAATGAAAAGTTTTCTCTTCAATTTGATTATAATAAACATACTCTACTGCCAGCGTTTACGTTTTTCTTCAAAATGTAATGTAGCGCACAAAGAGGGTTTTTAGCCATCTCAGGGCAGATTCTAAGATCTACGTTTTTTTCACCATATGTCGAAGCATTAAACTGCATTGCAACTTAGGATTAATGTGCTGCACTATTTGTTATATAATACTATGTGGGCTGGAGCTTTTTTATGTGTTGATCCCTCATCACGGTCACTATCCCCATCATTGGTCTGCAACAATGTGTAGAATGCGGATTTAAGGTTTAGTTGAGCCACTAGTGGCCTCTAGTAACTAATATTCAGTAATTACGACGTAGATCGTAAAATTAACTCCCTCATGTAAAGCGTTTATCTTATTCATATTGTGTAAGCATTTTTGTGAAAGCCTTTGTCCATGTTATGAAGTATAAAATATGATCTTGAAATGTATGTGTAGTCCAACAAGTAGTAAACCGTGTTTATTGTACCTGGAGAAAGTTTGTCAAGTGTGACAGAAAAAAAAAGGACCGTACTAAGTCTTAAGATTCTTAAGAAACGTAATTCGCATTTATTTTACATATTCCTTTTTTTTTACAGTTTCCTTTTTTTACATTTTCTACACTGAACACTTTACAAATTTTAAATACCGTCATCCCATATAAACATTTGCTGGAGGTTAAAGTTGTGTGGGTTTCGATTTCAGAAAATTGACAGCTATAAATGCGTTTCTTCTGGTTTTTTTTTTTTTTTTTTTTTTTTTTTTTTTTTTTTTTTTTTTCACTGAAGACGCAATTCTTATATTTTATAGTTCAATTCTGATGTGTGATTATTTTAGCAGTGGAAAAATTACGAGTACATTCATCAACATGGCGATTAAAATTACAACTATTAAAAAAAATCCCAGGTTCTACAAGTGGGCCTTTTTTGTATAGTCTACGTCCTCCAACTTTAAGTCATATCGGACGATGAACGAAACGGGTGAAATGATGCTCAAATGAGTCCGGGGTCCATAGAGCTTAGAGTTACCCGACATTCATCTTTCAGGATAAAGGAAAACCTCGTAGAAAAACCGTATCCAGGTAACTCAACCTGATCGAAATTCGAACTCGGGTCCTCTTGAACGTGAGGCACGTTCTACAGTTGGTGCATATGATTTTATATACTCGTACATTGCATAACAATACTTCTTAGGTAATAGGTTTGCAAAGTCAGAATTAAAATATATTGTGAGACTTAAGTAACTTTCCTGTGGACATTTGAATACATGTTCAATTAAATGTAACCGAGGATACTAGAGACGGTGGTTTCAAATTTGTTTCAGAATAAATCATGTTTGATTTATACGAGATAGAGAAAATCTTACCATACAAAAAACATACAGATCTCGTTAAAACCACATTTTAGGTCTAATACGTGTTTTTGTGAGTGAATCATTTCCGAGATATTTCTTATTTCTTTGAGTTTTCCAATGCGTCGTTTTTTCAAATAGTAATTTCATCATTCGATTTTTTAATCTCTTACACAGAATTTTAAACCCAGCGATATGATATGATTCGCTTTTTTTTTCTCGCGTTCTTTTCGCGCCTAAAAGAAACTTAGCAACAATATAATTTCTGGAATATTTATCTCGATTTACATAATGGAGAAGCATTAGCGTTTGTTAGAATAGTTTGTAGTGAAATTCAGCAATACATCAGGCTTTCTGTTTTCTTGGCCTTTCAAAGAAATTATATTTTAATGTCACCACATACCGACCAACTCTTAATGTACTTAACTGTCGCTTAAGCCTGCTGTACTCCTCATGTTGTCATTGCATTTGTAGGTAAAACGAAATATGTAATCGATCAATTTTACAAATATCATCTACACTATCTTGAAGTCGAGAAAAGAATAAGTGTTTATATGAATAGTTTGTATAGTATTCTTTGTTTTCTAGTGACGATACAAGGGAATTGGAATTTCAAGCTGTCCCATCAGTTTGCAGCCTTCTTACATTTACAACTAATGTGTGTGAATGTGTAATGAAAGTTTATATGGATTAGCAGTAAGCATTAAGTTTTGTAAAGAAGAGTGAGAAAAAGTCTTGTAAATGCATCACATCAGATTTTTGCTCACAAATGAGAGAGGTTTGGAATACAATTGACAATAAAAGGGATTGTGTATAAAGCAAATGGCACGTTGAGTTTAAACTGGTCACATGTTATTGTTTGTAATAAGGGAGCAGTTAACTGGAAATCCGTGCGATGAAGCGATTTGTTTTCGCCGGCAGGGAGATGGATTCACCTCGGCCGAGAGAAGTCAGCCATCACAACACAACCCCTAGGATACATTGTCGGATTGGCCCGCTGGCGCCCTGTCTCACAGCTGCTAAATGTTACATTTACATCACTTTCTCTAGCTACTAGCCAATATTTTGGTGTAAGTTATAGTACCTTCTATGAGAGCGTATTTTACTGTTTCATGTTAATTGAGATAATCCTTTGCAGAAATAGTTTCATTGTACATTTTATTCAAGTTACAAAAGGAATAGATTATAGGAAGTCATTAGTCGGAAGTTTCGAAGTCTGCTCGCTGTACTTTAGCCTAGAAATGTTATACTGTTTTCTATGAAATCGAGAACCGAGAGAGTTGGCTCAGGCGGTAGCGTCTGCTGTCCGCATCTGGGAGATATGGGTTTCGATTTCCACTTACTGATCCATAGTTTTTTTTTTTTTTTAACTTTCCCCAGATCGCTGTGGAATACTATCAAGGATATCTACAGCTCCGAATTTCCCGTCATCCATTTCATTGCATTTCACCCATTATCCTGGTTAACTATTTCAGGATCCTAAGTGTCGTCGAGTCTCGGCGTGCATGTCAGCAAATGTTCTCTTGAAAATCCTTGTTATTCGGTTCCCGGGCCTTCCATGAGATGTGTAAGCCGCCAGAGGGTTGTAAGGATCCTCCTTCAGTCTGTACTTGATGACAGGAACCCTGCCCTCTCCTGTCGTCTCTCTGATCCAGCCTCTCTTAGTATCCTTTCAGCTCAACCCTCCCTAAGAGGGCATAGACACAAAAGATCTTCCGTAGGTGAAACTGCTACGCTCCTTCCGAATGTGTAAGATCATGGGCTGATGACATCGCGAGAAAAAACTGAACGACCGTGTTTTAAATAAACGACAAGGTATTGAAAATTCAAATTAGCACCATGATAACTTGGAAATGGCTGATACCATTCAAGAACACGTTTTCTGAAGTCCAGTAATGGCTGCGTTCACGTTAATTTGTTAAGCTAGTTAATTTACGACTTTCGAGACTACTTTGAGCCGATTTCATCTAGCATGGTTTCTGTTAAAACTGATGTAGATTGTTTCATATAAAATGGTGTGCAATAAGTGCTAGCAAAATAATAGAACCCATTTTGTGTGTGGTGCCTGTTTGTGAGTTAAGGATTTTACTGCGCCTCTTCCGGCACTATTTCTCCGGCGACCTTTGGTTTCCTCGCGCTGAAGACAGCCTCAAATGGGTTACCAAAGTTTTAATCAACCTATATTTGCGCTGTTTGTCTCGATTAACCTGAAGTAGAGAGGGAAAGAGATCATGTTATCTTTAAGGAAACTTACGGGAGTGCAACCACATCAAAATTTGTATATAATAACGTTCACGGCTAAATGCCCTCATTAGTTTTTATAGTGCTTAAAGCGCTAAGTCAGCGCTGGTGAAGCCCAGTAAAGTTGTATAGCTCCTCATTGAATTGCTTTCATTAGGAATTCGGATAATGTGCCAAAAATTTTATTTTTAAATCTATGTAAAATTTTTTGAAGTATAATGGTAAAAAAAAAAAAAAAAAAAAGGTAGGATATTTGGTGCGATTTTCTAAAAATTATAAAGCTAATAAAATGAAATATTCTTAAAAACGCCAAAACACGTACACTGTAATATCAATTTTCTTTCTTCATATTTTAAAATGAGATTCATCTCGTTACTTCGACTTGCAGAATTTTTTAAGATGGAGAGGAATGCTTTCTGTGATCACGTTATTTTTCGTTAGCGCTGAAAGGATTAAATATTGTGGGCGTGTTTAACACAAACATTGTCACCTTCGTTTCAGTGGAATACACCTTTCTTGTTTCCACTGAGTGAGGCATTCTTAGAATCATTCCAAATGAAGCAATGAAAGCCTCAATGTTCTTAGAGTCTTACGGAGGTCAGTAGTGGAAACCTGAATATTAGAGATGGTTGAAATACACATTAACTTCATTTTAGTATATACAAATTAATAATGGAGTTAGACAAGGATGTACGTACATTGTATCGTCTATTTTTCACTCAAACATTCTGTATCTAGATTTCACCGAAAATAACACTTTTTAAGATTCCCTGACACAGTAAAAGGGTTCCTTTTTGTAGTGTTTGTGCATCTGTATGGAGGACAGCATCATCCCAAAAACAAAATATAGGTTAAATACCAAAATTGATTAAGTCCTGGTTCCTTCGAGTTCCTTTTTTAAAGCAAATCTTCCTGTGTTTACGTGGAAAATTGTTCATCGTAGTTCATTTTCTGCAAAATGGTTGTAATCATTTTATATCCTTTGAAGTCTTCATAGGGAATAGATCTGAAAACCTATTTTGCATCACCGGCAAAATCTCTGTCCCTAAATATCATGTGGATGTCATAAAACACAATATATGTCAAATAATGCTTTCTAGCATCAACTCTTTTGGAAGTTTTTGTTGTCACTGCTTTGAATTTTCAAATATACTTTCACTTTTGAAATGACTACTTGTCATCAATTATTTTTCAAATGGAAATAGGGACCACTTTTAAAAAATTAGTCTGGATTCAGCTCGTGTCCGTGCTTACGCTTAGATGAAAAATACCATAAACCACAAAAAGTATAAAATAAAATATTAACATTACGTTTTAATAGTTTAAAATAAACCAAAATCTTAAACAACATTTGTAATGAAAGCATTTCTGAGAAAGTATTTCTGAGAAAGCATTCTTGGTAACGTGTATAACTCACATTCAAGAGGGTACTGAATTCTAATCTCAGGATATTATCTGGGTAAGGTGATTTCCGAGATTTTCCCTTGTCCTAAAAGATGAATGACTGGTAAATCTAAGCTCTATGGACCCCGGGGCTCATTTAGATATAATTTCATTCATCGTCCTATATGACTTACAAGTTGGAGGATGTTAATTTAAAAAAGATAAAAAGATGTAGGTATTAGATGTTCTCTTATAAATATTGTAGATGAAATTATTAAGTATCAAGTACTTCTAAGTAATCGGCCTAACGAAATGCAAATAATATCGTGTTTCAATCATCCCCCATTTAATGTTATTTTAATTCATAGCCCCGATAGAACTGCTCCTTTTGGAAAGTGATTATGATATAACAGCTCATTTTTGGAATGGGGAATATCCTTTACTCAACCCATTCTTGCTCAAAACTTAAACAAACTGAGACATATGCATAAATTAAGTACGGCACTGCAAACGGAGTCATAGAACTATTGAAGTATATCTCTTCTCACACCTATTGCTGTAAACAGTAAAACGCGAGTGCAGGGAAGTATCTAGCTCGCAGTTCTCAATCTCTCACGCAGTTTTTGTGTTTGAAATGAATGAACACTCCCGACACTGACCTAGTACAACCAACGAGTGTGAGGACCACTCAGATTGTTATCAAAAGTCTGGTACGCTACTGTGAGAACCAGTCAAGTGTCATCTTGAGCCACTCTTATGTCCTTGTTGCGAAATTAAACTTTACATCTCCTGAACCACATGTACACAGCGGAAAACAGTTGTGTATGAAGGACCTCTCTTGTGTCTTTAAGCTTCCCTCTAGACATGAGTCATGCGTTGACGAGAATGGTGACTTCAGGAAATAATAACGTGGAAGTTATTTTGGAACCTACTTGAAGACTTCCACCGCACCATTGAAGATGTGTACCAGAATTGTAGTCGAAACATCTATACAGGCCGGCCGGTTCAGGTTGCAGACATTTTTGTACATGTTATAGGTACAAAGTGGCTAAAGTAACTCTAAATATTGAAAAAACCCTGACACGCTATATCCATGCGACTTTATCCACTCTATCATTAATGTGCGATGTTTAACGCCCGCGTTTACTACATGCGGCTCCGCAGGCCGTGACACTAATGATACATGAGATACAGACGGAGCACCAGTGAATGAGACGGCGATTCAGTAGAAAACCCGCCCCATCGCCGTGTTGTCCATCACAAATCTCACTTTGCGGTCGCCTGGGATCGAACCTAGTAAGCCTTGGTGAGGGTCAATCGCTCTAACCACTCAGCACGGTGCGTCCCACTCTATTTTTATACAGCTTCTACAAAGTAATCTGTGTTAACCGTTAACTTTTTCGAATATAGCGTCATTGCATGTTTTTTGTCAGGTACAAAGGGAAGACGGGTAGCAGAAGCGACAGTCAAATTATATAAAAGTGAGCTCCTACAACTAAATATTCTGCATCTTTGCCTGACATCCTGAGGAACATGAATATTTACGTCACGACAAAGGATTGCAAAGGTATTACAATTCAACCCCAGTAAGAGAATATTTCGAAAATGCCTGAGTTTGTCATGTAGAATGTTATCTTCGATGGTTTGCCCGCTATACAAAATCCCTTCCGCGTAAAGACTTTGTGGGCTGTACCCATTGAATTAAAAAAAAAGTTAAATTGTTACAGCTATTTTTGATAATAAACAACAGAACGCTTGCAAAGGGCAGTTTGCGTGCGTATTTTTTTTTTTTTTTTTTTTTTGAAAACCCTAATTTTATTATATTTATCTTTTAAATAACATGCTCCAACAGTAAGGCATAATGGAGCTTAAAGTTACTCGAAATTCGTCTTTTAGGATAGCCTTATCTGTACAACTCAGCCTTACCGGTATTCGAACTTGGGGTCTCTTGAACGTTAGGCGGACACGCTGCGCTACAGAGGGAAACCCCTCTTGTCAAACCTTAAATACCAAGTTCACTGTGTATGCAAAACTAGATTTTTAGGGTTTTACATACTGCTCACACATATGTTTTAAAATGCTTATTTTGAATTTAGGAGACCTCAAAACAGAATTTTCGAGTGGAATGCATTTCTTGTTCTATTACTATCGAAGGTAAAACGGGTCGCTATATGCTGCTACCCTTGATATCTCCTCCTCCTCCTCCTCCTCCTCCTCCTCCTCCTCCTCCTCCTCCTCCTCCTCCTCCTCCTCCTCCTCCTCCTCCTCCTCCTCCTCCTCCTCCTCCTCCTCCTCCTCCTCCTCCTCCTCCTCCTCCTCCTCCTCCTCCTCCTCCTCCTCCTCCTCCTCCTCCTCCTCCTCCTCCTCCTCCTCCTCCTCCTCCTCCTCCTCCTCCTCCTCCTCCTCTTTCTCCTCCTCCTCCTCCTCCTCCTTCTTCTTCTTCATGGCATTGCCTTAAAAAATTGTCATAAAGTATTGGAATAGTTAAATCAACAGCAACGAATACCTTGAATATGGGTAATATCACAAAATGTTGACGTGATTTGTTTTAAAATGTCACTATTAATCTCTAATTGGTTATCTGTTTTGATTAATCCGTTACTGCAAACTGTAAACGTATGCTATTTTAACCAAACTCGTCAGAGCCATGTTTGAGAAAAGAAACAATGCTGCATTTTCTATGTAAATAGTGGTTGTGGAGATGGTTCATTGTTTGAAGCTTTTGTATCCTTAATTTATCTTACGATAGCTTATTATTCTGACCACTAAATTTTAATGGAGGTAAGCTTTGCAGAAATAGTTGCATTATAAAGTTCATCCATGTAGATATTAAGGAATATTGAGAGTCGAATGTGTAAGAACTGGACACTAACCCTGGCCTTGAAGTACTTCGCTCTTCCCGTCTTTGCGAGAAGGCATTTAAAAAAATAAGGTATAGAAAAATGGAACCATAATAGCGGATATCTCGCAAATAAGTTGTCACAAAATTGGTCGAAATAAATTGTTTTAAAGAGGTTTACAGTTTACAAAGTAGTGCGTTGTCTATTGCTTAATATTTAGCAGCTATAATACATTTTGCAGAATTTCTTCCCAATAAAAAGAACTTCACATACTATTTTCAGAACATTTGTCATGTAAACATTTAACCAAAATAATCAAAAATTTTAAAGTTATTTTAGAGACAGTGGAAAAACTTCCATGTAAAGTTGGGGGTGGAAGGCTTTTCTCGAAAATCTTTTGTATTTTCAGTTTACGTCCTCCAACATTGTTATATCGTTAAGTGACCTAAAAGTGATTTATATAATATATATTTGGTTTTATTCAGGGTATATTTGCAGTGAAAGCTCGACATTGAATTTTTAGCTTTTAATGCTTCGTAGAGGAAGTAATGTATTCCACTCAATACACATGAAATACAGTCCCTGAGTTAAAAAAAAGCTAAGGTGGGATGTATATGTATGCGAACAGCATAACTGAAGAACAGTTTTTGAAATCTTCCAGAATGCGACACAAAGATACTCAAGAAAATACTTCACACCAACCACCCTTTGCATGGAACAATTTCTGAACAATTATGTCTTACACAACGTTTGGGGGGGGGTGGGTGGATTAGATTGGACTATGCTACGAAGGCGATTCGGCACGGAGGTTCAACTTGGTCTATAATACCTATGTCCCTTCCACAGGTGGAAGGATTAGGCGAAAGGAGACAGAGTGGCCGTCCCAAGGAACCACGACAATGCTGAAGGCAGGGTCCCCACACTTAACCAGTTGCAAACTCCCCGGCAGGCCATTACGCTACTATGGTCCGGAAACGATCCCACCAGGTCGGGTTCGGAGACCCTTCCTACCGGAATAGTAAGTTTTACCAAGAGCATATCATCCTGCCATGTGCCCGCCTTGGTAGCATGGTGGTAGCATGACTGCCTCACGTTCAAGAGGTCCCGAGTTCGAATCTCGGTCAGGGTGAGTTACCTGGATAAGGTATTCTCATTTGAGCATCATTTCATCCATTCCATTCATCGTCCGATATGACAACGTTTGAGGACGTAAATTACAAAAAATAAAAGTATCCTGCCATGCAACGCCGAGACACCCGCCGACACTTCTACCCTGAAAAAGGTCACCAAATGGAGTTGATGTGAAATGATAATGGAGATGAACTAGAGGGGCAGGAAATTTGGGGCATGTAATTTACCTACCCAGCATGTCGACCCGGAAGAACCCTCCCCCCCCCCAAAAAAAAAGCATGAGTCAGGTAGGTCGGCCATGGGAATCGAACCCGTACCTCCCGAATGCAGGTTACAGAGCAAACCTCCTGAGAGCCATCCCATTGGGTATTTCGAGGTATTCCTTTTTATTGGTTGGAAGTTTCCAAATTTACATTTTTCTCATGTAGCACGTCGTTATCTGGCCATACAAATAAAATGGAATGTTAAAACCATCACATATTTACCCGCTTCTAAACTATTTTGCTATCCTTAAGTGTACTGTATTTTGAAATTACTATTGAATCTATATGAAACACTAAAACTATTTTCCAAACATCTCGATTAACATGAAGTGAATAGAAACATTAATAGTTTTATTAATAGTACACTGATGAGTTGACAAAATCATGAGTGTATACACCAGATGTTTTTATCACTTGGCCTTGTAAAGAGAATGGAGTTTGTAAGCCATTACATAGCGACCAGCTCTTTAAAAGCTTTGTCTACCGCTAAAACTTACTGTATTTCCTTATTTCCTTGTACCTAGAAGGAATAATCAATTAGAGAACTCCTATAAATGTTTATCTCGATTAAGATAAAGTAGATAGAACCGTTTTAAGAAGTTCTTTTATTCAGGGTATCTCACTACGCTTATTTCTGTTAATCCCCGATGTGTAATTTGGAAGAATCGCCGTACTTATCTATCCAGGATGTGTAGGACTTTGCGTGTAGGACTGTGCATATATTTTGGCAGATACTCAACTGTCAAAACTGGCCACCTTAGAACGCTCTCTTGTGACGCATATATTTGCAATCCACTTTCAGGTTTGCTTACTTTGAATAGTTTGCAAGACGATGCCTGGGGGTTAAGCTGCACGATTACACTTAGGAAATACTGTCTAACTGTAGTCCCCTACATGATTTTTTTTCCTACCAAATAATGCAGTCAGGGATTGGAAACGCAGGAGGAAAACGGCACTGCTAGACCAGTTGCGCCTGTAATACTTCAGGAGGAAGGGATGAGACTAAAGATTGTGAAGGGTCCTGATCTGATGATTTGGCGTAGATAGGGGATAGACCTCCCTGAGTTTGGAATTTTTTCGTGGTTTTCTCAGATTTTTAGGCGAATGTCTTACATTATACCTGGAATTTTGTTCAAATGTCTTTCATGTTTTAGGGTTGCAGGTTCTGGTGCAATGACGCGCGTATGTGTGCTTTATAGGAAGAACTGTTTCTTATCTACCATGGAAGCTTCTTCCTGAGCCTTTTCTTTAAGATATGTTCATGCTGGAACTGTTAGGTATCTCTCTGGCCTTGATACTCTCTCACCTCATGCCCTGAATGCTTATTAGGCGCAATAGGACCAATCTTGACTACCCTATTCAGTCATCCGCTAATAGGCTTGTGAAAAACTATGAAACCCAAGATCAGTGTTGTTGGTACTTCGCAATGCGATCCTCATGTGTGTAACAGCTATCAGTAGTTCCCAAACTGCAAAGGTATGAAATCGATGTAAGGACTGACAATTAACTAACTCTTTCTCAGGTCACCCGCGAACACAGACTTTCTGGTCCTGTGAACTACTGCCTGTAGTAGTGTTAATGCTCTGAGTGCAAGCAACAGCGGAAACCATTCTTCTGCTCTGTGCCCTTTATATTTATTTCCTTTCTTTCTTTTTCCTGCTCTCTTAGTCGTCTAATTTTTTATACATCTCTTACGATATGTACATTTTTTATTTCTGCGTGTAGCTCCTTGATTCTTGCTCAAGAGTCCGGTTGCACATCTTGGGTCGCGTCCCAAAGCGTGGGCTTTAGTCTGTAGTGCTGCAGCTCGAGTCATTCCGGGTAAATGTCGCGTGGGCATGCCAGTCCGCACATTGGGACGCGGCTTCTTTTCTTTTCTCTAACTTTCCTTTCTAAGGTTCCCGTTTCTTCTTTTCTTATTTCTTCTTTTTTTACTCTCGCACTGTATTCCCCTCTTCTTCATGTAGTTTATTTGTTTTGTTTGGAACTGGGAGCCATTACTGCCTTGTGAGACACAGCTCCATGCAATAGTGACCTAAGTGAATTGTATTCCTGCAGGGGAAATACCTGAGGGCCTCTGTATAGTAAGAGAATCTAAACCTCTTTAAAGCAGGTTCATTCCCTCGGTTATACGAGTTTTTAAAGTTATTGATCAAGTTCGAAACATCGACTGATATTTATCGCGACTATTTCAGGTACGAAAAGTGGTATAAATAACTTTCATAAGAAAATATGCACTGAAAATAATTTGAACTTACGCACTGGTAAATTGTGAAGCAAAGCATTGTTTCATCAGAAATTAGAGATAAAATATTACGTTAGAATAACATTTCTTTTCAATTCTTTGAATGCTGCTGGTACCAACGGTACAAAAGTTTATTACACAAATACATTTTTTGTGCCGTAAGTTTTGTCTGTCTGTTACATTTTGCATTTATGAATACAAACCCCAAGGGAGAAGAAATATCGGACGAACTTGAAAGAGGTGGAAGGATCAGCTGTGAATTACCTGGTTTCTGAACAGACAAATTTGTCTAATCCGAATTGTATATGATGATGATGATTACGATCATGATCAAGGCAGTTGTCCTGTTGGGCAGATATGCTCTTTAAGGGTTCCGAGTAAGTTTCATGTACGAAAATCCGCCTTCAAACTCACTAGATGAAATTGCAATTCTGAACAACGTACACTTTAGAGGAAATAATTCTTCAGGCACTTTCATTTTAGAAATATATTCTCGGAATCTCGGAATTGTATCGTCTCATCAAGACGAATCTTTTTAGCCATTTTTGTAAATGTTCTCTCGCTAAAATTAAGTTACTCTGTGCATCTTCTTGTCATTGGTGGGGATTAAGAATTTCGGAGACTGCAGCATGTGAGCATCTTGTCCGTTCAACGATGGATCTACCAATTTGTCGTACGGGACATGGATTTGTTGCAATATTATGTCTGTTGAAAGTTTTATGACATATTCGTTGGACAAAAGCACTTAAGACAGATATTTCCAAAATATATATCCGGATTTTCAGTTCTATGTTGTATCACATTGAGATTTGTTATTTTCTTGTCAGGCTTGTATAGTATATTAATATATCTCTCTCACATCTCTAAACTTAGGCACGACATTTCTTGGAGCGCATACGCCTTGTTCAAACCAAGAATGAATTAAACTAATGTGATTTTCTTCAAGAGTCCTTCATAGGTGCAACTTTTTTTTTTTTTTTTTTTTTTTTTTTTTATGTTTCGCTCTAGGTGTATCATGAAGATGATACATGAAGATGAAGTTTAGCTGTACACTGTCCTTAAGCCTATATGTATTTAAAATTCTACCAATTTTTAGTAGCCGAAGTTCAGGCATCGGAGCATATGCTTCTAGTTCCCTATCATTTTTAGGTAAGGCATAGCAGAGCACATAGGAAACTAGAACGTGTATGCTCTGCTCTCAGATTTACATTATCATCAACCGACAAATCCAGGCGATGATTGGCACAGTACCAATGATAAGAAAGGATACTAATATTGTGTCATAGGTATTCTTTTGTTGTTTCTCAAACTCAATTCTCAAGTAATAAGTTCAATCTTTGTAATGATAGTAATGAATTAGATGTTCCAAGGGCTGTCTCAGTTCAATCAAATCAAATATTTACAGAAGCAGAAAGTTCACATTCTTCAGTGAGCACACGAACATTAGATAAGCTACCTTCATTTCTTACTGAGGGTAGTGGATACATCAGTAATTAAAGAAATACTGCTTTTTCAGTTTTGGCAATATGTATACTTCTCATTGCATGAGAAAAGGACTTACTGGATTATTCCCAATGATTCTTTGGTATCCGTTTTATTTTTAAAACTCAACAGAAGAGATTTCTTTCTTCGTGCTCACAAATCTTTATCCGCAGTGGCATAAATTGCGTTCATTGGATTCACAGAAACAGTTCATTTCACATTTTACTCATTCGTTTGAAATTTCCATGCCCATTTGTTTATTCGATCATAAGATTTAAACGCTTTTGAATACTTATTCCAGTTTTTTTTTCTCCTTCGAAGAAAAGCCATTTGTATATTCGTGTCTAGCTACTAGGCCATTCTTTAGACAAAAATCACTTCTGATTGTTTATGTTCACAAATCACGTAGTATTCGAAACGGTTTCCTCAGAAGACGTATTCTAAGCTTTGGATTGCACTATCAGACAGCTTTGCAGCAAATCTAAATTTTCAGCGTTTTCCAAGTTTGACTTTTTGTATGGGATTTATTTTACTCATGTGTACTCAATAATATTATCACCGGATAAGGTAAGACTACAACTTCAGAATTTATCGTTTGAGTGCTAGTTTCTTATTTTACAATACTTATGACTAAAACCTAGACATTGTATTAGGTGTACAAGACATTATACATTTAGAATAACATCACCTAAGTTTTAGTTTCTTCTAATATCTATCTATCTATCTATCTATCTATCTATCTATCTATCTATCTATCTATCTATCTATCTATCTATCTATCTATCTATCTATCTATCTATCTATCTATCTATCTATCTATCTATCTATCTATCTGTCTGTCTGTCTGTCTGTCTGTCTGTCTGTCTGTCTGTCTGTCTGTCTGTCTGTCTGTCTGTCTGTCTGTCTGTCTGTCTGTCTGTCTGTCTGTCTGTCTGTCTGTCTGTCTGTCTGTCTGTCTGTCTGTCTGTCTGTCTGTCTGTCTGTCTGTCTGTCTGTCTGTCTGTCTGTCTGTCTGTCTATCTATCTATATATATAGTATTCTTAAACTGTATAAAGTCATATGACGTGGTTCTTTTGTGTATTTAACACTATACTGAACTGGAAATAAATAAATAAATAAATAAATAAAGCTTTCATTTCAATTTTTAAGCCTTTCGGTGAGGCTACTGAATCCAGTGCGGCGTGTAGTCACATATGTAAAACAGTGAATGAAAGAATGATTTGTGGCTTCTTTTTTGTTTTCGTAACAGTGCAACTTGCAAGAACCAAGCAGCTGAAAGATAGACAATAAATGACAGTCGACTATCGGAACAAGTATTGAACAGTGTAACCTACGTTTGAAATTTAAGTGAGACTAGAATACAGAGCCTGTATGAAGGCGGGTGAGTGCTAGATGCGCAGTGGCAAAAGAAAAGCATGTGACCGGTTCAACCAATAGTGCCAGTATTGTTACGGAATGCAGTTCATATACCATCTGCCCACCACAAGAAGGCAAGCGGGACATGGATGGGGAGAGGGGTTTGAAGAACCGTTTAACTGCTCAGGTAGTGAATCTGTTTACTACGAAATGAGTGTATGAGAGTGCGTATATGTCACCCATGCTGCCAGATCTAATGTTCGTTTCAGTAAATATAGTGATAATGCATGGGTGAGTTATGTGACAACACTATTTTACATTAACCTAGCATCCTAACCATATCGGAAAGTGAGCATAAACACAGCAAAAGGACTTATGCTGCCTTGCCTTCTAATGGTGGGCAGACGGTAGATACAACAGAATGGTAAATCGGAGTCGAGAATGTCTTCGAATATCTCTTTTCTGTCTCTTTCTGCACAAAGACCCGTCTTCATTCATGCTCCTTAATGTAGTACCAACTTAATTACCGGACGTTTTTACATAGTGTTAGTGGTATGCAGATGTTACTGGAAACCTTTGCAGTTGAGTTTAGAATAGTGTCTATAGTGCACAAGTGAAAACAAAGCGACAGGGTCGAAGAGGCTTTCAGTACATCTACCACCAGAAAAGAAAGGGCAGTGGTGTATATATGTCTTAGTGATATAACTATAAATTTTCTGATAACTGGTACCAATAATATGTATCTCTTCGTCTAACAGTTTTCCCACAAACACGTCACATTATTTACTTCATGTTTTCTTGCATGGTCATAACTAACCGCAAAATGAACAACGCCTGTCAGTATACACTGCATGTTTTGCTTACAGTTGTCAACACCTTAGTGTATCAACACTGGCCAGTCACTGAGAGACCTGGTCTTGCAGAAAACATTCGAACTTCCGATACAACATTCGCTATCATGAAACTTGCCTACTTGGAGGTACCAGCTAACCTGAAAACATACTATTCGCAAATGAAATATTGAAGCAATGCTATTTATTACACTGTTCTCAGTTACACACCAGTGTAACGGCAGTATTAACAGAGAACCTGCTGCTGTTGGATCATGAACCATAAGCGGAAAGATAATAGTCCTCTGATACTTGACGACAGCTTATCTAAAGTCGAGATAGTTGTTGATGCAAGTATTTCGCAGAACATGGTAGTAACACAGTACCAGATAACAACAACAACAACAACAATAATAATAATAATAATAATAATAATAATAATAATAATAATAATAATAATAATAATAATAATAATAATAATAATAATAATAATAATAATAATAATAATAATAATGGCTAAGAACTCCAAATGGAAGTTTAACAAAAACATTATTTTTCCCTAGTGTATATGACAGAGGAAAATGTGAAACTCTTGTACCAAATTTTGTTTTGACACAATTTTTAAGTGGACATGGTAAATTTGGTGAATATATCACGCTTTCACTTGACATCCAACCCCGAGTGCATGTGTGGTGAAGAATTTCAAACTGTGATTCATCTCCTTTTCTGTTGTCCCATTTTCTGGAGAGAAAGACAAGAATATATATTCAAGCTAGACTCTCTAGGAACTGAATTTTCTGCTCCGCTCATATCTTTGCTAATGAAGCCACAACAGTATAAGTACTTCATGATGTTTATAAACTCAGTGTTTAAACGTCTGAAATAGTTTAAATTAATATGCATCAGATTAAAACATATTTTTTTCCTTCTAGTATTTAAAATATTTTTGTTAAAATTGTGTATTTTTATGTATCAACTCTAACCCTAATTTACCACTATGTAAAATAGGTTTCAATAAATCTGGATAAAACAATAATAATAAATAGCAGAAAACAAAGAGAAGAATGTAGGAATGAATTTTCGTGAATGACTGAAAAATATGTAAATGAGTTGCCTTGTAAAACAAAGTAAAGGTGGTGTAAGAAAAAAAAAAATGTCGTTCTCGTGTAAACTAAAATGTGATATACATTCCACGCTACTAAGCTTAAAGTAAATTATTAAAACTTCATAATTCGTAATACTCGGTCAGTGTATCATCTCTAACAACGGTTTTTAAAAAAAGCCGCAAATAAGCATGCGTGAATAATGGATATGGTAACCGTGAGGAAAATGCATACCTATACATATGAAGTGGTGATTAATGAAGAAAACCAATATGCAAGAGGTGTCTTGTTGCCACTTTTGATTAAATTCTTTCATAACTACATTGTTGAGCGACAACTAAATTTATCATCAGTATGAGATGACCTAGGCCTAGAGTAAATCTTATCACAATGGAAGTCCTGGAACTAATTCAGTACACACAATAATTCCAGGATAGAAAAGCCACTACGGCACGCAGCAGTCATCAAGAAAAACACCTCCAGTTGGCTTACAATTACTACGATATATGTTAGGGATTGCGCTAATAGCCCTGTACCACAATCCTTTCGTGACGTAAATCTTTATTTTAAAACCCCTAAACGGACGCATGGCATAAATGTTATATTCTGAAGAATATTAAAGTTGCTAAAGAAAATAACCTGTTAAAGAACTATAATTATATCATAGAACTGCAAAAACTGCTTAGTGAAGTCTCTTGATAAAGAAACAGCCAAGTCAAATGGAACTAAATAACCATTCTGCTTTGATCTACAGTAATACCTACTTACTAAAGGTAGCTTTGGATGTGAAACCTCATCATTCATGATGTTGCAACAAATCAGACTGTATGTTAGGATTAGTACTACTACGGAGAGGATTCAGCAAGAAACCTGTGTTTTATTGTATCTTGGTCCCAAGGGGGCCATTCCCGGGAGCAAGGATGAGGCGAGAGGAGATGGAGGGCGGCCAACCCAAGGCGCTGAGGCACCCGCCGACACTTACACCCTGAAAGAGACCACCAAATAGGAGGCGATATGAAATGATAATGGAGAGTAAATGAAGGGACAAGAAGTTCGGGGGATATAATTATCGTACTCAGCATTAGCCTGGCGACCCGAGAAAATCCCTGGAAAAAAGCCCATGGGTTAGGTAAGTCGACCACTGAAATCTAAACCGGGCCTTTCGAATGCGGGTCACAGAAGAAACGACCTGAGCCATCCCGCTCGGTAGACTATGTTATTTTAAGAATAAGTCCATTTTTGGCCATGGTGGAAATGACATTGCACCATGTCTTGTTAAGCAAATCTACAGATTGCCAATAATTCAATGGCATTCTCACACGCAAGGATTTGGAAAATGTCTGTGCCTCAGACATGTTTATGGTTACGGTGAATGTCTCAACGTAATTAATACTTATATAGATGTTTCATCAGTTTCATATGAAAATGCGATGATGTTGATTGTACCTAATTGAAAAATTTAAGAAAAAGCATGAAGATAAATCTCCTGATGACTGAGCCCAGTTGATCAGTGTGTGCCAATGGAAGAATCCTTTCACTGTGATTGTGATAAAAAGAGAAAATTTCGTCAATTTCTCCACCCTGCTGAAACCCATTGCACATTTTGTTTTGAAGAAAGCAAATTATTAATATGAACTTTTGTACCATAATGTACGATGGCTGTGTTAGGCATAGGAAAGCGGTTGTCTTCTGTAAACAATACCCCGTGAAAGATTAGGTTATACAGAGTTCTAAAGAATAAACATTTTGTTTGATAACAATGCCGTCAGCTGCCAGGATGATAGTTCCTCTGGTGTGCCGAAATGACGTCCCACAGCAAGGCTTCTAGAATTAGAATAGCCCATAGAATCCCTGACGGACCAGGGCCTCAAGGTGGCTGCTTTGGCAATCCCGCGTAGCGAGTTGGGGAAAGTTTTCTTCTGTTGCTGCTTCTCTCAGTCTCCACTTGCGTCGGTCCTTAGCTGTGTGTTCGAATTGGATCCGTAGCAACGTTTTAGGTCGTCGGTCCATCTTGTTTTCTGCCGACCTACAAATCCTTTGGCGTATTCTTGAGTCTCACGCTGTAGTTTTGTTTGCCCATTTTTTTGGTGCATCATTATGACGTATATCCCAATAAATCTACTGACATGAGGCTGTCGCTTTTAAGCGCATTTAAAAATTATCGGCCTGGGTCGGGTTTACACCCGCGACCTTGGGATCAGGAGGTCAGCGCTTAACCACTCCGCATCCCAAATGTACAATCTTATGTGCTCCGACACTTCTACCTCCATTGTTTTATTCTTACTACTACTACTACTACTACTACTACTACTACTACTACTACTACTACTACTACTACTACTACTACTACTACTACTACTACTACAGTTGCTGCTGCTACTACTACTACTACTACTACTACTACTACTACTACTACTACTACTACTACAGTTGCTACTACTACTACTACTACAGTTGCTGCTACTACTACTACTACTACTACTACTACCACCAACACCACCATTAGTACTACTACCACTATTACCACCACCTTCGCCGCTGCCGCCGCCTCTCCTCCTCCACCACCACCACCACCACCACCACCACCACCACCACCACCACCACCACCACCACCACCACCACCACCACCATTGCTGCCGCTACTGAACTACTAGCATCACTGCCGCCGCTGCAGAGGTATTTTGACGATCTATTATTCACATAGCTTAGATTTAGAACTTACATAATTAATGTGAATTTTAATCTGTTGTGCAACTGGAACAAGTTGTTCTTGTTCTAAAATATATCATTGTGTTGCTGGATTGTATTTATTTTTGATGATGCTCATACATAAAAATGTGACCTCGCAATACTATATTATGTCTAGCCAAACAATAAAAGTTTTTAAATCAACATTAACCATCCTGTCTACCAGAGTTTTGAAATGGAGTGCAAAAGATGATTTCAAGATACATCTTCAAAATTTAAAATGTTCATTTATAATTTTTCAAGATGATACTTTCTGAGTATCTAACATATTCTACCTCTAGTTCAGTAATGTCGTGTTGTAATGTCGAATGGACGTTGTTAAATTAAATTACTGGTTGAAGTGTTGAAAACTAGTTAAACTTGTTACCAAATTCTACGACTAGGATGTCAAAATGTTGGACAAAAGATAGAATATCAACATTTACGGTTGCTGTAATTTATTTCAAAGCTGGAAAGTGTTGTAGCAAATTTCTTTATAAATATGCAAACCATAAATGAAATCCAATAGAATGTATTTCCCGGACGTTGGGCCGTGGTCCAGAGGATGAACATTCTGACGTTTCGCTCATATCTCCGACGAGCATCTTCAGAGGATTCTAGCTGGGTACTTGCTGGATTGTCGTTCGGCACGGAGGCCTCATCAAAAATAGCCGATCTGTCAACGCCTCCTTGCCTGCTATTGGCCCTCTATCAGCCAATCTCCTTGCAACTATAAGGTATGCTGCTATTGGTCTGGTTTGTTCTCTATGACTTTACTTTTGTGTCTTGTAATACCGGTATCCCCACTTTATGAACACGTGATATTTCTTCCTTCCTGTTGAAATTGTTTTTATGTTTTTTGAATTTCGATGGCTTCTTAATATAGCCTGGCATTATAGTGGGCAGTGCTGTCTAAAATCGTGGTTTCTTCGGGCTTAATGAACACAAATGCAATTGCAGACTTGGACAAACGAAAAAATCGGCCGTGTCTAAGCATGCATTGCTGATGGGCCATGATATTAAGTTTGAAGGAACCACGATTTTAGACAGCACTGCCCACTATCATGCCAGACTCTATCGAGAAGCCATTGAAATTCAAAAACATGAAAACAATTTCAACAGGAAGGAGAAAATATCATGTCTTCATAAAGAGTGGACACCGGTATTACAAGACACAAAATTAAAGCCATAGAGAACAAACCGGACCAATAGCAGCACACACTTACAGTCGCATGGAGATTGGCTGATAGAGGACCAATGGCAGGCAAGGAGGCGTGGACAGACCGGCTATATTTGTTGAGGCCTCGTGCCGAACGACATTCCAGCAAGTACCCAGCTAGAATCCTCTGAAGATGCTCGTCGTAGATATGAGTGAAACGTCAGGAGAATTTTGATCCTCTGGACTACGGCCCACAAGCCGGGGAAATACGTTCTATTGGATTAACGCCGCCGTGAAGGCCTAAGCATGTACATAAATGCAATGTTTTTCGAGGTTTAGTTCATTTAATTTTAAGGTGATATCTGCCCTGCCCCAAAAAGCCCTAAACATAGGAGTCATGCTATCAAATTCTTGACATAGACCAAAAGATAATTTCAGAAAAGTTATTATCTCATCCAGAAATCTATAGAAACGTTCCAGAACTTTCTCCCTATTGTTCTTCCCTTTTAAAAAAAATGTTTACGTCCTCCAAAGTTTTTTTTTTTTTTAAATTCCATTTAACTACAATGATCATATCGGCGGCCGTTCTCCATTGGAACATCGAAGGTGTTAACTCGTATTCTTTGGGTTTCAATCATTAGATCACGCGCGCAGTCGCACTCTCATTCATACCTCCAGACTCTGGGGAAGATGAGGAATTATCTTGGTCGGAGAAAAATCCCCACCCCCACCACCGGGAATCGAATCCGGGACCCCTAGCACCACAGGCAGGTGAGCTACGGGGCCAGCCTCCTCCAACGTCATATTCCACGACGAATGAAATGGGTGAAATGAAGGTCAAATGAGCCCAACGTTCGTAGAGCTTAGTTTAACTGACATTCATCGCCTTCCGTCTGCATGGAGAATTAGTATTCTCAGAATCTGATATATTCAAAAGAGCAATAAGTGAAGTGTAAATGACCTGTTGTACTAATTTACTGAACGAGTTGCAACTTTAATAACACAGTCGAACCTCAAAACCTTTGCACACAATTGTGGGTAATACAGTGTTAAAAATAAATTTTGGAAATGATTTTTCTTTAGCACAATGTGCAAAAATCCCATTATTTTTTCTAAGAATTGGAGGCACTTGATCTGTTTGAGCAACAAGGTTAGAGTGGAAAGTTGCTATCTTTCAAATATATTTTCTGCCCTAGTATATTTATGAAGGATCGCACTTTTAAAACTCCTCCTTAACGGTAAAATCTGAAAGACCATTCTTATAAATGAAAACAGTTCCCCAGTACCGGAAATATCACTGCTTTCATCAAACTGAAGCGAACCATATTCACACGATTGCAGGTGTTACATGTAATTGAGATCCTAAGTTTTTAGAAATCTATTGAACAGTATATACGGTTTGGTGTTGTTTTTACAAAACAAGTGCAGATTTATCTTCGTGGCCATCAACCAGTGATGCCGCGGCACTTTTTTAACTACTTCTACGTCACTGAAGAATTTTTATTTTTCGTAAAACAACAGTTTCTTTTAAGAAGCTATTGTGACGTTACTGTTTTGTTGAGCTGTCTTTGTAATCACACTTTCTATAACGTTAGTTTCGATTTAAATTTGTAACTTTGTGTTTTCGTGATTTAGAATTAACAGGAAATTCATGATTAAAGTTCGTATAATTTGATGAAAAATGAAGTTCTACATTACTTTTCTCCGGAACTCTCACACTGCCGTTACCTGTTAAAACTCTTTAAGTTCTTTACCTAATGGTCCTACTGTATTAATGAAACTAAACACACAAGCTCTCGGGTTGCACTGATTGTTTGGTTCAAAAACTGACCCTCTTGTCTAATGGTGCAGACAAAGATGTTCCAAGTACACGAATTTGTTTGCATCAAGGCTTTGTTACGATTAAAGTGATTCCGTCTGCAAGTCCCAACAATTGAGTTCTAATATAACTTCTTACAAATAATGAGTACAGCTTTGAGTGTACGAAAACAGTTTCGTCCTGAAATTTGGTTTAATATTGGAAATCGTTGGAATTTAAATTTGTTTAAGGATACCAGAAAAACAAGCCACGGAGCGCTTTGGAACAGCCTGATGTAAACTCTAGGGCAAAGAGAACAAATAACGTCGCACTCTCCAAGATCCAGGACGGAGCAGTGCCAGTTAGTTTTAAAAAAGAAATTTAAATTGAATTTTTGCTACTCATAACATAAAACGTGCAGCAAACATTCAATGCACAGATTCTGACTTACAAGAAATTGATCCTAACTTAAGAGTAAATAATTGACCATTATTACGTATATATGTAGTTTTTATTTGTACATAAATAAAAACTAGTAAAATTAAACTAATACTTTAATCGTTTTATTATTCAGGTTAAAACGTAATATGGGGGAGGACATGTATTTTTTGTATATATGTGCATAAACAGATAACTAATGATTTTGTAATGTTTCTTATTGGTCTTAATAAATGAGATATAAAATGATTTAGTAAACAGTGCAATGTTACTCTGAAATACCTTGAAAACTGCAATTATGTGAGTTATGGTTTATTAAGTATAATAAAGATCTGTTTCATTGCACTATTGATCTCTCCTCTCTACTGTAAATTGTAAGATGTCCTTTTCAAGACTTAATAAGTTTATTCACTGAGGTCATATATATGTCGATGTTAACAATTTCCGAGATTTTCTTCGTCATCGGTTTGAATTTTCAAATACATTATACTAAGTCGGTATTCGTTTTGTTTTTGTCGATCGTGTTCACATAAATAAAAATCAGAAAGCGATTAAGCGACTCTCTGTTTAAAAATTTGACCATGGCTTTAGCTGATAGTGTCTTTTCATATCGAAAACGAAGTGTGTAATAAAGTTTTAACTCAATAAAACACAAACAAGATTTTGTAAGAATGCCTTGTAAAAAAGGGGAGTGGAGAAATTCGCGTAAATGTGGTACATTAGAGTTGTACATATTTTGGGGATATGGTGAATGAGTCTGTTGTAGAGTAATAATTGTTTGTTATTGCTTCTTGTATAATATTGAAAGGAAAGAAGCAGAATGACGCCCCAAGGATTTTGATCTCAGAACGTATCGAGTGTAGTGATACTGATGCATCAGTGAGCCGATATTCCAGCAGGTGATGAATAATGGACGCTTTTGATGGCCCGAAATCACCACCTTCGGACATTAATATGGCAAGTTTAAGATGTTTGTTCCCATGCCCACCGCGGAGGAGGTCATTGCTCCACGAGCACCGCGGGAGACATAACCCTGGCAATAACAAATCTTTTAACATTAGCTCTGTAAGAAGCCGACAGCGTTTGCTAGGCCCTAGGCTGATAGTTAAAGTGGTCAGCTTTTCAGCCCAGAGATCTAAGGTTCAATTTCCTGCTTGGTGGTGTGAATTCATCTCTCAACTACAGGGTTGTTCAGCAAAACCACATTTTTAATTTCTCTAACACACTTTTCTTGCTAATCGAGTCAAAATTGCACATCCATACAGTTCATTGCAAGTATTAAAAGGATGCACTAGACTGGATAATTTTTAAAAAAGGAATATGTATGTAATGCCGTTGAAATTCTATGATCTTTGCATGAATACGAGGGCGAGAAAATGACGCCTTTCATTTGATGAAGCCTGTTGAAAATTGAAGCCAATGGCTTATCTCGCACATTATATCACTACAAATAGTTCATTTTGCATAAATTGTGCTTTAACAAGATTCTATTGTTTGAGCTGATGTGCACTTTTTAGTATACATTGTTTCTTACGTTTACCAATTACCAAAAGGCGTTTTGGAGGAAGACAACTGCACGGACTTTTTCCAGAAAATTAAGATGCACCTGTTAAGATGCAAATATTTTGAGCATAATGGCATGTTAATCTAAATTGCTAAAGCCATTTTTGTGAAAATACAAAATAAGGAGAACTTTCCTCCTAAATGGGAATTTGCTTTCGGGAAATCTTGGAAAATGTTGAACTTATACACTTTTCTTTTTCTTTTATTCGCAGACACAAGAATAGGAACACATGCGGGAGCCTTAAATAAATAAATAAATAAATAAATATATATATATTGTTGCTATTTAGGAAGCCCAAATTTTCGGTGAAAACAGGTATCAAATTTTGGGCGGACCTCCTCTCCTATTTTTTAAATTAACGTCCGCCAAGTTAAGTCATATCATTGATGAATGAAATGAGTAAAACGACACTCAAATGAGTCCAGGGTCCATAGAGGTTAGATTTACCTACATTCATCTTCCAGGGTAAGGGAAAGCTCCGAAAAAATCCTTATCCAGTTAACTCACGCCGACCGAGATTTGAGCTCGTGACCTGTTAAACGTGATGCAGACATGCTACCCGTCAACCACACAGAGTCGGCTTCTCTACTTACTATAGGCAAATAGAGAAATTGAAAACACGATTCCTGGTTGCGGGGTGTTAAGTTTTCTCTGGTCAAGATTATTGCCTATCCTGGAAGAATAAGATAGAATATGCGTCAGAGAAAAAAAGATGTGCCAAATGTACTAAACCTAAAGAAAAACCACTGTATTCTTGTTAACACAGTTACCGATGTAGTTAAGGCAGAATATAAATGCGATAAAAATACTAGGAAAAGAGAAAGAATGAATTTGACAGTCCACCAGCTACTAAAGGCATTTAAGCATGAACATTTGGGTATACCTAATGGAAAATGAAAACGTATTTTAGTTTATGTATTTATAATTGCCATGGAACAAAAGCTAGTCCTTTTCTTATATTCACATAAAATAAAAAGCGTTTTGAAGTCAAGCCATATAATGATCAGTTTTTGTTGCCTGAACACGAGCAACTGTGTTCCTTTATAACAGTAGCAGATACATTATAAGAAGATACAGGCAGATACATGGAAGTTGTTAGTATTGTCGAACTTTCCATAAATGCTACCCGTAAGACGTACATAAACAGAATCATAGTCCAAGGAAAAAATACTTAGAGTTCATTGTAGAGCTTTTTCTATATGCCATTGGCGTTTTTCTAAATAGTCGTTTTATGTTCACATTTTCCTAAGATGAAGTACGTTATCGAATGGAATATGCTTTCTGAATTATGACTTTAGCTTAAAAATTACCAAGGCGGCCCGGGTTCGATCCCAGGTGACCGCAAAATGAGATTGGTGGCGGCCAACACGGCGGTGGGGCGGGTTTTCTCCGGGACCTCCGGTTTCCCCCGCCATCTCATTCCACCGGTGCTCCATCTTCATCCCATGTATCATCAGTGTCACCGCCTGCGGTGCCGTATGTAGTAAAAGTGGGCGTTAAACACTACACATTTCATTTAAAAATTACCTAGTCGTAAGTATAGTTTTTTTTCCCCTTAAATTCTATCCTATCAGAGGATTTTGACTTGAGAAACAATAGACAGTGCTTAACATGTTGAACTGTAGGTATTTATCAGGAAACACACATTCTTACTTCTTGACGCATTGTTGGATGGACAAGGAATCTAAGCCAAAGCTGGCCAGACTTTGCAGTAAGTTGATACAATTTTTTGAAAGCCCAGCTAACTAAATATTAATGTTAACTATTATGAATATAAACTAATGCATTATATACGTAAGTATTAGTTAAGTCCAGCTGCATGCCTATATTGAAAACATAGTGTTTTAAAGTCCATTCAATTTTTCTTATTGTTCAGTCGTTCATTATGAAAGAACATTCTATAGCTTTGCACATAATTAAAATTATCTTAAAAGAAAACACTGAATTATAATAGAAGTACTCTTAAGAATATTCCGTACATTTTGAAGACCTGTAATGTTAATATGCATTTTATTGAACAATTTCTAAATATTGGGTGTATTTTTTTATTAACAAGATGTGCATTTATTACTTGAAAGCAATTTATTCTTAATGCCATTCATGGCAGGAAAGTTTGCGTAGAAATATATGTGGAGCCAAAATTGCACCGTGCGCCTTAAGGTAAGATGGTGAATTTCAGAAAACCTGTCTAAAGGAGCCTATATCAAAATTCAGTCAAATTAGGAGTGGTAATCCACAGTACTGTTTACATTTAACAGAAGTACTTAATGATTTTGAAATGCTATGTTTTCCATTTGCAAGAATGGGAAGTATTTTTTGAATCTGAAACTCTGAATTAAAAAATAGATTAGTGAATAAGTAAATTCTTGTTTTTGTTTTCATATTCGAAAGAGAAAGAGTGTATAATAATAAGTTCACATTGCATCTTGGTATAAGGTTGGCCCTCCCTTAATTACTTCGCTAGCCGAGACTTGTGGGTAAGAGTTAAGTTTTGTATTCGCATTGTACAAAGTTCATTTGCCTATGCAACTATTTATCATATTAACGTAAACTGGAGAAAATGCATAGGTTTTATGTTCTTAATTCAGTAAAAGAAAAAGGAATGTTACATATCAAAATGCATTTACATTATACGTTGTAAAGAAATTTGTTAACAGATGTGAATTTGTCTATTAAAAATAGCTCTAAAACTATCACAGCACTGCGAAAATATTGAATACTGTCAGATGTTTTTGTGACTAATGCATGATTATGCCGATATGCTACGTCCACGTGACTTTCTTTATCAGTGACAAATGTACCTACCTATACTGAATTCGTTATGTATTATTGTTTATGTAAAATGGTTTCTTCTTTCCTTGTTACGTTACGCGTGTATTTTTACCTAGCACTAAGTTCAGATTAAGCAATATATGCTTTGTTTACAATTTGCCGAAATCGCATTCAAGAGTTTATTCTTCGTAAAAAGCTCTTTGCGATTAAAAAACTTGTATCTGTGTCAAAGGTATCTATGAGAATTTTCGAACGATATAACACACCTAACATATTTAATTCAAATATACGTATGTCGAATGTCAGGCAAATGGCCTTTCAAGTCCTCTGCTTTCTGAATGAAAATTCAGCGGTAATTCACGTTTGAAGTTGTCTAAATCTAAAGCTATTGGAAAAGTCACGTGTACCTGACAAAAGTATAACTCAAAATGTGAAGTCGGTTAAGTACCAAACTTGTTTATGGAATGCAACACTAAGATTTTCAAGAAAATTTCCCCAACCCAAACAACCGTTCATGTGAAAAATCTTATGTAATTGCTTCTTTTCCAAAAAATACTTATAATAATTTTAATGTAAAATATATTTAAGGTTTTTCATGACAACTAAAATGTATATCTTGAGTTTTGTCAAAATAACCTATGAATTCATCTTTATCCTGAGTGACTTCCTACATATTATATGTAGTTCTTTTTAAATGGCGCAATTTGTGTAAATTTTTGTGGCGCTCACCATTTCCGAGATACTGGTAATTAAGGGTTTGAATTGTCAATACCCTTCCTTTTTCTTGTATTTATGCATAGAGACTTTCAAAGCTGTCACAAAGTGACCAGCTCTTAACATTGGACGCGCTTAATCCTATTTTATTCCTATTATACCTACAAGGAAATGTGTAGTAAAATGATTTCTGCAAACGTTTCTCTCGATGAACTTGAGGTAGACAGAGTAAAGGTTTCTTAAGAATAGTTAATAGAAGAATGGGTTAAGTAAATTATGTAGCGAAGTTCTTGCCGCCTTCACTCTCCCTGTCTTCTTTCCCTGATGCCATTACTTTTGTTTACATCTTGGCCCTGGATGGAGGAGAAAGGAAAAGAATATTCTTGTTATTACTGTTGCAACTTGTATCACGGGGTACTTGGCTAGGTTCGCCTGTTTCAGTAAGAAGATGATGCGATTCCTGCACATGAAATATTTATAACTCCCAGCACATTGGATGAAGTACTCGAGCGACCTGACTTGAATCTACAATGTAACTAACGCCTTTTTATCGGAGATGCATCTTTAATGTTAACTGTATGTCGATAATAATGGGTCACACCGAGGTGTCCGGAGGCTATCGAACCAAGAAAACGCGGCCACAAGAATTATCAAATTGCTTCGGAGCCACGAACTCGGGATCTTTATGATACTCGTTCCATCTTATCGATCTGTAATCTCAAATATTTGCACATTTCCTTCTATACTGGTTTCACATTCTAATTTTGAAGAATCCGCCTATTACCAAGTGAAATGGCTTTGCGGTTATCCTGAGGTCCCAGGTTCGATTTCTGTCGATTTCTCACTAAGACTTATGTTTTTCGTGTTGTATTTTTCTGGTTGGTAGGCGATTTTTTTTTTTTTTTTTTTTTTGTGAGTTTCTCACATAACACGGTGTCCTTTCCATTTTCTTCTCATTTGGGCTTTCAGGTTTCCATGTGTATATATATATATATATATATATATATATATATATATATATATACACAAATGAGGCAGATGTTTGATGTATTGCCGTGGACATTAGAAGGCTGTCTGGTTCGATGGGTCGTTTATCGACCTTTTTGGGCAAGTGTGGTGTAGGTTCTATAGCGAGGATCCGCGGGTCTGTGAAGCCCATTCTTTTATTACATCCCTTCCTGGCCGGGAAAGGTTGGTAACTGCAACAAATTATTTGTAGGTGCAGTGCATGATATGCACTGTACGTAATTATACTTATGTATATATCAGTTACCTTTTCACTCTTCTATAAATTATCCTTACAAAAACTTGTTTGTTCGAGAAAAATGAAATGAAATGTGTAGTGTTTAACGCCCGCTTTTACTACATACGGCACCGCAGGCAGTGACACTGATGATACATGAGATGAAGATGGAGCACCGGTGGAATGAGACGGCGGGGGAAACCGGAGGTGCCGGAGAAAACCCGTCCCAGCGCCGTGTTGTCCACCACCAATCTCACTTTGTGGTTGCCTGGGATCGAACCCGGGCCGCCTTGGTGAGAGCCAAGCGGTGTAACCACTGAGCCACGGCGTGGCCAGTTTGTTCGAGATGATCGTTCATTGCAGACATCTCTTTGTAGATATGGCAGTGATACAATCGGCTAAAACGTGAACAGTATTCCTATGGGTGATGTAAGTACTCGTATTTTAAATTCCAAGCTTCTTGCATGAGGCACTTGCCTTTCTGCACCCACAAAAGCTTGTTATTCCAGTTCTTATTGATCCAGGTAAACTTTTCAATTCTGTATCACTTAATTATTTCTACGGTGCAATAAGTAAAATGATAGTCATATGTTTTAGGGGCGATTCGCTATATCATTTGCAAGTCTTTGAAATTCCAGTCTCTTTGTCTGACAACGAAGGAAAAAGAAACTGAAAGGTGACTTGCCATTTGAGAAGCGCATATAATTTCAAAATTCAAACCACGAGCACGGAATATGTTGCAAATGATTAACTTAAAAACAATTTTGACCTACATTATGTTCAAACAGTTATTTTAGATTTAATTTTATTTAAAATTATTTATGACTGTAGTCGATAGAGTACGAGGCTAAAGATAGCAATTGAAAGTGTGAAAGTGATCAAATAGAAGAAAAGGAAACTGAATGTTAATCATGATTTTAATAGCATCAATATTAATGTAATATTTAAAGAAATATTATTTTATTAGGTGGTGTGAAAAATTGATTTAAAAGAAAACTTGTGAAAATATTATTAAGTATTACAACGAACATTGTCACAATTAGATATGACCTGGACTAATAGAAAGATGCTCAATTGTCATAGCAACGGCAGGACCAATAACTTGAAATTGGCCGAAGCTAGCGTCTTTCTTCTGCTTTTCGCCGTCGTAAGGATCGGACGTGTGTGTTCGTAAGTCTGCAGAAAGGACGCGGTGGAGGAAACATTGTACGAGGGCCGTTCAGAAAGTAACCTCCGGTTGATTGCAAAAAATTCACCAAGTTAAATAAAAATATTTTAATATATACATCTTACAACTACATCTTTGCACTGTTTTTCTACATAGTCTCCATAACGATTGAGGCACTTATCGTATCTGTTCACAAGCTTTGAAATTCCTTCTTCATAAAAATCACCCGCTTGTGCCTGGAGCCAGCCTGTGACCGCATCTTTGAGCTCTTCGTCGTCATCAAACCGCTGGGACCCGAGCCATGTCTCCATATGCATGAAGAGGTGATAATCGCTTGGCGCCATATCTGGGCTGTAAGGTGGATGGTTGACAACGTCCCACTTGAAGGACTCAAGAAGGGCTGTTGTTCTGCGAGCAGAGCGAGGATGGGCGTTATCGTGCAAAAAAACGATACCGGAAGTCGCGATGAATAACTGCTGCAGAATATCCTTTGGCTGTAAAAAACCTTATAACAGCACGCACTTCACATTTGGCGGGGTTTTCTATTGCAGCACACATTTCAAACGGCCACAAACACTAAACTAGCGCAGATACGACGTTCACTCGACCACGGCTTGATGCCGACTGACCTGCTGAGTGCGTGAATGCACAGATGGCCTCGCTACTCCCCCCACTACCCGCACTGTGGCCGATCGGAGGTTACTTTCTGAACGGCCCTCGTATAAGTCATGCGATTATTTTAAAAATACGTACTATTGACGTACACAGAAGTTATTATTTGTTCATTGTTTCAAAGAGTTGTTTTGAATGGTTTAATTAAATTGAAATATAATTTTGGAAAAGAAAGTTATAAAATTACTTTATCTTCCTGCAAATCCATCATCGCTTCTCATTCGCGACCGCACCCTGAGACAAATCTTCATGCTAACACGAGAGCAGCTGTGTTAAGTTCAGGAATCCATCGCAACTGGAAACATAGGTTCCAGCATCGAGATAATCAACGTGATGCATCATTGCAACACATCACAACCAACTCTGCCTCCGATACATATGAAACAATTTGGTTTCAATGCCCTTTAAGGGAATCTACATTGTGTACGAGGGCACTATTTATATTTTGAGCCTTGGCTGCCCTGAATGTTATAGGTGCCATCTGATTTTTCCAATGGAAAGTTTGACATTGTTGACCATAATCTACTGCAAACATTTTGTCAGTAGAGCGTCATTTGTTTTGTTTGCATTAACTTGAAAATTGTCTCTCAACAAAAACATGGAATTAACTCTTTAAAATGTTCGAGCAATGATGTATTACGACTTTCGGTGTGGATTATCAGGACAAGAGTGTATCGATCAACTAACTTCCAGATTTGGCGACGAAGCTCCATCCTTTGCCACTGTGAAACGCTGGTATAATGAATTTAATCGTGGCCGCCGTTCGCTCAACGATGAAGTTCGTAAAGGTCGCCCAAAATCAGTTGTACCAGAAAATATTTATGATGTGCAAAAACGTGCAAGATCGTTATGCGTCATATTGTGAGATTGAGGCAACTCTGGGCATCACCTCCACCAGCATATATAAAATACTGCATGATTATTTAGCCGTGGAAAAGGTTCTCGTTGGCTCCCGCATAATTTGACGCAATCTCAAAAAGTTGCTTGTGTCGATTGTACAAAAATGCTTAAGAAATACAATTGTTGGTGCCTCAAAAGAGGTGTGTAAGATTATAACAGGTGACAAATATGGATCTATGCGTTTGAGCTGGAACGTTAACAGCAGTCGACTGTGTGGGTGTTTCAAAATGAAAACCCAATTAAGGTTGTTCTCACTCGAAGGACTTCGAAACAAATGGTCGCCTGCTTTTTTTAGCATAACTGGCCATGTGATAAGAGTGGCTTTATAGGAACGTAAAACTATCAATGCCGAATGGTACACAACCATTTGTTTGCCGGAAGTTTTCGGTGAAGTAAGGAAAATCATCAAGAACCGTAGGATCGTTCTTCATCAAGACAACGCGAGTACACATATCTCGTCTAAAAACAGAGAATTGATAGGTCATTCGCCTTACAGTCCTGGTTTGGCACCCACTTACTTCTTTTTGTTCGCGGACATCAAGAATAAATTGCGTGGACAACGGTTTTCGTCAGCAGAAGAAGCCGCTGATGCCTTCAAAAACCATGTTTTGGAAGTGTCTCAAGAAGACTGGAATAAATGCTTTGATAAATGTTTCAAGCAGATGCAAAAGTGTATTGATCATAAAAAAGAATATTTTGAAAAACAATAAAAGAGTTTTCAGCCAGAAATTACTTTGTTTTACTTATTAGGCTCAAAATATAAATAGTGCCACTCGTAGTAAGATTTTATGCACCTTACCAGTTACATATAAATTATACAGAATGAAGAAGCTATTCCCAGATAATTAAAATAAACATTTTATATGTCATGCGAATAGCTTTAAACATTATTTTAATCACATCTTCGGAAGTGTGTTTGAGAATTTAAATAATAGTTTAGTGGGTGCAGAGTTTTCTTGATCGTCGTGTCCCGTCTGTAGAGGATGCTGGACTTCATACTAACTTCGATCTTTAACCTGCCTTTCATTTAGTTCTGCTTATAAAACACTCTCACACAAACCTTTTTTCTAAAAATGCCCTTTCTATGTACTGGAACTGTCAAAACGTGTGTTCTGGATGAAACGTCGGTGTGGAATTTTTCAGTGGAATACTGTACTTCCGCTTCTCTGTATGTGTGTAGTAAAGAAAGGAAAAGAAGAAAATAAGACGAATAACGAATTAGAGTTGGGAAATGTTTTGTACGTAAAATTTCAAACCGATAACCACGATTAACTCAAAACATGGTTAGCGCTACAAAAGTTTTAGCTTGTTGATTTAAAAGAAACACACATTTCAAAAATTCGTGATAGGTATTTTAGAGAAAATAATAAAGAAACTTTTTTGTGCAAAGGGTAGTTTGTGGTTGAGGAATTTGCTTGAAAATTTACTTTAGCACCCTTGAAAGATGCTGAACTCGCATACCATCGCTCTCTCTCTCTCTCTCTCTCTCTCTCTCTCTCTCTCTCTCTCTCTCTCTCTCTCTCTCTCTCTCTCTCTCTCTCTCTCTCTCTCTCTCTCTCTCATACACACATTTTTCTCAAACTATATTTGAGGATTCAGAAGCAATCTCAACACATGAAATCTTGATATCGATGTTTTGGGTAGATACACTGCCTTTTCTGCGTAGTACGTACATTTTAGGGAAAGTAAAAGGTCTAATTATATCATTCACATAATCTTGTCTACTCTTTTACACATATCCTAAACAGTCTAGATGATTATCAATTGAGATTTACAAATATCTTAGTACGGTTGTGGGCAAAGTGATGTTAAATTCCTAGTCGCTATGACATGGTGGCTTTGTAGTTCCATGCTCTTCTGGATCCAGCGAAAAAAGTAAATAAAAATAGCAGTTAAGAAAAGGGTACTTTGGCGTGAAGAATTTTTGTTTAATTTTATTGTCACATCCCTGAAATATGTACTTAATTACCGGATTTCTTATGTGTATGCTGTTCACATACACTCCGCCGCCCTCCCCCCTCTCTCTCGTAATACTTTCACTCTTGCGAGGGGAGAATATTCCTGACTACAGAAAAAAATCTCGTTCTTCAGCCGGTAATCGAACGAGGGACTTTTGAATTTGGAAACTAGCATTTTTACAGCGGAATCACATAAGCGGTCTTGTACACTGAAGTTTTATTTTGTTTCTTTTGCTCGTTTCTAACAAGTTTAAGCCGTTTAACTGCTAGGTCAATTCGGATGATGAATGAAATAGATGACTGATGCTCAAATGTGGCTGAAGACTATAAAGCTTAGAGTTATTCTACATCATCTTTCAGAATAAAGGAAGACCCCGGACAGAAACCTAATCTAGTGAACTCGCCCTAACCCGAGATTCGAATTTCAGACGATCCCCGCACAAGAGGTGCCCTAAAACAAGAATGTTTCAAATTAAGGAAATTAAAATGTGCTGAAACATTAAAGTGTCAATTTGTGATTGCAAGCTCTTGAGATGAAGGAAAAGAAAGGGGAAGGAAACAAACTTTGAGATAACCTGACAACTTCGCACAGTTTTTCGCTAAGTACTAATTACTTAATGGTTGACACCATGGATTGAAATGTTTGGGGATAACTTGCAACTATTAATGTATGTGCTTAGACTTTCACAGTTGGCGGACATTTAAAGTAAAGTTTCTTCCGGGCTTGTAGGCCGTGGTGGAAAATTAGGAATTTCTCCTGATGTTTCACTCAAGACTGTGTTGAGCATCCTCAGAGGACCCAACGCTTATCTCTTTGCGTTTGAAAGCAATCGGAGGAATCAAAACTCTAAATAGAGACTCATCAGTAATCGTACTTAACGCAGATAAAGGCAACACCACAGTGGTTATGAATGTCACTGAATACAACAAGAACATAAGTGATATACTGATACCAAGTACATAAAGTTTTGGAAAAAAGACCTTACCTCATCTACACTGAGACTTACCAACCAATTAACAAAGATATCGTTAGCGCAGGATACCAAGAAAAATATCATTAGAACGGAGGCGGTTCCACCAAGATTGTCCGGTGTACCGAAACTACAAAAAGAAGGTAACCCACTGCGACCAATCCTGAGCACAATCGGAGCATCAACATATGATCTGGCTAAATACCTATCAAGATTACTACAAATGTACATGGGCAGCACTGAGGCATATACAAAGGATTCGGCACATTTCGTGGACTAACTGAAGAAAGTGCAGTTATTACCAGAGGACCAATTGATATGTTTTGACGTGACGTCTCTAGCCACAGAAACTTCATTAGATGACGCATTACGACATATAGCAGATATCTTCCCTGCAGACATAACAGATTTATTCAGACACTGTCTCACCACAAGCTACTTCCAATGGGAGGGTCGTTATTACCAGCAAATAGATGGCGTGGCCATGGGTACCCCTCTCAGCCTCCTAGTTGTCAATTTCTGTATGAGAAAATTTGCATACTAACCTTTAGAATCAGCTGTCTACAAGCCAAAAGTGTGATGGAGATAAGTGGACGATGTATTTGTCATCTGAACACATGGACGGACACGTTACAAGAGTACCTCGAGCACCTAAATGATATAAACAAGAACATACAATTCACCATAGAAATGGAGCGGAATGAAGAGATACCTTTCGTAGAAGTAATTATCACCAGAAAAGAAAATTTGACGTTGGAATTCAGCGTGTATCGCAAATTTCATACAGACCGGTGTATGAAGAAGTCTTGGAATCACCATCCTAGGCAAAAAACGTGGAATAATCAAGACACTTAGCAAGCGAGCCGTTAGAATCTGTGACCCGCAACTATTGAAACAAGAAATGAAACATCTTAACAAGGCCCCGCAGGCAAACGGATATAGCAAGAAGGAAATTCGACGTGCATTCGCTCCAGAAGGGCGCAGAGAGAACAGAAAGACGCTGCCCATTCCCAGGGTATTTACCTTATTTACGTAAAATCACAGACCGCATAATAAAGCTCTTGTCCAAATCATCAAAACTGTTTACAAACCTACCCGCAGAATAAAAGAATATCTAAAATCTGCGAACGACAAACGGCCACTCCTCAGTACGGCAGGTGTTTACAGGATACCATGTAGCTGCGGTTAAGTCTACGTAGGCACAACCAAACTTAGTATAAAAATACGATTAAAAGAACACGAACGCTACTGCAGGCTGGGGCAAACGGAAAAATCGGCAGTAGCAGAACATTCCCTTCAACGCCCGCCTCGGTAGCGTAGATGGTGGCGTGTCTCCTCACGTTCCAGAGGTCCCGAGTTCGAATCTGGGTCGGGTGAGTTACCTGGATAAGGTTTTTACGGGGTTTTCCCTTATCCTGATGGATGAATGTCGGGTAACTCTAAGCTCCATGAACCCCGGACTCATTTGAGCACCATTTCACCCATTTCATTCATCGTCCGATGTGACTCAGCGTTGGAGGACGTAAATTGCAACAACAAAAAAAGCCCTTCAAAGATCCATGACATTTATTTCAAGGTCACTGAACTTATCAGTTCTTCGGAGAGACTGAATGCTAGACTGTATCGTGAGACGATAGAGATTTATAATCATAAGGCAAATTTCAACCGTAAAGAAGAGATGAGCAGACTACCGAAAACATGGATACCAGCAGACGAGACGAGTCGTTCAGGTTTACCTTGGCGGAGTGTTTGCTGCCCAGCACCTAGCCGCTTAGTGCGGCTTTATCTGGGCAGTATAATAGAATTGTCATGTGTCGCAGGCGGTTGTCTTGGGAAGTGTTATGTCTAGCCTTAAATAGGCGCTATTGCCCCGTGAGGGGTGTGCGCCCAGTGTTGGCTGCGCTCTTCCGCCTGCCTGTGACGCATCTGAGTACAGTCCGCTTGACAGGCTACAGGGAAGGGAACTAATGTTCAGGTATGGGACTTACCAAGCCCATTTCTGAGCTTGGGGGTATGGAGTCAGGGGAAAGTGGCCCTGTTTAGTTCTGGTTACCCAAAGCATCTTTGGGCAACCGGTAGCTCGGTTGGCTGCCAGGAACCCTATGGTCGTAGCGGCCAAGGGTGTTCACCAGGTTAGGATGGGACTCTAGCTTACTGTAGATAGTGCAGGATCTCTCCCACACCACGGCTACAATGTACGGGACTCCGGAGTAGGTGTGAAGGATGTGGGACGGGAATCTACGTCCGGTATCGTAGATCATTCGCGTGCCCTGTTCTGGACTTACTGTAGGCTGCGGATAGTGGTCGGAGCCGCTGATTCCCAGACTTCGCAGCCGTACAGAATCAGGGGCGGTATAATCGCCCGTTACAGACGTAGCTTGAGGTGTGTTGGCATGGTGGATTTTAGTACAGGGTACAACTGCCTGAGAGCTGCATGCCCTTGTCCGGCTTTGACCCGGACATGAGGGGCGTAGGTAAGGCCGCAATCGAGGACGTCAAGGTATTTGACAGAGGGAACCCAGGGGATTTGCCTCTGCCGCAACCTCAGCGACCAATCTGGTCGCCTAGCTTGGACGTTAGCCAGAAGAGCGGAGCTCTTCTCGGGGCTAATGGCCATCCTCCACCTCTCATCCAACGGCCGATGGCTCGGAGCTGCTGCTGCAGTGGAGGATGACAATATCTTAGGTTCTTGTTACGTGCCATTATGAGGACATCGTCGGTATATTGGCACGTAACAGTCTGTGGTTCTAGGGTGAAATCAGACATGTAGGCCGCAAAGAGTAACGGTGACAGAACACTGCCTTCTGGGACTCCCGCGGCTCTGGGTCTGATAGATGACAGCCGTCCTTCCACTCTCACCCTGAACGTGCGGTTCCTGAGGAAACTGCTAATCAGGGCGAGATAGGGAGGAGCGTCCCTGAGTTTGTACAGAAGGCCTTGGTGCCAGGTTGCGGTAAAGGCTTACCAGCACTGGAACATCTGTAAATCCCCAAACAACCCGCACCAATAAGCAGCGAAGGACGGCACAGCTGGAAGCACTATCTTTGGATATCCATCATCCAATCAGTGAAGAGGGGGCGGTACGTCTCGGATATAAAGGGACGCAGATCAACTTGGCGGCATTCGTGAAAATCATGATCACGCACACTCCTGTTCCTCTCCCTGCCCTGCAGCACGTGGAGGCCTGCGCCGTTCGACTGTCAGTCGGTGGACAGAACACCCTGCTGGTAGCGGCTTATGACCCCTCTGGCCATCTTCTATGAAGTCGATTACACCATCCTATTTAATCTTCACCCAGTAGTTTGCATTGCAGGAGACCTCAACGCGAAACACGGGCTCTGGAACAGCCGTATCAGCAACCAGAGGGATCGCGGGCTCTACCGCTTCATAAGCGGACACCCAAATCTCGTCGCGCACGGGCCTAGAGGGCCAACTTTCTATCCAGGCTGCGGCAGACCGGATGCCATTGACATCATGATCACTAAAAACTTTCCATTTCACCTAGACCTCTCGATGGTAAATGAACTGGACTCTGACCATGACCCCGTCGCGGTTGATTCCTACGTTACCATGCCAGCACTGTTCAACACGGACTGGTTACTTGAGATAGACTGTGATGCAGCCATCCTTCAGGTTAACCCAACCATCGACCCTCGCCCCCGCATCGACGACATTGAGGCGCTGGAGGTGGTGGCGGAGAGTTTTTCTCAGCACGCCCGACAAGAGGTGAGCGCACACACTCACCGCTTCCCGACCAACACACCTAATCCGATCACCATTCCAACCGAGATCCAGCAGTTGCTAAAAGCCAAGGCAGCTGTTCGGAATCTACGGCAGAGTTTCCGCCATCCCAGGATAGGATCAGTTTACCAGCGGTTCAAGTCTCTGGCAAGGTGGCTGCTCGGCGCCCATCGCAAGGTGGCCTGGGAGAACACTTTTCGGAACATCGATATGTACGAGAAGCATCCCTGGCGCATCATACAGTCTCTTAGGAGGGACAAAATCCAATACCAGCATCCACTGCATGGCACTCAAGGGAGACTCGCATTCGAGCCCTAAGAGAAAGCCACTGCGTTCGCGGATCATTTGGAAAGCCAATTCGAGCTGAGGGAGGATCTCCAGGACGAAGACTTTACTGACCTCGTGGAGGCGGCTATGGAAGACCTCTATGAGTGGCTACAGCAATGCCCTGAGGAGTTCCATCTCCCAGTAGTCACCCCAAGAGTGGTGGCTACTGAAATGCGCAAACTTAAGCCTAACAGGTCCCCTGGACATGGTGGGGTTAGCGCACCTATGCTCCAGCACCTTCCCAAAAGGGCCGTCATCCATTTGACGCGGATCTTCAATGCGTGCCTCCACCTCCGCCGCTTTCCAGCTAGCTGGAAGGAGGCGAGAGTGGTATGCATCCTGAAGCCCGGCAAGGATCTGGTCTTTCCTTCCAGCTACCGATCCATAAGTATTCTACCAGCCTTCTCCAAGCTTTTTGGAGTGGTTGCTGCTGTCCCGCCTGACCCCTCTCTTCGAGAAAAGGCAACTCCTACCCGATCACCGGTTTGGTTTTCGTCATTGACATTTCACGATCCTGCGGCTATTGCGACTGGCTGAGAGGACGGCCCTGGGCTTCCAGGAAAACCTCAAGACAGTCGCGCTGTTGCTGGACGTTGAAATAGTCTTCCCCACCACCTGGTACCAAGGCCTACTATACAAACTCAGGGAGGCCAATATCCCTCCTCCCTATCTCGCCCTGATCAGCAGTTTGCTTCGAGATCGCACTTTCAGAGTGAGAGTGGAAAGACGGCTGTCATCAGTCAGACCCATAGCCGCAGGAGTCCCGGAAGGCAGTGTTCGGTCTCCGCTGCTCTTTGCGGCCTACGTGTCTGATTTCCCCTTAGAACCATAGACTGTTATGTGCAACTATGCCGACGACGTCCTCATAATGGGACGTAACAAAAACCTTCGTTTTTGCTTTCCTCCGCTGCAGCACCAGCTCCGAGCCATCGGCCACTGCAGTGAGAGGTGGAGGATGGCCATTAGCCCCGGGAAGAGTTTCGCTCTACTGCTGACGAAGGTCCGTGCCAGGCGACCGGAGTGGCCACTGAGGTTGTGATAGAGGCAAAGGTTTTAATAAACAAGTCTGACTTGAATTTTATAGTTATTAATTTTAGAGATTTTAAATTTTTAGTACTGTAATGAGTTTTTATGTGCTTTTAATAGTTGAGTGTTTTATTTTATCTTACTTTTTAACTTAGTTTGTGTAGCTTTTAGGGTTTAGTGTTGACTTCGGGCCCAAATGACCTTGTTGTCGACGGGCCCTAAAACACCACGCACTCACTCACTCTCCTGGGTTCCCTCTGACAAATACCTCTGTGTCCTCGCTCGCGGCCTCACCTACGCCCCTCACGTCCGGGTCAAAGTCGGGCAAGGGCATGCAGCACCTAGGCAGTTGTACCATGTTCTAAAATCCCCTATGCCCATACACCTAAAACTGCCTGTATCGGGCGATCATCCCGCCCCTGATCCTGTACGGCTGCGAGGTCTGGGGATCAGTGGCTCCGACCACCATTCGCAGACTGCAGCGCGTGCAAAACATGGCAATACGGATGATCTACGGTACCGGGCGTAGATTCTCGTCCCATATCCTCCACACCTCTTTCGGAGTCCCGTATATTTGGACGTGGTGCGGGAGAGAACCCTGACCATCTACAAGAAACTAGACTATCATCCTAAACACTTGGTGAACACCCTTGGCCGTTACGACCACAGGGTTCCCCGCCGTTGACCAAGTTACCGGCCGCCCAAAGACACTTTGGGCTATCTAGTTTGAACAGGGCCACTTTCCTTTCATACCAGTACCTCCAAGTCCACAAATGGGCTTAGTAAAACCCATACCTTTACCTTGTTTGCTTTACCTCTAGCCTGTCAAGCGGGCTGTACTCAGATGTCTCACAGGCAGGCGGAAGGTGGCAGCCAGCACTGGGCGTAAACACCCCTTGTGGACGCGTTGAGTCCTGAGGCTCTACTCCCATTAGCCTTGAACCCGTAGGAACAAGACCCGGGCCTCCTTCAACCAGGGAGTATCCGAGCTGTCCCAAAGGGCGCTCGGCGTCCTCCGTGGGGCTTTCCATAGGGCAAGACCTAGAGACTAACAAGCCCCCGCATTTGGTCCTATGGACTCAAGACGGGATTGAAGTGGATACTCCACTTACGCGCGTCAACACTCAAGGTGAAGACTACCGAAAAAGCTCGGTGGGGCCGCCTGGTGATCTAGCACACCTTCTACTAGCTTTGCAGGCTAGTACCCGGGAGACTTAATGGCTTCCCTGAACCCCGTCCGAAGACGTACCCGGTTCCCCCGGGTATCGGGAACACACTGCCCCCTCGAGTCCATCCCAATCCGAACAACTCCCGAAGGAGGGGCTCGGCTGTTCGGCCCGAGGTTCCTCTAGTAACGTCAGAGGTACCACGAGTGCTAAGGGCCCGCAGCGCCCGCACTTTGGCAGCTGAAAGGGACGGATCCCTTCCCCTACGGGAACCCCTTGTGGACAGTTTCGCCCGCACTTGGTTAGATATAGTATTGCCCAAGACTACCGCCTGAGACACATGACATTTCTTTTATACTGCTCAGATAAAGCCGCACTAAGCGGCTAGGTGCTGGGCAGAAAACACCCCGGCTAGGTAAACCTGGACGACTCGTATCTTCTGCTGGTCTCCTGCTGCCCCCTTTCACTCTTAGTTTGGGTCGTCTGGTGATGCTTAACACAGTCTTGAGCGAAACATGTGGAGAAATTCCAAACTTTCGGCCACGAGTTACAAGCCCAGAAGAAACTTTACTTCTAATTGTAACTATTTAACTCTTAGATATTAAACTTGAAACTTTTGCGTGTTATTTTTATATCTAAATTACATTTCACATTACAAATAATGTACACATCATGACTTTTTCTGTCAATTACAATTTTACAAATGCTATTAATTGAAAAGCAATTTTTCCGTTGGCTTATCGCTGCTTTGAAAAACGTTTGGCTAGAAATGATTTCAAGTTTAAGGACATTAATTGTTCTTACATTGTTACACTTATAAAAAACTACTGTTATAGGCGCTTTTTCGGCTGTCTCTAAGTCGTGGAGATTAAAGAAAACAATCGCGAATTTACAGACAGTTTCCGAGAAATCCATCTACTTAAAGTAGGCAACATATAGGTAAACGTGTAACATGCAATATTTTGAAAATGTTGACGCTTGAAATAAGGTTTTGAGAAAATTACATATCATAAAGAGTTTGGTTTCTTCAAAATACAAAAATACTTCATTGGTAACACAAAAGTCAGATTTAGCAGTGTACATTGTGCAGAAGTCTAAGATGCGTTAAGAGTTTTGGACTCTCTGAAAGAAATGCAATGCTCGCCCCCACATCTTGGGTTGAGAATTGCATTAGCGAGCAATTTTCAGAAAACTTAGGTATATCAAGGATGCCTTTGCTTTTCTATTTGTCCTCTTTGATTCTACTTTGACGTAGCTTTGACACTTTTATGACTTTTGTGATGTACAGTTTTGGTTTGTGCTTCCATTTCAATGCTGGGGTAATTTGACACATTTATGATACTTCTGTCGAACTTAAAGCAACATTATTTTTAGTGTCATAACATGTGGTTTTGAACCTTAGACATATTGTATCTAACAAGGGGAAGCGATGAAACCTTCACTTTGTAAAGAACTGGTAAGCCAATTTTAACCTGCACTATAGATGACTCAGCTATACGGAAGTATTATCTGACGCTTAGTTAAAATCATGTAATATCTGAAGAAATAATTTTTAAAGGGAAAAATAAGTTTAAAAAATACGTGATTATATATATATATATATATATATATATATATTAATTAATTGTGCCTTTTTCCCTGTAGTGAGGTTTTGCCATCAATTAAGATTTCCGTGTTATACAAAATAATTGGAAATTCAGAGATTTTTCACAGAAAATTCAACATATTTTATTTTTCATGTCTGTGTGTGAAACAGCTGATCACAATCAAAATGTTTTTAGAAAATTATAAATTTTGAATTTGAATACCAAATTTCGTATTTCTGTGATATTTTTTATTTTGGGTTATGCTGTTCTCAGAAACACATTGTCCGCTTCGGTAGCGTGGTGGTAGCGTGTCTGTCTCACGTTCAAGAGGTCCCGAGTTCGAATCTGGGTCAGGGTGAGTTACCTGGATAAGGTTTTTTCGCGGATTTCCCTTATCGTGAAAGACGAATGTCTGGTAATTCTAAGCTCTGTGGACCCTGGGCTCATTTGAACATCATTTCACCCATTCCATTCATCGTCCGATATGACAACGCTGGAGGACTTAAAATTAAAAGAAAAGAAACACATCTACAGAGTTTCTCCAGTAGTTCGCAAAATTTGTATTTTTGGTAGATATTTCTCCATGTCGGATTTTTTAGTGGAACTCGGTAGTTCCTATTATCTGCTTGAGATAAATGTTCGGTATAATATTAGACGTTTTTTAAAATGTGTATGAAAATAAATGATATTGTCTTACACACATTAAGAAAGATAAAACCTAGAATAAAACTTTGAAAAAAAAAAAAGGTTGATGCTATAGCCAGGATTTGAACAAAGGAACTTATTGATTGACTGAATATTGAATAATTGAAGTTCGGGGCTCATTAGAATGTGCCAACATTCTAAGCTGCGGTTGGCACCTTTATTTACTCTGAAAAATGTGAGCCCTGCATGTAGCGGTAGAGTAAGCCAAAGATCCTTGGCTCAAATCTCGGCTATGACATTGAGTTCCTTTATTAACCTTTCCAACTTGAGGCTACTCACGGCTTGTCGGTCTTAGTTCCGATTACGAGAGTTAATTTTATACCATGAGCGACATGAGGGCAGAGGGCAGCTTTGTGATAATTGGCAATCTCTATCGAGAGGTATGTTGCGAGAGACCGCCCATGTCGATACCTTGGGTCGAACCCAGGCCAGCAACATGTTGGAGAGTGCGGCCCCAAAGGTAAAGGAACCGGGCTCTTTGAGCCACTCTTGGGTTTAACGGGTGGATTTTAAAGAAAGGAACTAGCGGAGTGGGAGGGACAAAGAGCGAACTGCAGGACAAGGAAAGAAAAAAGAAGTTTTGGAAACGGTAGGGGGAATTAAAAGAGCATAGTGGTTGGGTGGGGGAAGGGAAACTTTAGTTTAGCAGCTTGGCGATGCTCTCGCTCCTCTTTCATTGCTGTGATGATGATGATTATACCGGGTGACCCGCAACACGCTGCCTCGAGTAAACAAATGCACGTGCTCCTAACAGGGTAATCCGCAAATGTGGCGTCCTATATGATAATGAAGAACAGAGCCTCCAGAAATGTTTAATAGTGATTTTGTCACAAATAAGAATACTAAATATCTGAATGCTACGTTTACACGGCTTTCTGTACCCAGACTTCTGCGAACTATTTTTACAAAAGCTTTTTTTCCCCCCTTTTTTGTCTTTACTTGTGATTAACGTTTGCAAAAGTTGGTTCGTGACATATATCGATGCAGATACAAGAGGTATAGACGAGTCCAAACCGATAGATGTTTGCTGGCGTTAAAATTCGGTGCCTATTTCCAATGACATCTCGAGAAACAACTGAATAATGACATTTCAAAAACCGACAAAAGTAATGAACAGTGTCGAAAAATGCTTTCCGATTCTTTCTTATTGTTTTAATGCGATCCACATTTCTTTGTAATTTCTTGGCCCTTATGGTTGGCTAGTAATGCAGATGTAATTCAGGATGAAGACTTCACAGGTTATCCGTCGAAAAGTCAATATAAGTAGATATACGTTATAGTAGTCATATAAGTAGCTTATACATATTGTATGTTACAACAAGCCATTTTAGAAGGGAAAGAAAAAGGTTCTAACTAAGAGGTAGTTCGGCATGGAGTATTTTCTTGAAATTCTTCGTTTTGTATCATTAGTAGATGTTATCTGGATACAAAGTTTGGTATTTATCCGAATTTTCTATATCTTTCTTTCTTTCGCTACCAGTTTAGTGGAAGATTTTGTCAAATATTGCTGTAAAATTATCACACTAAGAAATTTGCTTCCAAGATCCGCGATTTTGTCGTTAGCACTGCCCTCTCTGGTACAGCGCATTTTCCAAGTTTTTCTCTGTTCTTATAACTGGTAAATGCCGTGAGGTGTTCCTAAGATCTGGAACGTTCCTTCTCAAGTTTGCTTTTCCAGTTATTTAATTGCATGCACTATCACTGCCCACCTGTTGTGATGTATATAATATGAACGCATGTTAAAAATTACTCTAAAAATAATACACACACACAAGAAAAACGCTGTAAACAGTTCTTATTTTGCAGCATTTGAATGTATTTTTTAACAGTGTTACGAACTTTTTGAGTATCAAAGAGGCATAATTATCAGTTAATATTTCCGTGAATGGAACAAGCAAGCGACGTTTGGTTTCAGGTGATTCATAAACGTTTAAATCATACAATTGAAGTTTGTTTATTTGCACAGGACTGATGGAAGTATGAACGTTACGAACCCCTTCCATGGAGAGCGTGACTATCCGGAAGGCTTGATTTCGAAACTGTTTTGAGGTGAAATTGCTGCTGTTTCCTCACTGAAGAGGCCAAAGTCGAGTAATTATCAGCTCTGTGAAGCGCAGCTTGACTTAATGTTTTTAGTTTCTCTTGCAACTGGTAGAGATTCCATTTCAACCAAAAAAAAAAAAAAAAAAAAAAAAAAAAATCATTCTGTTATGCCAAACGAATATAAGCGTTTTTTTTTTTTTTTTTTAAGTAACTAAAAACGAAACTAGATGCCAAATGTAGTATTATGTACAGGATCTTCAAAGTATTTGACATAAAATTTTTTAACAAAATCCAACAGACGAAGCTACATTTTATATTGTCTGTTCTTATTTTGTACTCTAATCGTGTGGTAAGTACGCCCTAAATATTTATATGATAATATTTTGAATATTTACGGAATAGTGAATGAAGTGCTTTTTATTTGGAAGGCGTTTTATATTCTTCATGAACACAAAACAAAAGACAGAAGCTATACACAATTCTTTGATGCATATAATTAAATAAATTTTTGAGACATCAGCCGTTTCTAAGATACCTGAACGTTGACCTGTACGTAGTTTACATATAAAATATATACCTACTGTCGCAAACCCTTTTCTACGCGAAGAAAAAAAGAGTGTACCCGCATTTACTGATCAGTAGTTTTAATTCAACATCCAAGTTCCTATTCAAGCATGTTTCCGATTTGTTTTTGATTAGTCATTAACAACACATGGAACAGCATCGCATTAAATGCTATTATTAATAACAATGTAGAACTGTAAAATGGCATTTTTGTCTCACTGGGTTGAAAGAAAATCACTTAGTTACTTAGCGTGCCACTGTGGTTTGGTAGTAGCTTGTGGGTCACATGCCCGGATTATTTTCTTTCCCTCGGATTTTCCCTTATTCTGAAAATATGAATATCTGGTTACTTTAAGCTTTATAGATACCAGTCTGATTTGAGCATTTCACTCTTTCATATGTCCCAACTGGTTAAAGAGTCCCAAATACACAAAATTCATGACTAAGAGACAACCGATCTCTTTTGAATTCGCTATACCAAGTAGAAGTCGTTGCCCTAGATAAAGTTTCTTCACCAAATGCATTCCAAGCCGATCTGGACTTCATTTTGACGGCGTTAATGACGATTTAAACATTGTAAAAATTCTAGCCAAGAAATGTTCTCTAGTCGTTCATTTTTGGCCAAACAAACTAGTACAACAAATCGAATAAACTGCACGGTGATCAACTCTCAAAGCATTAGAAAGTAGCTGTCATATATAAACAAATTTTATTTGTTTTTAGAAACATGCTGAAAAACGCCAATCTCTCTCATAGATCGACGTTTTTACTGAACTTTCGCATTAACGTCTCAGTGTTTACAAGATCAGACATTTAGTTTTTCTCTAAGTCACGTTAATCGAAGTAAATATTAAGGAAAATAAATATGGCCCTTATTTCATATTGTTTTATAGATACTGTGGAATAGGGAATTCGGTAGGCTTAAGCGATATTCATTCTTTTAAGAAGTAGTGGCCATATGATCTTTGCATGACCATAGCTAGGGAGGGGAAGAAAAAATGTCTTGCTATCTGTGGAAGGTATGAGCATAGCAACTTTCAAACCAAAAACAAGAAATTTCGAAAATGTTTGGAAAAAAAGAAAGAAGTATTTGACATAAATTGCGTTTTGAGAGTTAAAGTTGAATTTTTCGAGGAATAAAACTAATAAGATAAGCGGGAAAAAACCCGTAATATCGTTTGTTCTTTGTACATATTGAAAATGATAATTTTCTCTCCTTAAGTTTGGCTGTTATGATGTTTTAAGAAGCCATGGTGTATGTTTAGCAGTATAGGGTTACAAGGAATTAATAGAAGTGGCATAAACCTGTAGGTGTGAAGTTCATTTCACACTTTTATACGCCGTTCTAAATGATGCTGGAGGTAAAATCAGCTCTGTTTTAACATAAGAACGCATGTAAAGCTGTGGCTTCTGCCAGATTTCTATCAGGCACCAGATTTCCATGTATCTTAAGCAGTCTATACACACAGTTTGTGTAGTGTACGTTAATCACAGAGGACATGGTTGTTGGCCAGTAATATCGTATTTCTGAACAGGGAAGAATGAGTCCTTTGCGGGAGGAGAACGTTGTATGGGACACAGCGTGTCGCCCACTTCCGCTCGCTGTTTTGTTAGATCCGCAGTACGCTCAGAGCTATTAGTTGCCCAAACCTGCCTCCCGTGACCGACCGGCTCCTCTCTCACTTTCTCTTGTTAGACTGTCTTGTGTAACTCGTGTTCACTCAAAAATAGGAATTTTGAGATTCTCTGTATCCCTCTCCAGAAAATGGGAAGATAATATAATTGCAGTTATTAACGTTGGTGATTCAGATAAATAAACCAACGCTAAACAAGTAGCTTATATCAAAATGCGAATATATGAAATAGGTGAAATGCCAAAATGAGCACGTGGTCCATAGAGCTTAGATACCTGACATCCATCTTCTCAGGATAGAGACACTTCCGTAAAAATAAATAAGTGAAGAAACCTTCGTCGGGGTAATTCGCTAAATCGTGATTCATACCCGGGACCTCATGAATGTAAGACAGAAACGCTGCCCCTAACCCACCACAGAGTCGACCTGGATGCTTATGTTGATGGAGTGTTGTTACATACAATTTTTTTACGCAAAAATAGTCCGCAATTAATCGATGTGATTGACATCAATAAGTAGGTACATTTGAAATGTAAATGCCTTAGTGCTCAGTTCAGCTCCTACTCCGTCCTTCCTTCAGCTCCTCTTTATGTGTCTGGGAACTCACTCAGACTTGTTCAACACTGAAGCAAGAAAAAATTAATTTCTTGTATTGTCCGTGAGGAAGGGACGCGGTAAATGAAGTTGTTGCATAGGCAATTGATAGTGTCAAAAGGAACAGCACGCACTTGGGGTGCAGGGTGGCGATTATTAGAAGTTAATGAGCTGCATAATATCAGTTCGTTGTATTAAATGGTAACCCCTCGTGTCCTTGCTCTCCTTCGCTGTTCCCTCGTCCTCTAGAGGGACTTAAGTCCGCCAATTCACGCTGAAGCTATGTCTCACTGTTGTTGCTGTATCATGTCAGTTAGGTGCCTCTGTCCCTACACCAAACATTGTACGTCATTGGAAATAATCATTTCTTCCACACTAACCGTGTGTAGGTTAAGGTTAGCTAATAGTAGCTCAGTGGGTTAGAACAACCGCACGGAGAGCGGGAGATCCGTGGTTCAAATCCCGGCTATGGCATTCAATTTTTCAGTCTGACTCTACTTATTGTACGTCATTATGTTTAACATGATTTTGCTGATCATTCGCTTAAGGAATTTGTTGAAAAGATTCCAAATTGTGTAGCACCTGCAAGAAAAAAATACGCCAATAAATTTGAAACTTTGGATTCCATATGAGACAGAACCATCCTAGGAGAAGATATCAGTTTTACAGAAAATAAACTAGACCAAATAAGTCTACTTTATAGCGATCGCCTCGACACTGGCTAACAATTTATCTCAACAAACAGGTACATCTCCGTCTTTTTTCGACAAATGCTTGAGTCTGTTAAAATTGAAATTCTATCACTATAAGTCATACAAGTAAAATAATCCTTGCAGCTTTTTTTTACATGTAGAGATTGGTTGCATTGATCCGGAGCTTTTGTTTTTAAATGATGAATATTGATTTCACGAAATGGACGTGTGAACACTCACAGTAGTTTATGTTCGGCTACGTTCAGAGGAGCGGCGCTAGAAGAGCATTCGCCATACTCTTCCGCTACTAAAAGAAAACATCCCGGAATGTAATTTTGGCTTTATGAATGGGAGGAGCTTATTCCAAGCAGTGAAATACACGCAGCGTGTATACCTCGAGACCTCCATTAGAAAATGGCTACTCTGTCTTCTTTGATTTTAGGAAAAATTGAGAAATTGAGAGTAATGACTGGGGAGGGAGACCTGCTGAGAGTAATAAAATTGAATATTCTGTTCAACAAAACTTAATCCAAGTAAAAAAAAAAAAAAAAAAAAAAAAAAAAAAAAAAAAAAAAACAGTTTTGAAATATCAGAGAAAATCATACATGCGAATGGTGTTTTCCAAGGCGACTCTGGGAGTCCTGCGCTGTTTTAACACTTCTACACAGATATAACAAATACATTGCAGGACTCAAAAGCTGAAATTGTTCTTTACGAAGACGACAGATTGATAGGATCGGCACTACAAACACTAGGGAATTGGGCAAGGGAAAGCAACCTGGAAATAAACAGAACGCAGCACAAATGACATTCAGGAAGGATGGATAAACAACGCTCATTGACAGCAGAATCTATTCAACAAGCCATTATAAATAGCGAGGTATAAATAGCTGAACATTAGTTGAAGACAGCAACATTTTTCGATGTGCACATTCAGGAAAGACAGTAGCAGCCATCAAAGCTTCATACAATACTTGAAAACATAATGTGTCGGCATTATTCAAAACGGAAGTGGTGCTACTTATTACTCGGCAGAGCGTTGAGGCGTATTGACCTTCAGGTGACCAGAGTTGTGATCATTCCTTATCGGGCCTTATCTGGTCAATTAGAAGAGTGAAATATTAGTAAGTTGACGTACAGTAAGTTGACGCGATTGAAAACTGCGTGTGTCTATATGATGATTTCTCGCGCCTGCCGATGTATGACACATTGCTGTCCAGAAGACATGATTATATCTGAACAGAGTATGCATACACTGGACTCGCCGTGTATGTGCGATAAGCTGAGGTAAACATCTCTGTTTTGCGAATTTTTACCGCTAGGACTTCTCGCTTTGCCATGTAGTATAATGTATGGAATAGAGATGATGGAGGTGGGGAAACTTAAGATTAATGATATGATAAAAGTTGGGAAAGCAGCGCCATCGCGCCTTTTATGCCAGCTCATGAGGGAGATCTGTTTCGTAGAGGACATCAGATTACAGCATCTATCAGGACTGATTAACACCAGAGAGCGGAAGAAGAAGATAACACCTACACATCAACCATGCTGGATGGCTGCTAAAAGGAGTGTAGGTACGGAAAACAGGTCACTGCAAGAGTTGCAATACACGGATTTCATCATAATATACGCTCAAACTAGAAATTCCATGCACCGACTGAAGATTCTAAATGTGCAATTAGACAAAGATGTAAAAATTAGCACATCATAACGTGGGCGAAGAGACTGTGTAACAGACTCTAGCAAAGACTAAACATGTACATCAGTGCTCAATTCGAACGCAATTTCCTCCTCCTCCTCCTCCTCCTCCTCCTCCTCCTCCTCCTCCTCCTCCTCCTCCTCCTCCTCCTCCTCCTCCTCCTCCTCCTCCTCATCCACATCATCATATTGGGCTTCAAACAATTCTGTTCTATAGCATGAAATGTCTCATTATGGTCTTAAAATGTAGTGTGATATGCAAAATACTAGAAATATCAGAGGGCGCATTTTCTTCATTGAAACCATTTATGCAGAGCAATATGGGAGACAAATTTTGAGATCATTTTATGACCCAGTTAGGGTCATATCGGACGATGAATGCAATTGGTGAAATGAAGCTCAAATGAGCCCATAGAGCTTAGAGTTACCCACTTTCGTCTTCCAGGTTAAGGAAAATCTCCGGGAAATATCCGTATCCAGATGACTTGCGCAGACCGAGATTCGAACTCGGGAACTCTTGAACTTGAGGCAAATAGCCACCACGGACGCTACAGAGGCGGACAAAAATGTTCTTGTTGGTTTCAGCAAGGTTCTGTAGCAACATATACGACGATGAAATCCATAAATCAAAGACTTGTTTCATGTCGGAATTATACGTGTTGATTTGTAACCCCTTGTTCCTCTAACCCAAGTAGAATAGTTGAGATTTGTGTTTAAGGGATTCTTTATTCGTGTTCTAATCATGCTACAGTACAGGATAGTGTAAAATCGCAAGAATTCCCGTTGCTGAGCTTAGGCAATTTAGAGACAACATTCTTATGAAACTAATGCCTATTTGAAAGAAAGAGGTTAACTTTTGAACGTGTACTGCAACGCAAGGGTTTTAGTGCTCTTCTACCAATAGAGTAGTCCGTACTTCCATAAAGTCCCTGCATTTAAAGAAGCTTAGATTAGAAGCGAGTCCCATCCAGCTCAGTTTCAGTTGACTTGCATAATTGGTAAACATTAAGCAAATAAGATCTTTGTGCACAAAATTTACTAAATGTAATTCACGCATACTATTTGCGAAATAACATTGTTTGTCCCAATGATTTTCAGATTTTCTTTGTTAATAATTTTTTACAGATTTTTTGGGGGGTTTAAATTTTTAAAATTTACCTTTTTCAAGTCGTACATTTCTTCTCGTGGTTATGCCAAAAGCATGCATGAAGTTTCAAAGCCAGCCCATAGGACCCGCTTCGTAAGGACCCGTTTATAATTTAATATTGGAGTAAAGACTCGAATCGCATGAGAAGGTTTGTTTAATCAGCGATAAATGTTTTCAATATACAGATGTCATTATGTATACTTCAACGTTAGAAAAAGAACTGGTTAGGCATTAGGTGCCGGGTGTTTATATAAACCCGTCATGTAGGCTCATGCTAGTCGGTTCATTTCTGAAATTATCTTGAACTGAACATAAATCATCTTAGGCTTAAACTTGTATACATTTAATTAAGCGGGTATTAATATGCACTGTTTGAATTGGACTGGATTTTATCGGAGGGGAACTAGACGGCAACCAGACTTGGTTTATGGACCTATGCCCCAAGTGGGGATTCCCCGGGAGGAAGGATGAGGTGAGAGGAGATAAAGGGCGGCCGACCCAAGGAGTACGACTATGCAGAGGCCAGGGTTCGTACACTTGACCCGTTGGAAGCTTCCCGCCTGGCCAGTACAACCGGTATTCTACCCACAGTGGTCCTGAACTGGAGCATCAGACCGGCCCGGAGACCCGATACCGTCCCACCGGAGGAGGAAGTGTTTACCAGTAGCATATTATCTTGCCGTGCAGCGCCGAGATTCCCCGACAATTCTACCCTAAAAGGTAGAAATGAAAGAGAGGAGAGGAGAGATGAAATGATAATGGAGATGAAATGGAGGGACAGCAAATTTGAGGGTTGTATTTAATCTACCCAGCATTCACTTGGTGATCCGAATAAAGCCCATGGGAGAGGCAAGCCAGTCACGGGAATCGAAACCGAACCTCCCGAATGCGGGCGAGCTATTCCGCTCAGCTGTACTAACACTCTATGCGGTTTTACATTCTGTTTCTCACAAGAAACATTCAGTAAGCACAATGTACGTTTTACATTCATTGAGGTCTTCCTCCTGACACACAAATACATTTTAAAATAAAATGTGTATATGGAGTGAACCAGATCATTCGTAACACTAATTTATTTTGGAAGATACATTAACATTTTCAAGACGAAAAGCAGTATGAAACTATCATTTGAGCTTGATTTTGTAAATCATTCATAACAGTTAGCGGCTTGATTCGTATTACTTTAATATTCTATATGGGAGTGGCGATCAAACAGGATACCATTGTTATTAATTCTTAAACTTCCAAGAAAAAATGCACACGAAAGACACGACACCTAAACCTTAAATATGTAGCTAGCAGATAGCGAGAAATTTAAAAAATAAAATAAAAATTAATGTTGACAAAGGAAGCTCGGCTTGCACGTTACAGCGAGGATAAAATATTTTGTTTTCCATTTTATATTTGCTACGGTGAAATAAGCATAACGTTGATCACAATATTGTCTTAGTTTCACTACGTACAAATAGTAATGATTTTCTCAAACAGGGAAGGATTTATGGTGTTGATGGTATTGGGAGAATGTAGACATTTCCGGGCTGCCTTGTGCATTGTGCCGATGTACCTGGTTTACTATGGAGCTTTTCTTTAATTAACTAATGTTGGCAGAATCTTACCTGTGTTCATCATCAGCTCTGGGTGAGCCAGTCTAATTGTTTTGATTTCAAGTCTGACACAAACGCATTGGCGTACAACAAACGGCGGGCGCGGTGTTACGGAAACATTTTGCCTGAGTGGTTGGAAGTTCGACTGTTCCACCAGTCCCTGAATGAGTTCGTCTAATATTGACTTAAAGCCAATATAGTCAGTATAGAACTCAAAACTATAACCAATGAACAAGGGGTTCGTTTTCAGGTTTGAAGGAAAAGGTTTGGTGTTATAAATGAAGGAAATAAATCACATGTTCCACACTAGCCGTGTGTAGGCTAAGGTTTGGATGAATAGAGCCAGACTGAAAAATTCAATGCCATAGCCGGGATTTGAATCACGGATCTCCCGGTCTCCGTCCGGTTGCTCTTAACCATTGAGCTACTATGGCCAACATGCCGACATGGGATTAAATTCTCCAATTGACTCGTGTGTTTCCCGGTAAACCACCAGGGGTACTCGTGTACAATGGGATACGCACCTTTTTGTGGCGACTCGCTATGCTCTAAGTACTCAAGTCCCGGGCTTCATAGTTAAACCACTATTTTTTGGGTTATTTGATGGAAATAAATCATTTCTTCCACACTAGCCATGTATAAGCTAAGGTTTGGATGAGTAGAGCCATACTGAAAATTGAATGCCATAATTTTATTTATTATTTTATATTATTATGTGATAATAAGTTTAGCCCAGAGGTTCTACTCCCATTAGTCCTGAACCCGTAGGAACTGGACCCGGGCCTCCTTCAACCAGGGAGTATCCGAGCTGTCCCAAAGGGCGCTCGGCGTCCTCCGAGGTGCTTTCCATAGGGCAAGACCTAGAGACTAACAAGCCCCCCCCCCCCCCATCTGGTCCTATGGACTCAAGACGGGATGGGAGTGGATACGCCACTTACGCGCGTCAACACTCAAGGTGAAGACTACCGAAAAACCTCGGTGGGGCCGCCTGGTGATCTAGCACACTTTCTACTAGCTTTGTAGGCTAGTACCCGGGACACTTAATGGCTTCCCTCAACCCCGTCCGAAGACGTACCCGATTCCCACGGGTTTCGGGAACTCACTGCCCCCTCGAGTCCATCCCAGTCCGAACAACTCCCGAAGGAGGGGCTCGGCTGTTCGGCCCGAGGTTCCTCTAGTAACGTCAGAGGTACCACGAGTGCTAGGGGTCCGCAGCGCCCGCAATGTGATAATAAGTTTGCTCCGAGGATCTACTCCCATTAGTCCCGGCCCCGTAGGACCTGAACCCGGGCCTCTTCTGTTATTTACCATAGGACAGCACCTATTTTATAAGCTGCCCCCCCCCCGCCTGCACACGGCAGACGGGACGGAAGTGGATACGCCACTTACGCGCCGGTCCTTGATGAACCAGCTACCAAATAACCTTGGTAGGGCCGCCAGTGTCTAGCTCACCAGCGACTAGCTCTGCAGGCTAGTCCCCGGGACTTATGAGGCAACCCTCTACCCCCTCCGGGCGGCCAATGTTAGCCTGGCCAGAGGTACCCAATTGCCCGTGGGTGACAGGAACACACTGCCCCCTCGAATCCAACCCAATCCGAACAGCTCCCATTCGGGAGGGGCTCGTCATGTTCGGCCCGAGGTTCCTCTAGTAACGTCAGAGGTACCACGAGTGCTAGGGGTCCGTAGCGCCCGCACTTTGGCAGCTAAAAGGGACGGATCCCTTCCCCTACGGGGTGTGATAATAAGTGGGGAATTATAACTATATATAATTTGATTTGAACCACGGATCTCCCGGTCTTCGTCTGGTTGCTTTTAACCATTGAGCTACTATGGCCAACACACCGACATGACATTAAATTCTCCAATGGGTATTATAAATGAGGGCTCCGAGGTAGCGCAGTGGTTTCGTTTGCGACTCTCTTGCTGAGGGTCCCGAGTTCGATTCCGGCTCTGAGGTGTCGATTTTTAAGTTGGCCTTAGTTTTGCCTTCATCTCTACAGCACATGCATCGTGGTTCGGAGGCACACATAAACTGTAGGTCCCCTCGCCTCACCGTCATCTTCGCTATCACTACATCATTGGAGGTAACGGACACCGCCCTCTGGGTGCCTCCACCTGAGAAATGGGTCCGGTCATCACGTGGTGGGGCGAGGTTACCCCGAAGGCCGTAGTTGCCATATGGGGAGAGTTGGTATACATACACATTACAAATTAATATTGTAAATGAAATTTGATTGGAGGTTTATTAGAGCAAACCTATAATTCAATGCAAGGCGCCGTTTTATTACCTGGTTACCGTAACGTGGAGTAATGTTGGAATACCTGAAGGCTGACAAAAGACGATTGCTAATCAACTTCTTATACGCAACTAAATGCTGTTGATAGATCTGATGACGTAGAAACAAAGTTAATGTTATGAAATAATAGCCTTTCGCACTTAAAATTAGGTGTAATGATTTAGCGTATATAAACCTCGTCTTTCTATTTACTTCAAGTCCATCGTGGCTGAAATGGAACATAGTTTTGTAGATATATAGCAAATATTTCTTGCAGAGGCTTGTAGTTCACTTGCGTGATGTAGGAATTAGTCGCTTAGCTCTTGTGATTAGGCTTAATTTTCAGACATGTATAGTTATTTTAATAGTAATTCAATAACAAAATAGTAAATTTTTGGTTTTACATTTTATACCTTGTGGTTGCATTCTTTATCCGGTTTCGAACATCACCTAAAAGTATAAGACCATCTTTTTGTAAATCTGAATCTGGTTAAATGTTCAATCGTTTGACATTTGTAATTCAGTTCTATATTATTTAAGAAAGCTCTGAATCTTCGAGGTTTTTCACTTATCTAACTTTATTATTCACCTACTAAAAGTTTCCCTAATATCCACACGTTTATAATATATTGATAACGTAATACTTTCTACCTTTCCACCCGTCACACATACCTCATTGACTGGAGGAGAGTTCGTTGCTTCTATCGAGTAGGAATGCATTCATACCTAACTTTAGCCAATGAGATACATCATAATGTCTTCTCCACGTGGTA